>JBAIZL010000004.1:149904731-150254731 GCA_036971475.1 Prosapia bicincta | reverse complement strand
TGGAATCAGTCGAATCGATTCTGAGTACTTGCCTCCCCCAACGCTAGCTTTCCCTTGAACATCCCTCAGTTTTGTGTGTGTTTATAAAACCATCTATTACAAAACAATAAGCACATAGCATGTAAAATGTAAAGAAATGAGTACCTGTTAGAATATTCTGGCGATAATGTATCAATATCTTGGTCGCGAATCCGGCGGGGAAGTAAGGACCGCCAACAACGTCTGCCACCATCTGTGAAAGCAAAGTTAACATTTAAACAATAACACCTTGGCACTCATAGGGCAGCCGACAGAGCTGTCACTTAAATGATTTACTTAGAACATAATATAATGTAAATCATTAAGAAGAAGTCAATAAAAGCTAAAACGCCTTTTTAAAAGTTTTCAACGGTTTAATTTTACAACGGTAAATATTAAAAGAGTACTGAGAAGTAGCCCATCTTAGATGAAGTAGACATCTTTGTCGAAACTAGTCTGTATTAATAAACTATTGTGTAGTGAGGTTTTGAGTAAACCCTTTTAATATTTACCGTTTTGAATTGTTCTCACTAGCTAAGCTCCAATTAACTTATTAGTTCAATCTTCCTTGCCTTATAGGAAAGGCGTAAATCGTGCAATACAGAATGGAAAATTATATTATGTAATATTATAACTTATAATTTTTACATTTATATCATATTTATAAATTTGTTAATGTTACTTTTAAATAGTCCTTTAAAGTCATATTCCATTTTCAAAATTTTCTAATAAATTAAATTACAGTAAAACCACTCATACGTTATAACCACTTTTCGTTATTTGGATCAATGTGGCGACAGCCAGATCCGGATAACGAAAAATCCGGATTTGGGAGGGCTATATAATGAGATACGTTTGTACTGAAGAATTACAACCATTCCATTTGGAAGTAGATTTGTGATTGTTTAAAATAAGTAAGTTACACTTATTGAGGATTGTAATTATATTTTAATAGCAATATAGAAATGTATGTACAACTTTAATTGCATCCCCTTATGCAAAGCTCCTTATTCCATTGCGGTTTACGTGCTGGGTCAGCTAGTTACGACAATTTATTACTAGCGAGTATAAAGACTATCCCAGCTAATTATGAATATCGTCATTGTTTGATTGGTTTGTTTGCTTCGAGAGAGTTTATTTTCTGCTATGTCACACGCAACACAATTGTGCTTTTTAAAGGATATTTTTCGACTCTCAAAACTTACAACATAAATAAAGAAAGATATTTCTAAACCATTGACCTTCTGTCAGACAGCTACACATAATCAAAAGCTTCATCAGTTTTTATGTCAACTGGAGTAAAAAACTAAGTATACGTTTTACTCGGTGTCGGTCAGTAGCTGAATGATATGGACACTCAAACACAACTGATTAAGTTTGGTAATACACTGTAGAACACTAGTGAACTGAACGATACGGAAACTTGAACACAACTGGCTGAGTCGGGAAAAAACAAAGAGTCAATGCTGGTGGTATCAGAGAATGCCCGACGACAAGGTGCCTTGTGGAATTAAGACGTTCATGTTATATTCATATTACGTCCGGATGTCGGAGGCTCCGGATATGAGAGGTTGTACTGTAATTATGTCGAGGGCTCCGGACATGAGAGGGCTGGATATGAGAGGTTGTACTGTAATTATGTCGGAGGCTCCGGATATGAGAGGTTGTACTGTAATTATGTCGAGGGCTCCGGACATGAGAGGGCTGGATATAAGAGGTTGTACTGTAATTATGTCGGAGGCACCGACAATGAAAGGGCTGGATATGAGAGGTTTTACTGTAATTATGTCGAAGGCTCCGGATATGAGAGGGCTGGATACGAGAGGCTGTACTGTAATTATGTCGGAGGCTCCGAATATGAGAGGGCTGGATATGAGAGGTTGTACTGTAATTATGTCGAAGGCTCCGGATATGAGAGGGCTGGATACAAGAGGTTGTACTGTAATTATGTCGGAGGCTCCGTAATGAGAGGGCTGGATATAAGAGGTTGTACTGTAATTATGTCGGAGGCTCCATAATGAGAGGGCTGGATATAAGAGGTTGTACTGTAATTATTAAATATAGCATAAGTCATTATGTCACTAGACAATATTTGACGACTATATTTACTGTCCCCGTGTTAGGAAATAGCAGAAGTGTTTAAACTTATTGCTGATACGCATTACAGAACCGATCAGCAAATGAGTAATAAAATCAGCTGTTTTATAAAATCATACGTTTTCACATAATTTAATCAAATATATATTATTACCGAACATTTCAAAGTACTTCTGAAGATGATTACCATGTAATCGAAATTTACATAAAGCCAAATTAAAATAGAAGATTTTCACATTGTGGTTAGTGGTTTTTTATCAAATTACCTATAACACACTAAATAACAAAATGCAATTCAAAGCTAAATTAGTTTTAAAACAGACAAAACTACAAGTATAGTAGAACTGTAGAACAAAGCAAACAAAAATTGAAAAAAGAAATACTTGTAAATGTGAATTTAAAAAATAATCTCTAGGAGGAAACTAAAATATACAGAAAATAAAAGACATCAATCGCCAATACTGTCAGACAAGCAAGTTTTTCCCGGCTTTATCGATAAATAACATACAATACCTCTAAAATTGTTGAACATAGCGTAACAAAGTTTTCGGGAATATCCGAACAGTTGCCTTGATGAGTTCCGTAGGAAACTTCTGGCCGGGGGAACGCTTCCACTCTTTCTGCTTTTAACCATTCTTCCTGAAACATGTCACGTGATTCGTGAAGCCGATGAATTAACAATTATAATAATTAATAATTATGTGTGTGTGTGTATGCGCGCGCACGTGCGCGCGCTCGCGCGCGTGTTGTGTGTGTTTATATTGATATAAAAACCATTATGAGTGTCTCCTAAACATAGCATACATACAAGCATAGAAAGAAAAAAAGCTAACACGCCAACGTCCCATTAAGGTGTATTGTTAATGCCAAACTGTTTTTATATATTTTTTTAATAAAATACTAAAAGAAAATGTAATGAACAAGTATTACAAAAATTTTTTAAAAGTCAATTCTTTCTTAAATCAACAAAGGAAATTTTTATTTTGGTTTTATTTTATTTTATAATTACAGTTAAATAAGTATGCATATACATATGTCAGAATAGCAATATTATGTGACGAAATAGAAGGCGAATTTCCTTGCAATTTTCCATTTTTCTTTCTATGTATGGTGTTGGACTATTATTTTTGTTTGTTACTATTTATACGCTTCTTGTTATCACTTGCATTGTGTTTTAGTTTCTTTTCGCTTTCCTTTCGCATTGCCCATTTGTGAAGTAAGGTTCGATACCATTTCTACTAAGAGAGTAATATTTAGGTTTTGAAAATGGAGCTACTCCGAAATGCGTCAGCAGATTAGAATATTGTAACGTTAAGAAAGGCAGAATACTGTACTCAAATATATAGAAATGTTCCTAACAGAAATGAAGATAGGTATATACGAATTTCAATAAATTAGTTATTGATAATAAATTAGGTATTGATTAAAATTAGTATTGCTAGTAGAGATTGTCAATACTGATTGTAATAATTGTGTTATTGATAATAGATTATTTATATTAATTAGTTTATTGACAAATAATTATTTACCATTCGTTATACTATTTATTATTATTAAAATCTGACCAATCCACAATCAGCTTACTTCACTGTATTTTAAAAGTACGTAATTTATAGAAAAACTATAAAACAAATTAATTAAAGTTAATAAGTGTTGAGAAAAAAAGGAATTCTTCATGGGCTATATGTTGGGATATAACTAAAATCCCAGTGCGTTAATGGGTCGCATGGATAGGATTCCAGAACTCCCTCCCTACACTGTGGTTACTTACCTATGAGGGAAGGTAATGGAGCTGGGAATGACGATCCACTAAGCGCTTACCATATATTTCTTCGACATCTCTATGTACGTCTGTTGTCTGGCGAAGATTGTTATTTTGCCCGTGTAGAAAGCAACAGGAGACAAGCAAATGGCTGCCTTTATCTTCTTGTTATACTCGGGCCTTGTTGAGGCCAACACGAACAGCTGAGTCGTCCCCATTGAATGGCCAATAAAAAATAAAGATGGCTGCTTTGTCTTGCCCAGAATGTAATCGATAACCGCCGCCAAGTCGTAATAACCTAACTCGTGATAACTGCAAAAACAGAAAATTTAACAACGTGAATGAATAATACTCCAGTCTAACCACCCGTTAAAATCTCTATAACCTACAACTAGGCCTACCTGTAACTTGTGTTAAAATACTTGAAAGTTCGAAAACTAAATAATCTTTAGAAATGGGTTTTTTATTTCGATTAACTATTAAGATCCATCAACGAACAGCTGACACAGGTTATTAAGAATTTTAATTGTTGGGAAATAATATGACGTCAGAAGTAGCGTTCATGCGTGGGTTAACCACCATCACGTATATGCATGGTGTAATCAATATTTAATCTGAATATAAAATTTATATACAGACATCAAAGTATGAATGCGTACTTAGAGAATTGTGATATAAGAATTATTAATTATTACTATGACTCCTAACTCTATTAAACTGAAACATTGAACTTTTACGGCCGTGAATATTTACTTACCTAAAATCCCAAAATTTTGTATCGTTGGGTGAAATTTTTTCGTGGCTGCGAGAATAGAAGTTTCCGCGGGAGTTTCCAAGCCAAACGTCGTAACCCTTTGACGCAAGCACCAGAGCTAAAAATGTAAAAAATGCATTAGTACCACTGCCGGAAGTACCTACATCCGTTAAAAAATATGCGTAAGTACTGCTGCCAAAAGTACTTACATCAGTCACAAATTATGCATTAGTGCCGGTGCCAGAAACACCTTCTTCAGTTACAAAATATGCATTAGTACCGGTGCTAGAAGCACCTACAACAGTTACAGAATATGCATTAGTACCGGTGCCAGAAGCACCTACATCAGTTACAGAATATGCATTAGTACCGGTGCCAGAAGCACCTACATCAGTTACAGAATATGCTTAAGTACCGGTACCAGAAGCACCTACATCAGTTACAGAATATGCATTAGTACCGGTGCCAGAAGCACCTACATCAGTTACAGAATATGCTTAAGTACCGGTGCCAGAAGCACCTACATCAGTTACAGAATATGCATTAGTACCGGTGCCAGAAGCACCTACATCAGTTACAGAATATGCATTAGTACCGGTGCCAGAAGCACCTACATCAGTTACAGAATATGCATTAGTACCGGTGCCAGAAGCACCTACATCAGTTACAGAATATGCATTAGTACCGGTACCAGAAGCACCTACATCAGTTACAGAATATGCATTAGTACCGGTGCCAGAAGCACCTACATCAGTTACAGAATATGCTTAAGTACCGGTGCCAGAAGCACCTACATCAGTTACAAAATATGCATTAGTACCGGTGCCAGAAGCACATACATCAGTTACAGAATATGCATTAGTACCGGTGCCAGAAGCACCTACATCAGTTACAGAATATGCTTAAGTACCGGTGCCAGAAGCACCTACATCAGTTACAGAATATGCATTAGTACCGGTGCCAGAAGCACCTACATCAGTTACAGAATATGCATTAGTACCGGTGCCAGAAGCACCTACATCAGTTACAGAATATGCTTTAGTACCGGTGCCAAAAGCACCTACATCAGTTACAGAATATGCATTAGTACCGGTGCCAGAAGCACCTACATCAGTTACAGAATATGCTTAAGTACCGGTGCCAGAAGCACCTACTTCAGTTACAAAATATAGCCTACATTAGTACCGGTGCCACAAGCACCTTCTTCAGTTACAAAATAGGCATTAGTACCACTGCCGAAAGCACCTACTTCAGTTACAAAATTCGCCATTCACTATTGTGCGATGTTTTGTTGCTGTTAAAGATAGAAAACGATTTGGTATTTGCGCCGAATACTTTCTGTAGGGCGCGTTTGACGGTAACATTGCAGGATGAATGAGCAAGACAAAGAAGGATGAAGTTACTACTCCTTTAATACGGAACGTCGTCCTCGTTGCACCTGGCCTTGTATCGGGAATGTCAGCTAGGGGGCTAGATATTTTCGAGGACGGGGGATAAGGGTAAGGCTGTGAATGAGTGCCTGTTGGTACAGTAGAACAATGGGGAGTTTCAGTGGAAAACAAAAAGTTGATGATCCAGGAGTCCTATCACCGTGAGTTGGAGCTTAAGGGATTAAGACAGACATAAAGGTTACCTAATAAGGAATGTGGAGGGTTGGGCAGTTCTGGGAGACAAAGTGCCAAAGGAGCTGAAGGTGCTTGTGATGTAGGCCTATAGCTTGGCACAGCGCTCCTTTCACGACATTTTTAATTTAAAACAATTATATTATGAAAACTATTTTATTTATAAAATATATTTCAAATTAAAAACCTTTAGCAACAGGAAACGCTTTGGTAAATGGTAAACTCTTTGCTCATGGTAAATATATTTAATGTTTATAGAGGGAATCTCGTATTAACCCACTAAGGTTGGATAACGGCACTGTAGGTAATAGCTTGTGAGGCGAGTGATGAAACTCTCTTGGCTACGACAGGGGAAGAGAAAGTTGGTGCATGCGCAGAACAACTGCTCTGAACAAGAAAACTCTCAGTTTCATATCTCAGGGCGTACGTTTGTATTGTTACTTTCCAAAAACATTTCAGTGTTGTAAAGTTTTCTTCAGTACGTCTGAGCCATCATTGTCACATAACATGTCAGTTAGTGAGTCTGTTGATAGAAAAGTGATCCACAGCCAGAGCAGGAAAATTATTAGACCCTATGGCAAAGTACTGATGTTCAGCAGATGAGTAGTACAACAGTAGCCAACTCACTCGGGCTGAGGAAGCTTTCTCTTAAACTGCTACCTCCCCTCCTATGTGCAGTGAATTTCATCTCTCACATCTCTAGGTAGACTATACCTCCGGGGCGAGAGCAGTGGAAGACAACGAAGCTATGACGACCAATGCAGTCTCCCGTCAGCGACGCTGGCACACTCTGGCAGTAATCTCTGCCACCGTGTTTAATCTCACGTGAAACTGAATATTTTTTTTAAAAAAATAGTATAATAAAATTTCTTTCAACGTAAAGTAAACACGTAAGGCTGATGATACCTTGATCAGTTGAACATGATCGGTTAATATGTATAATACTATAAATAGAAAGGTGTGAAGGATTATAATATTTTCTTCTGAATCAGTCGCAAACAGGCGTTGAATCTGTGTGTATTTGAGATTTCACTCGATCGCACTTGTGCTTCCTATTCTATTTAACATACTGTCATGTAAAAGGAAGACATGATGATTCGTAGCTAGGTATAACATACTGTGAATGTAATAATAATGAGTTGATTTATTACAAAAGCTGGTGGGGTTTAGGTTAGAGAACATGTGAACACTTACCGATAGAGTTGTTCTGCAGAACAAACACGTCCGAAGACATTGAGAGTCCGTGCTGTATGAAGACGACCGGAGACGGTACCTTCGCCGGAGTGACCCGGAAGACCGTCAGCTTGTAACCATCCGCAGTTTTGACTTCATGGCGCTCTCCTTTGTATCCAAATCGACCCATTAACTCAATCTGTACAGAAAATAACAGTCGGTGAGTTTATACTAACAACACTAACACTGTAGTGTTAGCTATGTCTGTATAACTATGTCTTACCGGTCGTTTAAAACAAAACTAAACGCTTATTTCCCCGCATAATCTAAACTATCCCTTTAAACTTTAATCCTCGCCTTAGACGGTCGATAATGCTTCTGTAAGGCATTAAAAGCACCAAATTACTTGTGTAATGTGCTGTATTACCCACCAATCGGCAATAAAGTGTAACGGGTACGCATTGGATGCAAGACGCAGGAGCAGAAACAAAAGAAAGAGAAGGAGAAGAAATCATAAAAGATTGTCCATTAGAGAGAAGGTGAAAGATGGGAAAGGAATGAGAATACGGCGCTAAAGGTGGGGAAAAGAAGAGAAAGTGAGTAAGAAGGTGAAGGAAAGAAATAACAATGGTAAGGGGAAATAGAAGGTGAAAGATAATGGAAAGGTGAAGGAAAACGAAAGGAAAGAAGAAGACAACGGTAAAGAGAAATAAAAAGAGGAGGAAGAGGTAGAGGAGGAGACGATAGGAGCCAACAGGACACGCATAAGGAATTTGATAAAATTAATTTGTTATTCTAATACAAATGATTTTTATTTTTAAATCATTTAAAATAAATAATACATATTTATAAAACATTTAAACAATTCTTTTATCTCATATAGTGGTGTTTTGTTTTCGTTTTGTGTAACTTATTTCTTTTTAAAAATATTTATACTAAATAGTGCAAATTCATTTGTTTTATGTAATTGTATAGTTCAAATATGTTATGTGTATTGTTATATTGGAAGACAAGAATTTGGTTCCGTCTACAAAACGCTGAACCCATTGAAATATAGTTTCCGCCGGTTTCTCTATCGTCACGTAACAAGACTGTTGCCTGTTTCTATTTATGCACTAATTCGCTAACAACTTACAAACTACGTAGACTCGTGTTTCTCCTCACACCCAAAACTATACCTTCTATAACATGAAACGCCATATCTTTTATTACCACTCCTCAATTATAAACTCCGGAGTTTAGCGCCTTTAATTCTCTCTTTAGATAGTCGATTATACTTCTGTTAGGCATTAAAAGCACCAAATTACTTGTGTAATGCGCTGTATTACCCCCCAATCGGCAATGAAGTGTAATGGGTACACATTGGATGCAAAGCGTTGGTGACGTCACGTCTCTAAGCAGTAATGCCCAAGCTTAAAGCGTTAAGATGGCGTCGGCAGTTTGCCTTCTTCATTCAGTAATAAATATAACAGTTTAAGCAGAAGATTAGGCCAAAACGTTCACCAAGTTTCAGTGCGAACTATCTGTGACTGAAATCATCTTTGAGTAGATATTTTTGTATATTAACACATTTATATTTCTTGATTATACTTTAGGCGTGTGCGCTCTTGTCTCGAATGTACCACAGCGTAATATGTTTGTTAAAAGATTACGTGAAACATGCAGTGAATAGTTCGGACCACCTATTTCTGAAAGATGTTAATGTAATATCCCTCGCGTGGGTACAGTCGCTCCCCTAAATTAGACGGTGAAATACTACTTGAATCTTGAATACATTTTTCATTTTAGTAATTTTGTTTGTAAAAATGAAACAATGGTTACACTCATTGTTACTGGGGACTTTCTAGATTTTAGTCTGATTACAACACATTATAAAATAATGCCAACCATAAAACAAAACAAAACTAAAATAGAAACAAAAGCTCTAAATAACTAAATACTAATGAAATACAATTTTTGTAATGTAAACTCTATAGATAGTATTAACATATTAAAGGAAAAAATATTTATTTTAAAAATGACCTTCATATTGTTAAATATTTACTTATCATTGCACAAAAATATCATTAAGAAATGTAACTATAACATTTTATGCTCGAAGCTATTCATGAATGTAACAATCAGCATTATTGGTATTCTCAAGAGCTTCGTACACCGTTAATATATATATAATTAACTTAACAACACTCATCTCTTCTATTCACTTATCTTTTACACTTTCCTGTACTCAAACAAAAGAATCTTACTTGGTATATTTGCGAGTCGACTTTCGAGAGCTTATTAAGTGTATTCATTTTCGAGCTATAAAAGACTCAATGCTTCAGAAGCTCGAAAATGAGAGCAGTGTAATTAATAAGTTCTCCAATGACGACTATTAAATATACCAAGTAAAATTCTTGTTAAAGTAGGCCTATATCAAAAGTGTTAGTGGTCATTATATATATATATATATATATATATATATATATATATCAAAAACAACTTAAGTTATTCAAATACAAGAATTATTTATTAATTTATATTCAAAGCTTTTCGTTGATAAACAGTACCAACATCATCAGGAATGAAACCTGAGTTGTTTTTTATTATTGAACCAGAAAACATATTTTGTATACATATATATATATATATATATATATATATATATATATATATATATATATATATATATATATATATATATAGCTCCTATTATTTTTTAGCCAATGGGTCTATGACTTAACACTAAGGGTGTGTGTGTTATCTATTTTCTCACACTAAGCGTAAGTAGGTAAATTAATTTTCTAACGCTAGACAAGTGCTGGCTGCATTGAATACAGCCACAACCATGTAATAAAAACTATTTTACTGTTTTGGCACCACTGCGTTCCAAGTAAATATTTTTGTACGTGCACAGTAATTTAGAATCAGCTGCAGTGGCGGACTTCCCATTAGGCACACTAGGCACGTGCCTATGGACGCAGCCTAGAGGGGGCGGCAGACGGCGGCCGTTTTTTATTTGTACCGATGGGTTTTAGTGACAATAGTAATAGTACCTAGTTAAATTTGGTGAGTGTCATAATGTGAACCTCAGTTAAATTAGTGGCGGATCCAGCAGAGGGCGCCCCCCCTGAGAATAGAAAACTTCCTTTTATTTTATTGTTATTTAATTTTATCGATGGAACCAAAATAAATTTTTTAATTTATTTTTATAAAAATAGTCTTTAAATAATATCTTATCTTGAATTTTTCTAAGAAATTGAAAATATCACCAAAAATGTTTAAAAATTTATACTTGTGTAATGTCAGTATGTGTAATGTCTGAGTGTGCATGTGTGACGTAAACGTTTAATGTAAGAACAAGTGTTTTTAGTCATACTTAAGCTACAAGTTTTGTTTCTGCAATATTTATATAAATATTAAACCTTAAACCACCATATTTCACTTAGAAAGTATATTAAGTCTAATTTTTACACAATGTTTTCATTATAAACTATTATCCAAAAAAGTATAAATATACGTTAATTGTTCTTGTTAATACTAAGAGGCTGAAAATATTACTTCTTAATCTTGTGTGTAATAAATAACACTTTCTAATCTCAAAAGTATCCTTATTTTCAATTGTCTTCATCAACAAATATGAAAGTGAAGTAATGTTTGTATATTTTCAAAATATATTTCATTAAAATATAGTGCCCAATATATAGTATATTACATTATTATTTAATATGTACGTTTATTATTTACGTTTATTAACATTTCATTAGGACAGTAAACTATGGTCGGCACGGTACGCGGTAAATAATTTAAACGTAAAATGCATTATTGCATGAATACCAACATATTTTTTAATCTCAAGGCACATCATTATTAAAAGTTAATTATTTTTTTATTATGTATTTCTTTGAACAGGCATGAAAACGGATTCGTATGGTGAAAAATTAAAGCATTATATTACGTTGGGACGTTTTCAATAAATTCGCGAACATTGCGCAAAGAGGCGGCCGGCCGAATTGTGCCTAGGGACGGCATTATGGCAAAGTCCGCCACTGATCAGCTGTTTATTAATAGCTATTTCGTAAAGACGTTTAAATATTCCCACGAATTTAACACGAGTGCTAAAACGAGTGCTTTAAACAGTGCTAAAACGTTTTACTAGTGCAAAGGGGAAACTTACTGTGTTCAAGAGAGTTCCATTTGTTTCTTTCACCAACTGGGAAACGGACGCACAGATACACAATGCAAAAGTCAGACAAGAAATTGCAAAATGTCCCATGATACTTCCATATGCACTAAAGTCCGCCTAATACGACGCGTGCATTAATAGAAATGTTTCTGTCATCCGGTGGCCGCAGAGAGATTCTTATCGGACAGTATGATTTCATGATACATTGAAGCGTCCTTGAATATCTAACAAAAACCTTTTGTTATTAGAATCCATAATAATCCTTTTTTAAATTCAGATTTCGTGTCTGATACGTTATAAAATCGTGAAAAACCTGCACTATGGGTTTCAAAAACTGATTATTCTTCTAAATATAAATTACGAATACCATTTTCCTAACACTATATATGACTTGGATACGTCTCCCTTAGGGGTGCCCTTACATTAGCCCACTTTGTGACAACACTCGTTAGCATATAAAGTACGCCAGCGAGCGCACACAAACTCGTTAGCAGTAGACACTTCTCTCACCTCAGGTTGAAAGCAGGTCTATATCAATTAAGCAACAATATGTACGTAATGCAATAATTTTCGCATATTCCAGTACCAGGGAACTGTTATGTACTTTCCTTCGTTACAAAGGTGTGTAACCTTTTTATGACTTCACTACAGAGTAGGGGTACTACAGGTATGGAACCCCCTACACATGATCTCCTGATTCCTCTATAGTCTATACCAGAGAATATTAAGTAGCGCCTTAACCCTGTTTGTGGTACTTTCCTTCGTTGCAAAGGTGTGTAACCTTTTTATGACTTCACTACAGAGTAGGGGTACTACAGGTATGGAACCCTCTACACATGATGTCCTGATTCCTCTATAGTCTATACCAGAGAATATTAAGTAGCGCCTTAACCCTGTTTGTGGTACTTTCCTTCGTTGCAAAGGTGTGTAACCTTTTTATGACTTCACTACAGAGTAGGGGTACTACAGGTATGGAACCCCCTACACATGATGTCTTGATTCCTCTATAGTCTATACCAGAGAATATTAAGTAGCGCCTTAACCCTGTTTGTGGTACTTTCCTTCGTTGCAAAGGTGTGTAACCTTTTTACGACTTCACTACAGAGTAGGGGTACTATAGGTATGGAACCCTCTACACATGATGTCCTGATTCCTCTATAGTCTATACCAGAGAATATTAAGTAGCGCCTAAACCCTGTTTGTGGTACTTTCCTTCGTTACAAAGGTGTGTAACCTTATTATGACTTCACTACAGAGTAGGGGTACTACAGGTATGGAACCCTCTACACATGATGTCCTGACTCCTCTATAGTCTATACCAGAGAATATTATGTAGCGCCTTAAACCTGTTTGTGGTACTTTCCTTCGTTACAAAGGTGTGTAACCTTTTTATGACTTCACTACAGAGTAGGGGTACTACAGGTATGGAACCCTCTCCACATGATGTCCTGATTCCTCTTTAGTCTATACCAGAGAATATTAAGTAGCGCCTTAACCCTGTGTGTGGTACTTTCCTTCGTTACAATGGTGTGTAACCTTTTTATGACTTCACTACAGAGTAGGGGTACTACAGGTATGGAACCCTCTACACATGATGTCCTGATTCCTCTATAGTATATACCAGAGAATATTAAGTAGCGCCTTAACCCTGTGTGTGGTACTTTCCTTCGTTACAAAGGTGTGTAACCTTTTTATGACTTCACTACAGAGTAGGGGTACTACAGGTATGGAACCCTCTACACATGATGTCCTGATTCCTCTATATTCTATACCAGAGAATATTATGTAGCGCCTTAAACCTGTTTGTCGTACTTTCCTTCGTTACAAAGGTGTGTAATTTTTTTATGACTTCACTACAGAGTAGGGGTACTACAGGTATGCAAAGCCTCTACACATGATGCCCTGATTCCTCTATAGTCTTTGTCAGAGAATATTAAGTAGCGCCTTAAACCTGTTTGTGGTACTTTCCTTCGTTACAAAGGTTGGTAATCTTTTTATGACTTCACTACAGAGTAGGGGTACTACAGGTATGGAACCCTCTACACATGATGTCCTGATTCCTCTATAGTCTATACCAGAGAATATTAAGTAGCGCCTAAACCCTGTTTGTGGTACTTTCCTTCGTTACAAAGGTGTGTAACCTTATTATGACTTCACTACAGAGTAGGGGTACTACAGGTATGGAACCCTCTACACATGATGTCCTGATTCCTCTATAGTCTATACCAGAGAATATTATGTAGCGCCTTAAACCGGTTTGTCGTACTTTCCTTCGTTACAAAGGTGTGTAACCTTTTTATGACTTCACTACAGAGTAGGGGTACTACAGGTATGGAACCCTCTACACATGATGTCCTGATTCCTCTATAGTCTATACCAGAGAATATTATGTAGCTCCTTAAACCTGTTTGTGGTACTTTCCTTCGTTACAAAGGTGTGTAACCTTTTTATGACTTCACTACAGAGTAGGGGTACTACAGGTATGGAACCCTCTACACATGATGTCCTGATTCCTCTTTAGTCTATACCAGAGAATATTAAGTAGCGCCTTAACCCTGTGTGTGGTACTTTCCTTCGTTACAATGGTGTGTAACCTTTTTATGACTTCACTACAGAGTACGGGTACTACAGGTATGGAACCCTCTACACATGATGTCCTGATTCCTCTATAGTATATACCAGAGAATATTAAGTAGCGCCTTAACCCTGTGTGTGGTACTTTCCTTCGTTACAAAGGTGTGTAACCTTTTTATGACTTCACTACAGAGTAGGGGTACTACAGGTATGGAACCCTCTACACATGATGTCCTGATTCCTCTATATTCTATACCAGAGAGTATTATGTAGCGCCTTAAACCTGTTTGTCGTACTTTCCTTCGTTACAAAAGTGTGTAATTTTTTTATGACTTCACTACAGAGTAGGGGTACTACAGGTATGCAAACCCTCTACACATGATGCCCTGATTCCTCTATAGTCTTTGTCAGAGAATATTAAGTAGCGCCTTAAACCTGTTTGTGGTACTTTCCTTCGTTACAAAGGTTGGTAATCTTTTTATGACTTCACTACAGAGTAGGGGTACTACAGGTATGGAACCCTCTACACATGATGTCCTGATTCCTCTATAGTCTATACCAGAGAATATTAAGTAGCGCCTTAAACCGGTTTGCGGTACTTTCCTTCCTTACAAAGGTGTGTAACCTTTTTATGACTTCACTACAGAGTAGGGGTACTACAGGTATGGAACCCTCTACACATGATGTCCTGATTCCTCTATAGTCTATACCAGAGAATATTATATAGCGCCTTAAACCTGTTTGTGGTACTTTCCTTCGTTACAAAGGTGTGTAATCTATTTATGACTTCACTACAGAGTAGGGGTACTACAGGTATGGAACCCTCTACACATGATGTCCTGATTCCTCTATAGTCTATATCAGAGAATATTAAGTAGCGACTTAACCCTGTTTTTGGTACTTTCCTTCGTTACAATGGTGTGTAACCTTTTTATGAGTTCACTACAGAGTAGGGGTACTACAGGTATGGAACCCTCTACACATGATGTCCTGATTCCTCTACAGTCTATACCAGAGAATATTAAGTAGCGCCTTAACCCTATTTGTGGTACTTTCCTTCGTTACCAAGGTGTGTAACCTATTTATGACTTCACTACAGAGTAGGGGTACTACAGGTATGGAACCATCTACACATGATGTCTTGATTCCTCTATAGTCTATACCAGAGAATATTAAGTAGCGCCTTAACCCTGTGTGTGGTACTTTCCTTCGTTACAAAGGTGTGTAACCTTTTTATGACTTCACTACAGAGTAGGGGTACTACAGGTATGGAACCCTCTACACATGATGTCCTGATTCCTCTATATTCTATACCAGAGAATATTATGTAGCGCCTTAAACCTGTTTGTCGTACTTTCCTTCGTTACAAAGGTGTGTAATCTTTTTATGACTTCACTACAGAGTAGGGGTACTACAGGTATGCAAACCCTCTACACATGATGCCCTGATTCCTCTATAGTCTTTGCAGAGAATATTAAGTAGCGCCTTAAACCTGTTTGTGGTACTTTCCTTCGTTACAAAGGTTGGTAATCTTTTTATGACTTCACTACAGAGTAGGGGTACTACAGGTATGGAACCCTCTACACATGATGTCCTGATTCCTCTATAGTCTATACCAGAGAATATTAAGAAGCGCCTTAACCCTGTTTGTGGTACTTTCCTTCGTTACAATGGTGTGTAATCTTTTTATGACTTCACTACAGAGTAGGGGTACTACAGGTATGGAAACCTCTACACATGATGTCCTGATTCCTCTATAGTCTATACCAGAGAATATTATGTAGCGCCTTAAACCTGTTTGTGGTACTTTCCTTCGTTACAAAGGTGTGTAATCTATTTATGACTTCACTACAGAGTAGGGGTACTACAGGTATGGAACCCTCTACACATGATGTCCTGATTCCTCTATAGTCTATACCAGAGAATATTAAGTAGCGCCTTAAACCTGTTTGTGGTACTTTCCTTCGTTACAAAGGTGTGTAATCTTTTTATGACTTCACTACAGAGTATGGGTACTACAGGTATGGGACCCTCTACACATGATGTCCTGATTCCTCTATAGTCTATACCAGAGAATATTAAGTAGCGCCTTAACCCTGTGTGTGGTACGTTCCTTCGTTACAAAGGTGTGTAACCTTTTTATGACTTTACTACAGAGTAGGGGTACTACAGGTATGGAACCCTCTACACATGATGTCCTGATTCCTCTATAGTCTATACCAGAGAATATTAAGTAGCGCCTTAAACCTGTTTGTGGTACTTTCCTTCGTTACAATGGTATGTAACCTTTTTATGACTTCACTACAGAGTAGGGGTACTACAGGTATGGAACCCTCTACACATGATGTCCTGATTCCTCTATAGTCTATACCAGAGAATATTAAGTAGCGTCTTAACCCTGTTTGTGGTACTTTCCTTCGTTACAATGGTGTGTAACCTTTTTATGACTTCACTACAGAGTAGGGGTACTACAGGTATGGAACCCTCTGCACATGATGTCCTGATACCTCTATAGTCTATACCAGAGACAATTAAGTAGCGCCTTAAACCTGTTTGTGGTACTTTCCTTCGTTACAAAGGTGTGTAACCTTTTTATGACTTCACTACAGAGTAGGGGTACTACAGGTATGGAACCCTCTACACTTGATGTCCTGATTCCTCTATAGTCTATACCAGAGAATATTAAGTAGCGCCTTAAACCTGTTTGTGGTACTTTCCTTCGTTACAATGGTATGTAACCTTTTTATGACTTCACTACAGAGTAGGGGTACTACAGGTATGGAACCCTCTACACATGATGTCCTGATTCCTCTATAGTCTATACCAGAGAATATTAAGTAGCGTCCTAACCCTGTTTGTGGTACTTTCCTTCGTTACAATGGTGTGTAACCTTTTTATGACTTCACTACAGAGTAGGGGTACTACAGGTATGGAACCCTCTACACATGATGTCCTGATTCCTCTATAGTCTATACCAGAGAATATTAAGTAGCGCCTTAACCCTGTTTGTGGTACTTTCCTTCGTTACAAAGGTGTGTAACCTTTTTATGACTTCACTACAGAGTAGGGGTACTACTGGTATGGAACCCTCTACACATGATGTCCTGATTCCTCTATAGTCTATATCAGAGAATATTAAGTAGCGCCTTAACCCTGTTTGTGGTACTTTCCTTCGTTACAAAAGTGTGTAACCTTTTTATGACTTCACTACAGACTAGGGGTACTACAGGTATGGAACACTCTACACATGATGTCCTGATTCCTCTATAGTCTATACCAGAGAATATTAAGTAGCGCCTTAAACCTGTTTGTGGTACTTTCCTTCGTTACAAAGGTGTAAAATTTTTATGACTTCACTACAGAGTAGGGGTACGACAGGTATGGAACCCTCTACACATGATATCCTGATTCCTCTATAGTCTATACCAGTGACAATTAAGTAGCGCCTTAATCCTGTTTGTGGTACTTTCCTTCGTTACAAACTTGTGTAACCCCTTTTTATGACTTCGCTACAGAGCAGGGGTACTACAGGTATGGAACCCTCTACACATGATGTCCTGATTCCTTTATAGTCTTTGCCAGAGAATATTAAGTAGCGCCTTAAACCTGTTTGTGGTACTTTCCTTCGTTACAAAGGTTGGTAATCTTTTTATGACTTCACTACAGAGTAGGGGTACTACAGGTATGGAACCCTCTACACATGATGTCCTGATTCCTCTATAGTCTATACCAGAGAATATTAAGTAGCGCCCTAAACCTGTTTGTGGTACTTTCCTTCGTTACAAAGGTGTGTATTCTTTTTATGACTTCACTACAGAGTAGGGGTTCTACATGTATGGAACCCTCTACACATGATGTCCTGATTCCTCTATAGTCTATATCAGAGAATATTAAGTAGCGCCCTAACCCTGTTTGTGGTACTTTCCTTCGTTACAATGGTGTGTAACCTTTTTATGAGTTCACTACAGAGTAGGGGTACTACAGGTATGGAACCCTCTACACATGATGTCCTGATTCCTCTATAGTCTATACCAGAGAATATTAAGTAGCGCCTTAACCCTGTTTGTGGTACTTTCCTTCGTTACAATGGTGTGTAACCTTTTTATGACTTCACTACAGAGTAGGGGTACTACAGGCATGGAACCCTCTACACATGATGTCCTGATTCCTCTTTAGTCTATACCAGAGAATATTAAGTAGCGCCTTAACCCTGTTTGTGGTACTTTCCTTCGTTACAAAGGTGTGTAACCTTTTTATGACTTCACTACAGAGTAGGGGTACTACAGGAATGGAACCCTCTACACATGATGTCCTGATTCCTCTATAGTATATACCAGAGAATATTAAGTAGCGCCTTAACCCTGTGTGTGGTACTTTCCTTCGTTACAAAGGTGTGTAACCTTTTTATGACTTCACTACAGAGTAGGGGTACTACAGGTATGGAACCCTCTACACATGATGTCCTGATTCCTCTATATTCTATACCAGAGAGTATTATGTAGCGCCTTAAACCTGTTTGTCGTACTTTCCTTCGTTACAAAAGTGTGTAATTTTTTTATGACTTCACTACAGAGTAGGGGTACTACAGGTATGCAAACCCTCTACACATGATGCCCTGATTCCTCTATAGTCTTTGTCAGAGAATATTAAGTAGCGCCTTAAACCTGTTTGTGGTACTTTCCTTCGTTACAAAGGTTGGTAATCTTTTTATGACTTCACTACAGAGTAGGGGTACTACAGGTATGGAACCCTCTACACATGATGTCCTGATTCCTCTATAGTCTATACCAGAGAATATTAAGTAGCGCCTTAAACCGGTTTGCGGTACTTTCCTTCCTTACAAAGGTGTGTAACCTTTTTATGACTTCACTACAGAGTAGGGGTACTACAGGTATGGAACCCTCTACACATGATGTCCTGATTCCTCTATAGTCTATACCAGAGAATATTATATAGCGCCTTAAACCTGTTTGTGGTACTTTCCTTCGTTACAAAGGTGTGTAATCTATTTATGACTTCACTACAGAGTAGGGGTACTACAGGTATGGAACCCTCTACACATGATGTCCTGATTCCTCTATAGTCTATATCAGAGAATATTAAGTAGCGACTTAACCCTGTTTTTGGTACTTTCCTTCGTTACAATGGTGTGTAACCTTTTTATGAGTTCACTACAGAGTAGGGGTACTACAGGTATGGAACCCTCTACACATGATGTCCTGATTCCTCTACAGTCTATACCAGAGAATATTAAGTAGCGCCTTAACCCTATTTGTGGTACTTTCCTTCGTTACCAAGGTGTGTAACCTATTTATGACTTCACTACAGAGTAGGGGTACTACAGGTATGGAACCATCTACACATGATGTCTTGATTCCTCTATAGTCTATACCAGAGAATATTAAGTAGCGCCTTAACCCTGTGTGTAGTACTTTCCTTCGTTACAAAGGTGTGTAACCTTTTTATGACTTCACTACAGAGTAGGGGTACTACAGGTATGGAACCCTCTACACATGATGTCCTGATTCCTCTATATTCTATACCAGAGAATATTATGTAGCGCCTTAAACCGTTTTGTCGTACTTTCCTTCGTTACAAAGGTGTGTAATCTTTTTATGACTTCACTACAGAGTAGGGGTACTACAGGTATGCAAACCCTCTACACATGATGCCCTGATTCCTCTATAGTCTTTGCAGAGAATATTAAGTAGCGCCTTAAACCTGTTTGTGGTACTTTCCTTCGTTACAAAGGTTGGTAATCTTTTTATGACTTCACTACAGAGTAGGGGTACTACAGGTATGGAACCCTCTACACATGATGTCCTGATTCCTCTATAGTCTATACCAGAGAATATTAAGAAGCGCCTTAACCCTGTTTGTGGTACTTTCCTTCGTTACAATGGTGTGTAATCTTTTTATGACTTCACTACAGAGTAGGGGTACTACAGGTATGGAAACCTCTACACATGATGTCCTGATTCCTCTATAGTCTATACCAGAGAATATTATGTAGCGCCTTAAACCTGTTTGTGGTACTTTCCTTCGTTACAAAGGTGTGTAATCTATTTATGACTTCACTACAGAGTAGGGGTACTACAGGTATGGAACCCTCTACACATGATGTCCTGATTCCTCTATAGTCTATACCAGAGAATATTAAGTAGCGCCTTAAACCTGTTTGTGGTACTTTCCTTCGTTACAAAGGTGTGTAATCTTTTTATGACTTCACTACAGAGTATGGGTACTACAGGTATGGGACCCTCTACACATGATGTCCTGATTCCTCTATAGTCTATACCAGAGAATATTAAGTAGCGCCTTAACCCTGTGTGTGGTACGTTCCTTCGTTACAAAGGTGTGTAACCTTTTTATGACTTCACTACAGAGTAGGGGTACTACAGGTATGGAACCCTCTACACATGATGTCCTGATTCCTCTATAGTCTATACCAGAGAATATTAAGTAGCGCCTTAAACCTGTTTGTGGTACTTTCCTTCGTTACAATGGTATGTAACCTTTTTATGACTTCACTACAGAGTAGGGGTACTACAGGTATGGAACCCTCTACACATGATGTCCTGATTCCTCTATAGTCTATACCAGAGAATATTAAGTAGCGTCTTAACCCTGTTTGTGGTACTTTCCTTCGTTACAATGGTGTGTAACCTTTTTATGACTTCACTACAGAGTAGGGGTACTACAGGTATGGAACCCTCTGCACATGATGTCCTGATACCTCTATAGTCTATACCAGAGACAATTAAGTAGCGCCTTAAACCTGTTTGTGGTACTTTCCTTCGTTACAAAGGTGTGTAACCTTTTTATGACTTCACTACAGAGTAGGGGTACTACAGGTATGGAACCCTCTACACTTGATGTCCTGATTCCTCTATAGTCTATACCAGAGAATATTAAGTAGCGCCTTAAACCTGTTTGTGGTACTTTCCTTCGTTACAATGGTATGTAACCTTTTTATGACTTCACTACAGAGTAGGGGTACTACAGGTATGGAACCCTCTACACATGATGTCCTGATTCCTCTATAGTCTATACCAGAGAATATTAAGTAGCGTCCTAACCCTGTTTGTGGTACTTTCCTTCGTTACAATGGTGTGTAACCTTTTTATGACTTCACTACAGAGTAGGGGTACTACAGGTATGGAACCCTCTACACATGATGTCCTGATTCCTCTATAGTCTATACCAGAGAATATTAAGTAGCGCCTTAACCCTGTTTGTGGTACTTTCCTTCGTTACAAAGGTGTGTAACCTTTTTATGACTTCACTACAGAGTAGGGGTACTACTGGTATGGAACCCTCTACACATGATGTCCTGATTCCTCTATAGTCTATATCAGAGAATATTAAGTAGCGCCTTAACCCTGTTTGTGGTACTTTCCTTCGTTACAAAAGTGTGTAACCTTTTTATGACTTCACTACAGACTAGGGGTACTACAGGTATGGAACACTCTACACATGATGTCCTGATTCCTCTATAGTCTATACCAGAGAATATTAAGTAGCGCCTTAAACCTGTTTGTGGTACTTTCCTTCGTTACAAAGGTGTAAAATTTTTATGACTTCACTACAGAGTAGGGGTACGACAGGTATGGAACCCTCTACACATGATATCCTGATTCCTCTATAGTCTATACCAGTGACAATTAAGTAGCGCCTTAATCCTGTTTGTGGTACTTTCCTTCGTTACAAACTTGTGTAACCCCTTTTTATGACTTCGCTACAGAGCAGGGGTACTACAGGTATGGAACCCTCTACACATGATGTCCTGATTCCTTTATAGTCTTTGCCAGAGAATATTAAGTAGCGCCTTAAACCTGTTTGTGGTACTTTCCTTCGTTACAAAGGTTGGTAATCTTTTTATGACTTCACTACAGAGTAGGGGTACTACAGGTATGGAACCCTCTACACATGATGTCCTGATTCCTCTATAGTCTATACCAGAGAATATTAAGTAGCGCCCTAAACCTGTTTGTGGTACTTTCCTTCGTTACAAAGGTGTGTATTCTTTTTATGACTTCACTACAGAGTAGGGGTTCTACATGTATGGAACCCTCTACACATGATGTCCTGATTCCTCTATAGTCTATATCAGAGAATATTAAGTAGCGCCCTAACCCTGTTTGTGGTACTTTCCTTCGTTACAATGGTGTGTAACCTTTTTATGAGTTCACTACAGAGTAGGGGTACTACAGGTATGGAACCCTCTACACATGATGTCCTGATTCCTCTATAGTCTATACCAGAGAATATTAAGTAGCGCCTTAACCCTGTTTGTGGTACTTTCCTTCGTTACAATGGTGTGTAACCTTTTTATGACTTCACTACAGAGTAGGGGTACTACAGGCATGGAACCCTCTACACATGATGTCCTGATTCCTCTTTAGTCTATACCAGAGAATATTAAGTAGCGCCTTAACCCTGTTTGTGGTACTTTCCTTCGTTACAAAGGTGTGTAACCTTTTTATGACTTCACTACAGAGTAGGGGTACTACAGGAATGGAACCCTCTACACATGATGTCCTGATTCCTCTATAGTCTATACCAGAGAATATTAAGTAGCGCCTTAACCCTGTTTGTGGTACTTTCCTTCGTTACAATGGTGTGTAACCTTTTTATGACTTCACTACAGAGCAGGGGTACTACAGGTATGGAACCCTCTACACATGTTGTCCTGATTCCTTTATAGTCTATACCAGAGAATATTAAGTAGCGCCCTAACCCTGTTTGTGGTACTTTCCTTCGTTGCAAAGGTGTGTAACCTTTTTATGACTTCACTACAGAGTAGGGGTACTATAGGTATGGAACCCTCTACACATGATGTCCTGATTCCTCTATAGTCTATACCAGAGAATATTAAGTAGCGCCTAAACCCTGTTTGTGGTACTTTCCTTCGTTACAAAGGTGTGTAACCTTATTATGACTTCACTACAGAGTAGGGGTACTACAGGTATGGAACCCTCTACACATGATGTCCTGATTCCTCTATAGTCTATACAAGAGAATATTATGTAGCACCTTAAACCTGTTTGTCGTACTTTCCTTCGTTACAAAGGTGTGTAATTTTTTTATGACTTCACTACAGAGTAGGGGTACTACAGGTATGCAAACCCTCTACACATGATGCCCTGATTCCTCTATAGTCTTTGTCAGAGAATATTAAGTAACGCCTTAAACCTGTTTGTGGTACTTTCCTTCGTTACAAAGGTTGGTAATCTTTTTATGACTTCACTACAGAGTAGGGGTACTACAGGTATGGAACCCTCTACACATGATGTCCTGATTCCTCTATAGTCTATACCAGAGAATATTAAGTAGCGCCTAAACCCTGTTTGTGGTACTTTCCTTCGTTACAAAGGTGTGTAACCTTATTATGACTTCACTACAGAGTAGGGGTACTACAGGTATGGAACCCTCTACACATGATGTCCTGATTCCTCTATAGTCTATACCAGAGAATATTATGTAGCGCCTTAAACCTGTTTGTCGTACTTTCCTTCGTTACAAAGGTGTGTAACCTTTTTATGACTTCACTACAGAGTAGGGATACTACAGGTATGGAACCCTCTACACATGATGTCCTTATTCCTCTATAGTCTATACCAGAGAATATTATGTAGCGCCTTCAACCTGTTTGTGGTACTTTCCTTCGTTACAAAGGTGTGTAACCTTTTTATGACTTCACTACAGAGTAGGGGTACTACAGGTATGGAACCCTCTACACATGATGTCCTGATTCCTCTTTAGTCTATACCAGAGAATATTAAGTAGCGCCTTAACCCTGTGTGTGGTACTTTCCTTCGTTACAATGGTGTGTAACCTTTTTATGACTTCACTACAGAGTACGGGTACTACAGGTATGGAACACTCTACACATGATGTCCTGATTCCTCTATAGTATATACCAGAGAATAATAAGTAGCGCCTTAACCCTGTGTGTGGTACTTTCCTTCGTTACAAAGGTGTGTAACCTTTTTATGACTTCACTACAGAGTAGGGGTACTACAGGTATGGAACCCTCTACACATGATGACCTGATTCCTCTATAGTCTATACCAGAGAATATTAAGTAGCGCCTTAAACCGGTTTGTGGTACTTTCCTTCCTTACAAAGGTGTGTAACCTTTTTATGACTTCACTACAGAATAGGGGTACTACAGGTATGGAACCCTCTAAACATGATGTCCTGATTCCTCTATATTCTATACCAGAGAATATTATATAGAGCCTTAAACCTGTTTGTGGTACTTTCCTTCGTTACAAAGGTGTGTAATCTATTTATGACTTCACTACAGAGTAGGGGTACTACAGGTATGGAACCCTCTACACATGATGTCCTGATTCCTCTATAGTCTATATCAGAGAATATTAAGTAGCGACTTAACCCTGTTTTTGGTACTTTCCTTCGTTACAATGGTGTGTAACCTTTTTATGAGTTCACTACAGAGTAGGGGTACTACAGGTATGGAACCCTCTACACATGATGTCCTGATTCCTCTATAGTCTATACCAGAGAATATTAAGTAGCGCCTTAACCCTATTTGTGGTACTTTCCTTCGTTACCAAGGTGTGTAACCTATTTATGACTTCACTACAGAGTAGGGGTACTACAGGTATGGAACCATCCACACATGATGTCCTGATTCCTCTATAGTCTATACCAGAGAATATTAAGTAGCGCCTTAACCCTGTGTGTGGTACTTTCCTTCGTTACAAAGGTGTGTAACCTTTTTATGACTTCACTACAGAGTAGGGGTACTACAGGTATGGAACCCTCTACACATGATGTCCTGATTCCTCTATATTCTATACCAGAGAATATTATGTAGCGCCTTAAACCTGTTTGTCGTACTTTCCTTCGTTACAAAGGTGTGTAATCTTTTTATGACTTCACTACAGAGTAGGGGTACTACAGGTATGCAAACCCTCTACACATGATGCCCTGATTCCTCTATAGTCTTTGCCAGAGAATATTAAGTAGCGCCTTAAACCTGTTTGTGGTACTTTCCTTCGTTACAAAGGTTGGTAATCTTTTTATGACTTCACTACAGAGTAGGGGTACTACAGGTATGGAACCCTCTACACATGATGTCCTGATTCCTCTATAGTCTATACCAGAGAATATTAAGTAGCGCCTTAACCCTGTTTGTGGTACTTTCCTTCGTTACAATGGTGTGTAATCTTTTTATGACTTCACTACAGAGTAGGGGTACTACAGGTATGGAAACCTCTACACATGATGTCCTGATTCCTCTATAGTCTATACCAGAGAATATTATGTACCGCCTTAAACCTGTTTGTGGTACTTTCCTTCGTTACAAAGGTGTGTAATCTATTTATGACTTCACTACAGAGTAGGGGTACTACAGGTATGGAACCCTCTACACATGATGTCCTGATTCCTCTATAGTCTATATCAGAGAATATTAAGTAGCGCCTTAACCCTGTTTGTGGTACTTTCCTTCGTTACAAAAGTGTGTAACCTTTTTATGACTTCACTACAGACTAGGGGTACTACAGGTATGGAACACTCTACACATGATGTCCTGATTCCTCTATAGTCTATACCAGAGAATATTAAGTAGCGCCTTAAACCGGTTTGTGGTACTTTCCTTCGTTACAAAGGTGTAAAAGTTTTATGACTTCACTACAGAGTAGGGGTACGACAGGTATGGAACCCTCTACACATGATATCCTGATTCCTCTATAGTCTATATCAGAGAATATTAAGTAGCGCCCTAACCCTGTTTGTGGTACTTTCCTTCGTTACAATGGTGTGTAACCTTTTTATGAGTTCACTACAGAGTAGGGGTACTACAGGTATGGAACCCTCTACACATGATGTCCTGATTCCTTTATAGTCTTTGCCAGAGAATATTAAGTAGCGCCTTAAACCTGTTTGTGGTACTTTCCTTCATTACAAAGGTTGGTAATCTTTTTATGACTTCACTACAGAGTAGGGGTACTACAGGTATGGAACACTCTACACATGATGTCCTGATTCCTCTATAGTCTATACCAGAGAATATTAAGTAGCGCCCTAAACCTGTTTGTGGTACTTTCCTTCGTTACAAAGGTGTGTATTCTTTTTATGACTTCACTACAGAGTAGGGGTTCTACATGTATGGAAACCTCTACACATGATGTCCAGATTCCTCTATAGTCTATATCAGAGAATATTAAGTAGCGCCCTAACCCTGTTTGTGGTACTTTCCTTCGTTACAATGGTGTGTAACCTTTTTATGAGTTCACTACAGAGTAGGGGTACTACAGGTATGGAACCCTCTACACATGATGTCCTGATTCCTCTATAGTCTATACCAGAGAATATTAAGTAGCGCCTTAACCCTGTTTGTGGTACTTTCCTTCGTTACAATGGTGTGTAACCTTTTTATGACTTCACTACAGAGTAGGGGTACTACAGGCATGGAACCCTCTACACATGATGTCCTGATTCCTCTTTAGTCTATACCAGAGAATATTAAGTAGCGCCTTAACCCTGTTTGTGGTACTTTCCTTCGTTACAAAGGTGTGTAACCTTTTTATGACTTCACTACAGAGTAGGGGTACTACAGGTATGGAACCCTCTACACATGATGTCCTGATTCCTCTATAGTCTATACCAGAGAATATTAAGTAGCGCCTTAACCCTGTTTGTGGTACTTTCCTTCGTTACAATGGTGTGTAACCTTTTTATGACTTCACTACAGAGCAGGGGTACTACAGGTATGGAACCCTCTACACATGTTGTCCTGATTCCTTTATAGTCTATACCAGAGAATATTAAGTAGCGCCCTAACCCTGTTTGTGGTACTTTCCTTCGTTGCAAAGGTGTGTAACCTTTTTATGACTTCACTACAGAGTAGGGGTACTATAGGTATGGAACCCTCTACACATGATGTCCTGATTCCTCTATAGTCTATACCAGAGAATATTAAGTAGCGCCTAAACCCTGTTTGTGGTACTTTCCTTCGTAACAAAGGTGTGTAACCTTATTATGACTTCACTACAGAGTAGGGGTACTACAGGTATGGAACCCTCTACACATGATGTCCTGATTCCTCTATAGTCTATACAAGAGAATATTATGTAGCGCCTTAAACCTGTTTGTCGTACTTTCCTTCGTTACAAAGGTGTGTAATTTTTTTATGACTTCACTACAGAGTAGGGGTACTACAGGTATGCAAACCCTCTACACATGATGCCCTGATTCCTCTATAGTCTTTGTCAGAGAATATTAAGTAACGCCTTAAACCTGTTTGTGGTACTTTCCTTCGTTACAAAGGTTGGTAATCTTTTTATGACTTCACTACAGAGTAGGGGTACTACAGGTATGGAACCCTCTACACATGATGTCCTGATTCCTCTATAGTCTATACCAGAGAATATTAAGTAGCGCCTAAACCCTGTTTGTGGTACTTTCCTTCGTTACAAAGGTGTGTAACCTTATTATGACTTCACTACAGAGTAGGGGTACTACAGGTATGGAACCCTCTACACATGATGTCCTGATTCCTCTATAGTCTATACCAGAGAATATTATGTAGCGCCTTAAACCTGTTTGTCGTACTTTCCTTCGTTACAAAGGTGTGTAACCTTTTTATGACTTCACTACAGAGTAGGGATACTACAGGTATGGAACCCTCTACACATGATGTCCTGATTCCTCTATAGTCTATACCAGAGAATATTATGTAGCGCCTTCAACCTGTTTGTGGTACTTTCCTTCGTTACAAAGGTGTGTAACCTTTTTATGACTTCACTACAGAGTAGGGGTACTACAGGTATGGAACCCTCTACACATGATGTCCTGATTCCTCTTTAGTCTATACCAGAGAATATTAAGTAGCGCCTTAACCCTGTGTGTGGTACTTTCCTTCGTTACAATGGTGTGTAACCTTTTTATGACTTCACTACAGAGTACGGGTACTACAGGTATGGAACACTCTACACATGATGTCCTGATTCCTCTATAGTATATACCAGAGAATATTAAGTAGCGCCTTAACCCTGTGTGTGGTACTTTCCTTCGTTACAAAGGTGTGTAACCTTTTTATGACTTCACTACAGAGTAGGGGTACTACAGGTATGGAACCCTCTACACATGATGACCTGATTCCTCTATAGTCTATACCAGAGAATATTAAGTAGCGCCTTAAACCGGTTTGTGGTACTTTCCTTCCTTACAAAGGTGTGTAACCTTTTTATGACTTCACTACAGAGTAGGGGTACTACAGGTATGGAACCCTCTACACATGATGTCCTGATTCCTCTATAGTCTATACCAGAGAATATTAAGTAGCGCCTAAACCCTGTTTGTGGTACTTTCCTTCGTTACAAAGGTGTGTAACCTTATTATGACTTCACTACAGAGTAGGGGTACTACAGGTATGGAACCCTCTACACATGATGTCCTGATTCCTCTATAGTCTATACCAGAGAATATTATGTAGCGCCTTAAACCTGTTTGTCGTACTTTCCTTCGTTACAAAGGTGTGTAACCTTTTTATGACTTCACTACAGAGTAGGGATACTACAGGTATGGAACCCTCTACACATGATGTCCTGATTCCTCTATAGTCTATACCAGAGAATATTATGTAGCGCCTTCAACCTGTTTGTGGTACTTTCCTTCGTTACAAAGGTGTGTAACCTTTTTATGACTTCACTACAGAGTAGGGGTACTACAGGTATGGAACCCTCTACACATGATGTCCTGATTCCTCTTTAGTCTATACCAGAGAATATTAAGTAGCGCCTTAACCCTGTGTGTGGTACTTTCCTTCGTTACAATGGTGTGTAACCTTTTTATGACTTCACTACAGAGTACGGGTACTACAGGTATGGAACACTCTACACATGATGTCCTGATTCCTCTATAGTATATACCAGAGAATATTAAGTAGCGCCTTAACCCTGTGTGTGGTACTTTCCTTCGTTACAAAGGTGTGTAACCTTTTTATGACTTCACTACAGAGTAGGGGTACTACAGGTATGGAACCCTCTACACATGATGACCTGATTCCTCTATAGTCTATACCAGAGAATATTAAGTAGCGCCTTAACCCTGTTTGTGGTACTTTCCTTCGTTACAAAAGTGTGTAACCTTTTTATGACTTCACTACAGACTAGGGGTACTACAGGTATGGAACACTCTACACATGATGTCCTGATTCCTCTATAGTCTATACCAGAGAATATTAAGTAGCGCCTTAAACCGGTTTGTGGTACTTTCCTTCGTTACAAAGGTGTAAAAGTTTTATGACTTCACTACAGAGTAGGGGTACGACAGGTATGGAACCCTCTACACATGATATCCTGATTCCTCTATAGTCTATACCAGTGACAATTAAGTAGCGCCTTAATCCTGTTTGTGGTACTTTCCTTCGTTACAAACTTGTGTAACCCCTTTTTATGACTTCGCTACAGAGCAGGGGTACTACAGGTATGGAACCCTCTACACATGATGTCCTGATTCCTTTATAGTCTTTGCCAGAGAATATTAAGTAGCGCCTTAAACCTGTTTGTGGTACTTTCCTTCGTTACAAAGGTTGGTAATCTTTTTATGACTTCACTACAGAGTAGGGGTACTACAGGTATGGAACACTCTACACATGATGTCCTGATTCCTCTATAGTCTATACCAGAGAATATTAAGTAGCGCCCTAAACCTGTTTGTGGTACTTTCCTTCGTTACAAAGGTGTGTATTCTTTTTATGACTTCACTACAGAGTAGGGGTTCTACATGTATGGAAACCTCTACACATGATGTCCAGATTCCTCTATAGTCTATATCAGAGAATATTAAGTAGCGCCCTAACCCTGTTTGTGGTACTTTCCTTCGTTACAATGGTGTGTAACCTTTTTATGAGTTCACTACAGAGTAGGGGTACTACAGGTATGGAACCCTCTACACATGATGTCCTGATTCCTCTATAGTCTATACCAGAGAATATTAAGTAGCGCCTTAACCCTGTTTGTGGTACTTTCCTTCGTTACAATGGTGTGTAACCTTTTTATGACTTCACTACAGAGTAGGGGTACTACAGGCATGGAACCCTCTACACATGATGTCCTGATTCCTCTTTAGTCTATACCAGAGAATATTAAGTAGCGCCTTAACCCTGTTTGTGGTACTTTCCTTCGTTACAAAGGTGTGTAACCTTTTTATGACTTCACTACAGAGTAGGGGTACTACAGGTATGGAACCCTCTACACATGATGTCCTGATTCCTCTATAGTCTATACCAGAGAATATTAAGTAGCGCCTTAACCCTGTTTGTGGTACTTTCCTTCGTTACAATGGTGTGTAACCTTTTTATGACTTCACTACAGAGCAGGGGTACTACAGGTATGGAACCCTCTACACATGTTGTCCTGATTCCTTTATAGTCTATACCAGAGAATATTAAGTAGCGCCCTAACCCTGTTTGTGGTACTTTCCTTCGTTGCAAAGGTGTGTAACCTTTTTATGACTTCACTACAGAGTAGGGGTACTATAGGTATGGAACCCTCTACACATGATGTCCTGATTCCTCTATAGTCTATACCAGAGAATATTAAGTAGCGCCTAAACCCTGTTTGTGGTACTTTCCTTCGTAACAAAGGTGTGTAACCTTTTTATGACTTCACTACAGAGTAGGGGTACTACAGGTATGGAACCCTCTACACATGATGTCCTGATTCCTCTATAGTCTATACCAGAGAATATTAAGTAGCGCCTTAACCCTGTTTGTGGTACTTTCCTTCGTTACAATGGTGTGTAACCTTTTTATGACTTCACTACAGAGCAGGGGTACTACAGGTATGGAACCCTCTACACATGTTGTCCTGATTCCTTTATAGTCTATACCAGAGAATATTAAGTAGCGCCCTAACCCTGTTTGTGGTACTTTCCTTCGTTGCAAAGGTGTGTAACCTTTTTATGACTTCACTACAGAGTAGGGGTACTATAGGTATGGAACCCTCTACACATGATGTCCTGATTCCTCTATAGTCTATACCAGAGAATATTAAGTAGCGCCTAAACCCTGTTTGTGGTACTTTCCTTCGTAACAAAGGTGTGTAACCTTATTATGACTTCACTACAGAGTAGGGGTACTACAGGTATGGAACCCTCTACACATGATGTCCTGATTCCTCTATAGTCTATACAAGAGAATATTATGTAGCGCCTTAAACCTGTTTGTCGTACTTTCCTTCGTTACAAAGGTGTGTAATTTTTTTATGACTTCACTACAGAGTAGGGGTACTACAGGTATGCAAACCCTCTACACATGATGCCCTGATTCCTCTATAGTCTTTGTCAGAGAATATTAAGTAACGCCTTAAACCTGTTTGTGGTACTTTCCTTCGTTACAAAGGTTGGTAATCTTTTTATGACTTCACTACAGAGTAGGGGTACTACAGGTATGGAACCCTCTACACATGATGTCCTGATTCCTCTATAGTCTATACCAGAGAATATTAAGTAGCGCCTAAACCCTGTTTGTGGTACTTTCCTTCGTTACAAAGGTGTGTAACCTTATTATGACTTCACTACAGAGTAGGGGTACTACAGGTATGGAACCCTCTACACATGATGTCCTGATTCCTCTATAGTCTATACCAGAGAATATTAAGTAGCGCCTAAACCCTGTTTGTGGTACTTTCCTTCGTTACAAAGGTGTGTAACCTTATTATGACTTCACTACAGAGTAGGGGTACTACAGGTATGGAACCCTCTACACATGATGTCCTGATTCCTCTATAGTCTATACCAGAGAATATTATGTAGCGCCTTAAACCTGTTTGTCGTACTTTCCTTCGTTACAAAGGTGTGTAACCTTTTTATGACTTCACTACAGAGTAGGGATACTACAGGTATGGAACCCTCTACACATGATGTCCTGATTCCTCTTTAGTCTATACCAGAGAATATTAAGTAGCGCCTTAACCCTGTGTGTGGTACTTTCCTTCGTTACAATGGTGTGTAACCTTTTTATGACTTCACTACAGAGTACGGGTACTACAGGTATGGAACACTCTACACATGATGTCCTGATTCCTCTATAGTATATACCAGAGAATATTAAGTAGCGCCTTAACCCTGTGTGTGGTACTTTCCTTCGTTACAAAGGTGTGTAACCTTTTTATGACTTCACTACAGAGTAGGGGTACTACAGGTATGGAACCCTCTACACATGATGACCTGATTCCTCTATAGTCTATACCAGAGAATATTAAGTAGCGCCTTAAACCGGTTTGTGGTACTTTCCTTCCTTACAAAGGTGTGTAACCTTTTTATGACTTCACTACAGAGTAGGGGTACTACAGGTATGGAACCCTATAAACATGATGTCCTGATTCCTCTATAGTCTATACCAGAGAATATTATATAGAGCCTTAAACCTGTTTGTGGCACTTTCCTTCGTTACAAAGGTGTGTAATCTATTTATGACTTCACTACAGAGTAGGGGTACTACAGGTATGGAACCCTCTACACATGATGTCCCGATTCCTCTATAGTCTATACCAGAGAATATTAAGTAGCGCCTTAAACCTGTTTGTGGTACTTTCCTTCGTTACAAAGGTGTGTAATCTTTTTATGACTTCACTACAGAGTATGGGTACTACAGGTATGGGACCCTCTACACATGATGCCCTGATTCCTCTATAGTCTATACCAGAGAATATTAAGTAGCGCCTTAACCCTGTGTGTGGTACGTTCCTTCGTTACAATGGTGTGTAATCTTTTTATGACTTCACTACAGAGTAGGGGTACTACAGGTATGGAAACCTCTACACATGATGTCCTGATTCCTCTATAGTCTATACCAGAGAATATTATGTAGCGCCTTAAACCTGTTTGTGGTACTTTCCTTCGTTACAAAGGTGTGTAATCTATTTATGACTTCACTACAGAGTAGGGGTACTACAGGTATGGAACCCTCTACACATGATGTCCTGATTCCTCTATAGTCTATATCAGAGAATATTAAGTAGCGCCTTAACCCTGTTTGTGGTACTTTCCTTCGTTACAAAAGTGTGTAACCTTTTTATGACTTCACTACAGACTAGGGGTACTACAGGTATGGAACACTCTACACATGATGTCCTGATTCCTCTATAGTCTATACCAGAGAATATTAAGTAGCGCCTTAAACCGGTTTGTGGTACTTTCCTTCGTTACAAAGGTGTAAAAGTTTTATGACTTCACTACAGAGTAGGGGTACGACAGGTATGGAACCCTCTACACATGATATCCTGATTCCTCTATAGTCTATACCAGTGACAATTAAGTAGCGCCTTAATCCTGTTTGTGGTACTTTCCTTCGTTACAAACTTGTGTAACCCCTTTTTATGACTTCGCTACAGAGCAGGGGTACTACAGGTATGGAACCCTCTACACATGATGTCCTGATTCCTTTATAGTCTTTGCCAGAGAATATTAAGTAGCGCCTTAAACCTGTTTGTGGTACTTTCCTTCGTTACAAAGGTTGGTAATCTTTTTATGACTTCACTACAGAGTAGGGGTACTACAGGTATGGAACACTCTACACATGATGTCCTGATTCCTCTATAGTCTATACCAGAGAATATTAAGTAGCGCCCTAAACCTGTTTGTGGTACTTTCCTTCGTTACAAAGGTGTGTATTCTTTTTATGACTTCACTACAGAGTAGGGGTTCTACATGTATGGAAACCTCTACACATGATGTCCAGATTCCTCTATAGTCTATATCAGAGAATATTAAGTAGCGCCCTAACCCTGTTTGTGGTACTTTCCTTCGTTACAATGGTGTGTAACCTTTTTATGAGTTCACTACAGAGTAGGGGTACTACAGGTATGGAACCCTCTACACATGATGTCCTGATTCCTCTATAGTCTATACCAGAGAATATTAAGTAGCGCCTTAACCCTGTTTGTGGTACTTTCCTTCGTTACAATGGTGTGTAACCTTTTTATGACTTCACTACAGAGTAGGGGTACTACAGGCATGGAACCCTCTACACATGATGTCCTGATTCCTCTTTAGTCTATACCAGAGAATATTAAGTAGCGCCTTAACCCTGTTTGTGGTACTTTCCTTCGTTACAAAGGTGTGTAACCTTTTTATGACTTCACTACAGAGTAGGGGTACTACAGGTATGGAACCCTCTACACATGATGTCCTGATTCCTCTATAGTCTATACCAGAGAATATTAAGTAGCGCCTTAACCCTGTTTGTGGTACTTTCCTTCGTTACAATGGTGTGTAACCTTTTTATGACTTCACTACAGAGCAGGGGTACTACAGGTATGGAACCCTCTACACATGTTGTCCTGATTCCTTTATAGTCTATACCAGAGAATATTAAGTAGCGCCCTAACCCTGTTTGTGGTACTTTCCTTCGTTGCAAAGGTGTGTAACCTTTTTATGACTTCACTACAGAGTAGGGGTACTATAGGTATGGAACCCTCTACACATGATGTCCTGATTCCTCTATAGTCTATACCAGAGAATATTAAGTAGCGCCTAAACCCTGTTTGTGGTACTTTCCTTCGTAACAAAGGTGTGTAACCTTATTATGACTTCACTACAGAGTAGGGGTACTACAGGTATGGAACCCTCTACACATGATGTCCTGATTCCTCTATAGTCTATACAAGAGAATATTATGTAGCGCCTTAAACCTGTTTGTCGTACTTTCCTTCGTTACAAAGGTGTGTAATTTTTTTATGACTTCACTACAGAGTAGGGGTACTACAGGTATGCAAACCCTCTACACATGATGCCCTGATTCCTCTATAGTCTTTGTCAGAGAATATTAAGTAACGCCTTAAACCTGTTTGTGGTACTTTCCTTCGTTACAAAGGTTGGTAATCTTTTTATGACTTCACTACAGAGTAGGGGTACTACAGGTATGGAACCCTCTACACATGATGTCCTGATTCCTCTATAGTCTATACCAGAGAATATTAAGTAGCGCCTAAACCCTGTTTGTGGTACTTTCCTTCGTTACAAAGGTGTGTAACCTTATTATGACTTCACTACAGAGTAGGGGTACTACAGGTATGGAACCCTCTACACATGATGTCCTGATTCCTCTATAGTCTATACCAGAGAATATTATGTAGCGCCTTAAACCTGTTTGTCGTACTTTCCTTCGTTACAAAGGTGTGTAACCTTTTTATGACTTCACTACAGAGTAGGGATACTACAGGTATGGAACCCTCTACACATGATGTCCTGATTCCTCTATAGTCTATACCAGAGAATATTATGTAGCGCCTTCAACCTGTTTGTGGTACTTTCCTTCGTTACAAAGGTGTGTAACCTTTTTATGACTTCACTACAGAGTAGGGGTACTACAGGTATGGAACCCTCTACACATGATGTCCTGATTCCTCTTTAGTCTATACCAGAGAATATTAAGTAGCGCCTTAACCCTGTGTGTGGTACTTTCCTTCGTTACAATGGTGTGTAACCTTTTTATGACTTCACTACAGAGTACGGGTACTACAGGTATGGAACACTCTACACATGATGTCCTGATTCCTCTATAGTATATACCAGAGAATATTAAGTAGCGCCTTAACCCTGTGTGTGGTACTTTCCTTCGTTACAAAGGTGTGTAATCTTTTTATGACTTCACTACAGAGTAGGGGTACTACAGGTATGGAACCCTCTACACATGATGACCTGATTCCTCTATAGTCTATACCAGAGAATATTAAGTAGCGCCTTAAACCGGTTTGTGGTACTTTCCTTCCTTACAAAGGTGTGTAACCTTTTTATGACTTCACTACAGAGTAGGGGTACTACAGGTATGGAACCCTATAAACATGATGTCCTGATTCCTCTATAGTCTATACCAGAGAATATTATATAGAGCCTTAAACCTGTTTGTGGCACTTTCCTTCGTTACAAAGGTGTGTAATCTATTTATGACTTCACTACAGAGTAGGGGTACTACAGGTATGGAACCCTCTACACATGATGTCCTGATTCCTCTATAGTCTATATCAGAGAATATTAAGTAGCGACTTAACCCTGTTTTTGGTACTTTCCTTCGTTACCAAGGTGTGTAACCTATTTATGACTTCACTACAGAGTAGGGGTACTACAGGTATGGAACCATCCACACATGATGTCCTGATTCCTCTATAGTCTATACCAGAGAATATTAAGTAGCGCTCTAACCCTGTGTGTGGTACTTTCCTTCGTTACAAAGGTGTGTAACCTTTTTATGACTTCACTACAGAGTAGGGGTACTACAGGTATGGAACCCTCTACACATGATGTCCTGATTCCTCTATATTCTATACCAGAGAATATTATGTAGCGCCTTAAACCTGTTTGTCGTACTTTCCTTCGTTACAAAGGTGTGTAATCTTTTTATGACTTCACTACAGAGTAGGGGTACTACAGGTATGCAACCCCTCTACACATGATGCCCTGATTCCTCTATAGTCTTTGCCAGAGAATATTAAGTAGCGCCTTAAACCTGTTTGTGGTACTTTCCTTCGTTACAAAGGTTGGTAATCTTTTTATGACTTCACTACAGAGTAGGGGTACTACAGGTATGGAACCCTCTGCACATGATGTCCTGATTCCTCTATAGTCTATACCAGAGAATATTAAGTAGCGCCTTAACCCTTTTTGTGGTACTTTCCTTCGTTACGATGGTGTGTAATCTTTTTATGACTTCACTACAGAGTAGGGGTACTACAGGTATGGAAACCTCTACACATGATGTCCTGATTCCTCTATAGTCTATACCAGAGAATATTATGTAGCGCCTTAAACCTGTTTGTGGTACTTTCCTTCGTTACAAAGGTGTGTAATCTATTTATGACTTCACTACAGAGTAGGGGTACTACAGGTATGGAACCCTCTACACATGATGTCCTGATTCCTCTATAGTCTATACCAGAGAATATTAAGTAGCGCCTTAAACCTGTTTGTGGTACTTTCCTTCGTTACAAAGGTGTGTAATCTTTTTATGACTTCACTACAGAGTATGGGTACTACAGGTATGGGACCCTCTACACATGATGCCCTGATTCCTCTATAGTCTATACCAGAGAATATTAAGTAGCGCCTTAACCCTGTGTGTGGTACGTTCCTTCGTTACAAAGGTGTGTAACCTTTTTATGACTTCACTACAGAGTAGGGGTACTACAGGTATGGAACCCTCTACACATGATGTCCTGATTCCTCTATAGTCTATACCAGAGAATATTAAGTAGCGCCTTAACCCTGTTTGTGGTACTTTCCTTCGTTACAATGGTGTGTAACCTTTTTATGACTTCACTACAGAGCAGGGGTACTACAGGTATGGAACCCTCTACACATGTTGTCCTGATTCCTTTATAGTCTATACCAGAGAATATTAAGTAGCGCCTTAACCCTGTTTGTGGTACTTTCCTTCGTTGCAAAGGTGTGTAACCTTTTTATGACTTCACTACAGAGTAGGGGTACTATAGGTATGGAACCCTCTACACATGATGTCCTGATTCCTCTATAGTCTATACCAGAGAATATTAAGTAGCGCCTAAACCCTGTTTGTGGTACTTTCCTTCGTTACAAAGGTGTGTAACCTTATTATGACTTCACTACAGAGTAGGGGTACTACAGGTATGGAACCCTCTACACATGATGTCCTGATTCCTCTATAGTCTATACCAGAGAATATTATGTAGCGCCTTAAACCTGTTTGTCGTACTTTCCTTCGTTACAAAGGTGTGTAACCTTTTTATGACTTCACTACAGAGTAGGGATACTACAGGTATGGAACCCTCTACACATGATGTCCTGATTCCTCTATAGTCTATACCAGAGAATATTATGTAGCGCCTTAAACCTGTTTGTGGTACTTTCCTTCGTTACAAAGGTGTGTAACCTTTTTATGACTTCACTACAGAGTAGGGGTACTACAGGTATGGAACCCTCTACACATGATGTCCTGATTCCTCTATAGTATATACCAGAGAATATTAAGTAGCGCCTTAACCCTGTGTGTGGTACTTTCCTTCGTTACAAAGGTGTGTAACCTTTTTATGACTTCACTACAGAGTAGGGGTACTACAGGTATGGAACCCTCTACACATGATGACCTGATTCCTCTATAGTCTATACCAGAGAATATTAAGTAGCGCCTTAAACCGGTTTGTGGTACTTTCCTTCCTTACAAAGGTGTGTAACCTTTTTATGACTTCACTACAGAGTAGGGGTACTACAGGTATGGAACCCTCTACACATGATGTCCTGATTCCTCTATAGTCTATACCAGAGAATATTATATAGAGCCTTAAACCTGTTTGTGGTACTTTCCTTCGTTACAAAGGTGTGTAATCTATTTATGACTTCACTACAGAGTAGGGGTACTACAGGTATGGAACCCTCTACACATGATGTCCTGATTCCTCTATAGTCTATATCAGAGAATATTAAGTAGCGACTTAACCCTGTTTTTGGTACTTTCCTTCGTTACAATGGTGTGTAACCTTTTTATGAGTTCACTACAGAGTAGGGGTACTACAGGTATGGAACCCTCTACACATGATGTCCTGATTCCTCTATAGTCTATACCAGAGAATATTAAGTAGCGCCTTAACCCTATTTGTGGTACTTTCCTTCGTTACCAAGGTGTGTAACCTATTTATGACTTCACTACAGAGTAGGGGTTCTACAGGTATGGAACCATCCACACATGATGTCCTGATTCCTCTATAGTCTATACCAGAGAATATTAAGTAGCGCCTTAACCCTGTGTGTGGTACTTTCCTTCGTTACAAAGGTGTGTAACCTTTTATGACTTCACTACAGAGTAGGGGTACTACAATTATGGAACCCTCTACACATGATGTCCTGATTCCTCTATATTCTATACCAGAGAATATTATGTAGCGCCTTAAACCTGTTTGTCGTACTTTCCTTCGTTACAAAGGTGTGTAATCTTTTTATGACTTCACTACAGAGTAGGGGTACTACAGGTATGCAAACCCTCTACACATGATGCCCTGATTCCTCTATAGTCTTTGCCAGAGAATATTAAGTAGCGCCTTAAACCTGTTTGTGGTACTTTCCTTCGTTACAAAGGTTGGTAATCTTTTTATGACTTCACTACAGAGTAGGGGTACTACAGGTATGGAACCCTCTACACATGATGTCCTGATTCCTCTATAGTCTATACCAGAGAATATTAAGTAGCGCCTTAACCCTGTTTGTGGTACTTTCCTTCGTTACAATGGTGTGTAATCTTTTTATGACTTCACTACAGAGTAGGGGTACTACAGGTATGGAAACCTCTACACATGATGTCCTGATTCCTCTATAGTCTATACCAGAGAATATTATGTAGCGCCTTAAACCTGTTTGTGGTACTTTCCTTCGTTACAAAGGTGTGTAATCTATTTATGACTTCACTACAGAGTAGGGGTACTACAGGTATGGAACCCTCTACACATGATGTCCTGATTCCTCTATAGTCTATACCAGAGAATATTAAGTAGCGCCCTAAACCTGTTTGTGGTACTTTCCTTCGTTACAAAGGTGTGTAATCTTTTTATGACTTCACTACAGAGTATGGGTACTACAGGTATGGGACCCTCTACACATGATGCCCTGATTCCTCTATAGTCTATACCAGAGAATATTAAGTAGCGCCTTAACCCTGTGTGTGGTACGTTCATTCGTTACAAAGGTGTGTAACTTTTTTATGACTTCACTACAGAGTAGGGGTACTACAGGTATGGAACCCTTTACACATGATGTCCTGATTCCTCTATAGTCTATACCAGAGAATATTAAGTAGCGCCTTAAACCTGTTTGTGGTACTTTCCTTCGTTACAATGGTATGTAACCTTTTTATGACTTCACTACAGAGTAGGGGTACTACAGGTATGGAACCCTCTACACATGATGTCCTGATTCCTCTATAGTCTATACCAGAGAATATTAAGTAGCGTCCTAACCCTGTTTGTGGTACTTTCCTTCGTTACAATGGTGTGTAACCTTTTTATGACTTCACTACAGAGTAGGGTTACTACAGGTATGGAACCCTCTGCACATGATGTCCTGATACCTCTATAGTCTATACCAGAAACAATTAAGTAGCGCCTTAAACCTGTTTGTGGTACTTTCCTTCGTTACAAAGGTGTGTAACCTTTTTATGACTTCACTACAGAGTAGGGGTACTACAGGTATGGAACCCTCTACACTTGATGTCCTGATTCCTCTATAGTCTATACCAGAGAATATTAAGTAGCGCCTTAAACCTGTTTGTGGTACTTTCCTTCGTTACAATGGTATGTAACCTTTTTATGACTTCACTACAGAGTAGGGGTACTACAGGTATGGAACCCTCTACACATGATGTCCTGATTCCTCTATAGTCTATACCAGAGAATATTAAGTAGCGCCTTAACCCTGTTTGTGGTACTTTCCTTCGTTACAAAGGTGTGTAACCTTTTTATGACTTCACTACAGAGTAGGGGTACTACAGGTATGGAACCCTCTACACATGATGTCCTGATTCCTCTATAGTCTATATCAGAGAATATTAAGTAGCGCCTTAACCCTGTTTGTGGTACTTTCCTTCGTTACAAAAATGTGTAACCTTTTTATGACTTCACTACAGACTAGGGGTACTACAGGTATGGAACACTCTACACATGATGTCCTGATTCCTCTATAGTCTATACCAGAGAATATTAAGTAGCGCCTTAAACCTGTTTGTGGTACTTTCCTTCGTTACAAAGGTGTAAAATTTTTATGACTTCACTACAGAGTAGGGGTACGACAGGTATGGAACCCTCTACACATGATATCCTGATTCCTCTATAGTCTATACCAGTGACAATTAAGTAGCGCCTTAAACCTGTTTGTGGTACTTTCCTTCGTTACAAAGGTGTGTAACTCCTTTTTATGACTTCGCTACAGAGCAGGGGTACTACAGGTATGGAACCCTCTACACATGATGTCCTGATTCCTCTATAGTCTTTGCCAGAGAATATTAAGTAGCGCCTTAAACCTGTTTGTGGTACTTTCCTTCGTTACAAAGGTTGGTAATCTTTTTATGACTTCACTACAGAGTAGGGGTACTACAGGTATGGAACCCTCTACACATGATGTCCTGATTCCTCTATAGTCTATACCAGAGAATATTAAGTAGCGCCCTAAACCTGTTTGTGGTACTTTCCTTCGTTACAAAGGTGTGTATTCTTTTTATGACTTCACTACAGAGTAGGGGTTCTACATGTATGGAACCCTCTACACATGATGTCCTGATTCCTCAATAGTCTATATCATAGAATATTAAGTAGCGCCCTAACCCTGTTTGTGGTACTTTCCTTCGTTACAATGGTGTGTAACCTTTTTATGAGTTCACTACAGAGTAGGGGTACTACAGGTATGGAACCCTCTACACATGATGTCCTGATTCCTCTATAGTCTATACCAGAGAATATTAAGTAGCGCCTTAACCCTGTTTGTGGTACTTTTCTTCGTTACAATGGTGTGTAACCTTTTTATGACTTCACTACAGAGTAGGGGTACTACAGGTATGGAACCCTCTACACATGATGTCCTGATTCCTCTATAGTCTATACCAGAGAATATTAAGTAGCGCCTTAACCCTGTTTGTGGTACTTTCCTTCGTTACAAAGGTGTGTAACCTTTTTATGACTTCACTACAGAGTAGGGGTACTACAGGTATGGAACCCTCTACACATGATGTCCTGATTCCTCTATAGTCTATACCAGAGAATATTAAGTAGCGCCTTAACCCTGTTTGTGGTACTTTCCTTCGTTACAATGGTTTGTAACCTTTTTATGACTTCACTACAGAGCAGGGGTACTACAGGTATGGAACCCTCTACACATGTTGTCCTGATTCCTTTATAGTCTATACAAGAGAATATTAAGTAGCGCCTTAAACCTGTTTGTGGTACTTTCCTTCCTTACAAAGGTGTGTAATCTTTTTATGACTTCACTACACAGTAGGGGTTCTACATGTATGGAACCCTATACACATGATGTCCTGATTCCTCTATAGTCTATACCAGAGAATATTAAGTAGCGCCCTAACCCTGTTTGTGGTACTTTCCTTCGTTACAATGGTTTGTAACCTTTTTATGACTTCACTACAGAGCAGGGGTACTACAGGTATGGAACCCTCTACACATGTTGTCCTGATTCCTTTATAGTCTATACAAGAGAATATTAAGTAGCGCCTTAAACCTGTTTGTGGTACTTTCCTTCCTTACAAAGGTGTGTAATCTTTTTATGACTTCACTACACAGTAGGGGTTCTACATGTATGGAACCCTATACACATGATGTCCTGATTCCTCTATAGTCTATACCAGAGAATATTAAGTAGCGCCCTAACCCTGTTTGTGGTACTTTCCTTCGTTACAATGGTATGTAACCTTTTTATGACTTCACTACAGAGTAGGGGTACTACAGTTATGGAACCCTCTACACATAATGTCCTGATTCCTCTATAGTCTATACCAGAGAATATTAAGTAGCGCCTTAAACCTGTTTGTCGTACTTTCCTTCGTTACAATGGTGTGTAATCTTTTTATGACTTCACTACAGAGTAGGGGTACTACAGGTATGGAACCCTCTACACATGATGTCCTGATTCCTCTATAGTCTATACCAGAGAATATTAAGTAGCGCCTTAACCCTGTTTGTGGTACTTTCCTTCGTTACAATGGTGTGTAATCTTTTTATGACTTCACTACAGAGTAGGGGTACTACAGTTATGGAACCCTCTACACATGATGTCCTGATTCCTCTATAGTCTATACCAGAGAATATTAAGTAGCGCCTTAACCCTGTTTGTGGTACTTTCCTTCGTTACAAAAATGTGTAACCTTTTTATGACTTCACTACAGACTAGGGGTACTACAGGTATGGAACACTCTACACATGATGTCCTGATTCCTCTATAGTCTATACCAGAGAATATTAAGTAGCGCCTTAAACCTGTTTGTGGTACTTTCCTTCTTTACAAAGGTGTAAAATTTTTATGACTTCACTACAGAGTAGGGGTACGACAGGTATGGAACCCTCTACACATGATATCCTGATTCCTCTATAGTCTATACCAGTGACAATTAAGTAGCGCCGTAAACCTGTTTGTGGTACTTTCCTTCGTTACAAAGGTGTGTAACCCCTTTTTATGACTTCGCTACAGAGCAGGGGTACTACAGGTATGGAACCCTCTACACATGATGTCCTGATTCCTCTATAGTCTTTGCCAGAGAATATTAAGTAGCGCCTTAAACCTGTTTGTGGTACTTTCCTTCGTTACAATGGTGTGTAACCTTTTTATCACTTCACTACAGAGTAGGGGTACTACAGGTAAGGAACACCCTACACATGATATCCTGATTCCTCTATAGTCTTTACCAATGAATATTAAGTAGCGCCTTTACCCTGTTTGTGGTACTTTCCTTCGTTACAATGGTGTGTAAATTTTTTATGACTTCACTACAGAGTAGGGGTACTACAGGTATGGAACCCTCTACACATGATGTCCTGATTCCTCTATAGTCTATACCAGAGAATATTAAGTAGCGCCTTAACCCTGTTTGTGGTACTTTCCTATCAATTGTAGTCATACTGTCTGATTGCTTTCAAAACTCCCAAAAAATATCAACCTCTCTAACTTATTATAAGTGGAGAGTGGCAGGAAAATTTGAAAATTCATGTACCATTAACTTAACAGTGATATGACTAACAGTGATTTTACATTAACAAGTCAAACTGTGATTGATACTTTGAAATGACTGTGATTTTTAACCGTGATTGTGGTTTTTAGCTGTGATTGTCAGTTGATATTAGTTATTGAGGTTAGGTAATGATATGTGAGGACATGATATCCTGATTCCCCTATGGTTTATAACAGAGATTATTAAGTCCCATCTTAACCCTGTTTGTGTTACTTTCCTATCAATTGTAGTCATGCTGGCTGATTGCTTTAAAAACTTCCAAAACATATCAACCACTAACTTATTTATAAGTGGAGAGTGGCAGGAAAATTTGAACAATCATTTGCCATTAATTTAACAGTGATGTGACTAACAGTGATTTCACACTAACAAGTCAAACTGTGATTGCTACTTTCAAATGACTGTGATTTTTAACGGTGATTGTGGTTTTTAGCTGTGATTGTCAGTTGATATTAATTATTGAGGTTAGGTAATGATATGTGAGTTGGCCATACCAGTAGGATTGTTCTATATTCATTGTTTCGTGTGTGTTAAACAAAAGACTTGTAGGGCAGTTTAAGAGCAAGGACCTTAGTTCCCCTACGATTGTGAACAGTTTGGGTCTCCCAATCCTGGATAGGGCAATTTACCACTCCTTACAGGTTAGTTAGATAAGAACCTGCTACTTCATCTCACTATGTAACAGGTCGCTGTTATTTTCAAATAACAGTGACTAAATTACAGGTTTTGCAAATCACTTCCCAACACTGTAATATAATACCTTACATCAGTTGAGGTAGTCAACCTTAAGCTAGGATTCTTCAAAACCAGCCATATTTTTCCGTAATTTACCAGAAAGTTGTTATGACCCTTCCTTAACCATGTATTTATTGTAACCGTTCATTCTTTTGGCCCTTCTTACATTTATAATTGGCAGACAAGTTACTATGACCTCAGTAGAGGATAGATATACTTCATGTGTACGACTCTGTACATGAAATACACATCCTTTTATGCCAAATTGCATTTTTATTTCTTACATATTTATGCCCTCAACTTAATCCTTAAAACATAATCTGTTAAATCCTTTATAAACTATAATAGTCACTGAAGAGTGATTATCATAAAATCTCACACCTGAAACCCATTTGAATGTTACAGAGTGCCATTAGTTGATGCTTAGGGATGAGGCAGTAATGCAGTAATAAGATGGTTAGTGTGCAAGTTCTGACATGCTCTTGTTGTATATTAGGAGATGGAGGATAACTTTGTCTCTATAACCACGAACTAACCAATCCTTTTTCAAACAAATTTCGTTACTGCCACTCATTAATCATGTGTTGTGCGGACAAATGCCAAAAACATTCCTTTTCAGTCAGCTGTTTAGAAAAAGTCATAATTTTTTTATATATCTTAAAGGATGTATCCTTTAATATGATTGAAAAGGTTGTTTCCTTTTCTTTGAAATTTGGGCACTGGAATGAAAATTATTATTTTTCAGAAATATGGTTGCCAAACGGATGTCAAAACCATTGGTGGCTTATGCATATTTGCTCTATATCCTAAACTTTCAATAAGGTTTTTTAAATTAAAAATTCGTTGAGGCTATATTTTTGTAATAATAAAAACGTAAAAACAGTACTTAGACATATAGATAGAATTAAATTAACTAAAAGCACTTCTACATATGTTATACATGCCTATAGAGTTACTTTTATGGTTGTTGAGGGAGTCCATTTCGGGAGATGTGGCCCATTGTCAACTCAGTCTGTAACTCATATCTCAGACAAAGGGACACATCTCCTGAAATGGCCGTTTTCAATAAAAGTGCTGTTATAGGCAAGAGTAACATATGTACAAGTGTTTTTAGTGTGTAGCTCTCATGAAAATGGAATCAATTAATATTAGATTAATGGTATGGTTTACCTCTACTACTGTCCAAACATTATCTTTTCACCTCTATAAGGCAAGATCACATTATGAATTGCCTTTCCTCTTTCATTTTTTAATATTATTTGATTCCATATTCAATGTGAACTATTATTTTACAGATAAACACTATACATAGGCCACTCTGTGAGGTCATTGTACACACGTTACCAGGAACAGATAAAAGCATTCACAAACAATAACACACAAACTTTCTCAAAGACCTCATATTCACAAACCATAACTACACAAATGTAGTATCAAGTCTTCAAATAACATATAAGGTGAATAGAAATAGCTGACTTCACAGCCAGTCACTGTAAAATATACACATATTTCAAGCTACACCAACCAATAAATACTCTATTGTCAATAATAGACAGATCTAAATATGATAAATAAAGTTTTCCTTACAAACCTGTCGACAATTTTGAAAAAAAATGGAATTAAAAGAATTTCAGCTCAATTCTGGTTGTCTTTGAATTATAAAATTGAAAGGAATTACAACTGTAAATACAAACAATTTCTTCCAAAACACCCAATAAGATATATGACCGGGAGCTGACTAGATTGTACTCATTAAAATTGGCCTATATACTGGGCCAAAAGAAGTTAAACCTAGAAAAAAAAGGTTGTCAAAAGAATGACTTATAATTTAAATGCAAATAAATACAACAAATTTAAATATAATTTACAAATTTGACAGCTATAATTTTATAAAAAATCTGAAAAATACCAATAAATGCATGTATTACTGTTACTTGTGGTAGAATAAACGTAACAGTTTTAAAAATACTGCCTCAATGGAAAGAGAACAGAAATGATTTACAAGTTAAAAATGTGTTGCTGCAAACAAGCGTATGGACAATAAGACAGCCAATGTACTGGCAAACTCCTGTTTTGAGTCAAAATCTTATCTGCTAAGCTCAAAAAAGGTAGAAAAAAATAATGTTTCATGCTCTGAGGTTTTTTATTTAAGATTATGGGCAGAATGTGAACATATTCATAAATTCCACATTCTTAAGACCTAATTACATTTTTTCACCTTTCTGTAATTTAATTATATTAATTACATATTATTACCTAACTCACAAACAATTTTTGACATCATAACTTCAAAAAGAAGAAGTATTTTACAGACTGAGTTGATAATGGGATACATAATACAAATGACCTTCCTCATTTAACAACCCATAAATATGTCAAAGTATTCTGTTTTTGTTTTGTGATTCTTACCCAATCAAAAACATAACCAATTTTTCCGTCATAGGTTTGGAATGAATTGTGAATAGGTAAGAATAAGGCATGAACATAAAACTCCTTAGTAAAGGATGTAAGGGGTATCACAGCGTCTCGTATTCATAGTCACATAACTGAAATAGATCTATCTCTATGAACCCAATAAAGAGGTGTCTAATTGTTACATTCTTTAAAAAAGAATAACAAGGCAAGGTCGATTTAGTTATATCTAAGGAAATTATTATTAATTCCCTATGGAGGGTTAACAGGATACTAATGGAACCATAATTAGTTTACAGTTTTTCTATCTTTAAGAGAGCGAAACTCAATAATGTAAGTTGCATGAAAACAAATTAACTTATTCCTAATTGACAATCATCATAATCAAAATTAGCCAAACCAAAAACAGTTGTACACTGTTACACTTGCCTATAGTAGCACTTACTTATATGATTGTTGAGGACAGCAGTTTCAGGAGATTTGTCTCATTATCAACCCAGGGCACTTGGTTGTTATAGGTTAGGGTGTGGATGGAATAGTAGAGTAGGGATGTAGGTTTATACAGTAAGTATTGGGGTTATGATGTCAAAAAGTGTATGTGAGTTTAATTATAACTTGGTGTTTAATATGTGTATTGGGTGTAGTTTGAAATGTTTGTACATATTGTTTGGTTGTATAGCTTTAGTTATTTTTGTTTTGTTTGTGAAGAACATGAAACCTCTCCCGAAACTGCCGTCCTCAGCAATCATAAAAGTAAGTGCTACTATAGGCAAGTGTAACATATGCACACTCAAAACAGTTGAAATAATATGGAGAGTGAAAAAGATATAGACAGAGAAATAAATGCAATGCACTAAAACATTCCATTTAAAGTTTCTATAAGTAATACTGTATTTTTGAAAGCATAACTAATTCAGTGTTACAAAAAAGATATCAATACAAAACCTCTGCGAGGTGACTGTAATACAGGTGTATAACATATACACAATACATGTCCCATTCCTATTTCACTGATGCTCTATAGATAGGTTCAAGGACATTTTTCTATTTACAGTGATTATAAGCAAGCCATGGTAAAGGATATCCTGTATTTCAACAGGTTTTTCTCAATTTATCTAAATTGACAGGTATTAAATTACTAGCTATTAGTTACAACATAGAAATAAAATTTATTTCAAAAGAACGGACAAAATTGTAGATATTCTATTATTTATTACATTTTAAAGGTTAACATTGCTTAATTGTTAGTAAAGTGTGATGGATAAGCTAGAGACACAGATTTATTCCTTATGCCCGTAGATGGTAGATAAGGAACCTTAGGTATTGCTATTTTCCATCACTATGCATAACACTTATAAAAGAAATCACAGTGTATAACTTAATAAATAAAATTCTTGTGTATAATTTTAGGTAACAAGAAAATAAATGGTGAGATATAGACTTGTACAATAATGACATTAATTTATAAGACCTTGAATTTTGTCATTGTTTGCAAAAACATTTCATTGGTAGAAATCAGTATTTATATTTATATAACCAATACTAAAGGCTTCATTTAAAATATGCTTATGACGTTCAAATAACATTTACCTTGAAACCTACTTTTTTTCTTTTAGTTGAACCACCTTTTCTTTTCTAAGGCAAAAAATAACTTTGAAGCTTGTCCAGATATAAAATATCTGAATACATTTCTTTCATGCTAAAGAGAGCTTATTTCTTGCTTGTGTTTCCTTGTAGGCACAACTAAACTACCTCTAATCCATAGACACCGTCTTCTTGTACAGGATATTTGTCAATATTTCAAAAAATTGAAGAAACTTTAACACAAAGAAGGATTTGGATTTTTATAGTATGTAGTACTTTACTTCTATACTATTTCAGAGGTAGACTTGTAGTAAGCACTTATGGGAAACATGTGAAGATCAAATGGGTCAAAATAATCATATGCCACCACTTCTTGCTTTTTCTGCCAACTTGATAACAAGCCTTGTCCTGTCAAATCTATTAATATGCTGCCCATAATCTTAGATAACAACAGAGCACAAAACATTACTTTTGTCTCCTTTTCTCTAACTTTTTTGAGCTTAACAGATTCCCTTAAAATATTAATTTGTCAGTACATTGGCTGTCTTATTGTACATACATTTGTTTGCAGCACTACTTTTTTCACTTGTATGTAATTTGTGTTCTCTTTCAGTAGAGGCAGTATTTTTAAAACTGTTAAATTCATTCTATCACTTGTTACAGTGATATATGCATGGCAAATTTGTAAATTATCCATTTACTAAGTGTCGTATTTAATTTATAAGTCAATCTTTTATTAACCTTTTCTTCTAGGTTTAACTTCCTTTGGCCTATTTCAAACAGTACAAACTAGTCTGTCCTCTGTCATAGATTTTATTGGGTTTTTTGGAAGAAATTGTTTGTATTTACAGTTATGATTCCTTTGAATTTTATAATTGTCCTTTTTTATTATTGGATGTCATTTAAAGAGACCTAGAATTGAGCTGAAATTTTGTTGATTTCAAATTTTTTTCAAAATTGCTGACAGGCTTATAAGGAAAACTTTATTTATCGTATTTAGATGTCTATTGCTGACAACAAAGAATTGTCATTTATATACAGGTTGTTTAAATTATATCCAAATATGTTTACAAAAATTAAAGTAAATGTATTTCATCATAGTAAAGCTAATATCATAGCATAAAAGCTAAGCTTTTACATTCGACCTTCAATAACCATGGTAAAAAGGGAGCATTTTTATTCCTATATCAATGTTTAAACTGAGAACGGTTTCCATTTCAATAGTTCTCATTAGTTTTTCTCACCCTCTGTCACATATATAAGTTTGCTTGAAAAACTAATAATTAATCATAACTTTTTCATTCGCTCTGAATAAATCAATAGGTTCTAGAGTATATACCTATTGGTATCTATTGGCAAAACATAACTTCTAGGCCTAACTGATATTTTTCAGCAGATGCATTTCCCACTAATTGAAATGCAGTGAATGTGAATTTTGAATTTGTTCAATGCTGTGAGTCAGGGAGAAGACTCACAATGAGCTGATCTACTGCAAAATGCAACTATTGAAAAATGTCAATAAGTAATGGTTTTCTACAGAATTATAACAATATGTATATTTAAACAATATTTTATGACTATCCGAACTTTAAATTTAGTAAATTTGTCAAAACTTACTGAGACAGAACGTTTTCGATCGCTATGTGCTATGAAGATCGCTTCATCAGTGTCTTCTACTTGGAGATGTTGGGTCAAGCGGTGACGGTTTTAAAGGTAGGTTTTCGATAGTAACAAAGAGTATGTGTGATTTGTATTGTGTTTGTTTGTTTAATATGTTTGTACTTTGTGTTTTTGTGTGTCTGTAAATTTCATATTGTTCTAGTGTGTTGAGATGTGGTCCTTTTTTTGTTGATGTGTAGAACTTCTAGGTTATGGTAAATGTCTGTGTCCTGTTTCTTTTACTTAATTGTAAAATGTTGAGTTGGTGTTCTGTTTGTGTTACTCGACTCTTTGTTTAAAGCTGCGACCTGTTTGTCCAATGTAGAATTTGTTACATTCATCGCAGTTCAGTTTGTATACGCCTAGTGCTTGTACTTTATCTTTGTTGTTGGTGTTGTGTTGTATTTTGTATTGTAACTTGTTATTAGTTTTGTATGCTATTTTGTGTCCTATTTTTTTTGAAATTTGCAAGCTATTCTGTTTGTTGTTTTGTTTATGAATGGTAATGTGATGTATTTGTTCTCCCCATCTGTAGAGTTAATTTTAGTGTTTTTTTTTTGTATTTTGTACCACAGTTTGTCTATTATTGTGGTGTTGTATCCATTTGTGTGTGCTAAATATTTAATTGTGTCTAGTTCTTTGTTTATGTTTTCTGTGGTCATTAGGACTTCTTTAAGTCTATGGATAGGGTAGTTTGAGGTGTTATGGATAAGTGTGTCTGTCGTTATGGGTTTCCTGTAAATGTTGAAGCTGTGTTTTTGTGTGTGCTTTTTGTTATGGTTAGGTCGAGGACGTTTAGGGATCGGTTGTTTTCAATTTCTAAAGTGAAGTGGAGTTTTGGGTATATTTTATTAGGGTAGGTGAGGAGGGTAGATTTTCGCATTGACGGAAGTTGCCACTGTATAGTGTTATGATATCATTCAGATATCATTAAGATTCACCGAACGTAATGGACTACAAAATTCAAGAATATGTATATATTTTTTTAAAAAAGTACAAGGTGTACAACAAACATACTGAAATGTTTTAGATTCCCAATTTATAATGCAGTATTTTGCAGAAGCCCAGATAAGAAATTCAAGAAGCCTAACAGCCAAAACGTTTATAGTTTTGTTAGAAGCAGCTATAGACCTATTTCAATAGAACACTTTCGTTTATTAGGGATTGCTTGTTATCAACTCCAATGTGCAAGATTTTTTCTGTCCTCTAATGCTTGGAAATAAAATCAACGTAATTTAACTTAGGGCTTTGAAAGTCAACATGCAAATAAACCAAGTAAGATTCATGTTCAAGTATATTAAAGTGAATGTGATTAGTAAATACAAGAACACATTATTCGTAAGTTAAAAAAATATATGTAGTATTTATTTAATAGATCTTAACTATAAGTTTTCATTACAGTAGTACTAAAATCATTTTAGTTGTCAAAAATAACTTGAGAAGCAAAGGTGGATAGTACTAAGAATATAAGACAGATATATACACACACACACACACACACACTTGTGCCTGATTATTTTTCTGGTCATAAGGCTATATTTAGTTATAAGTACATATACTTATTTGTAGGCTATAAATAAGTAGGTTATGTAAATATAGGACTCTATAGGTTATAGAAATGTGTGATTCTGTAATGTTATTCCCTTAATAAAATATATTGTTTGTTGTTTTACAAACACACACACACACACACACACACACACACACACACACACACACACACACATACACACACACATATATATATATATATATATATATATATATATATATATATATATATATATATATATCACTATTTTTATTTAGGTAATATATATGTACAGGTTATATTACCTTCCCTTCATTTGTTTAAGGCTGTTATGATAGTATCAACATTTTATAATATATATTTTAAAACAACATAGGTTATTCAAATACAAGAATATTTATTAATTTATATTCAAAGCTTTTCGTTGGTAAACACTACCAACATCATCAGGAATGAAAATTACAATAATGTATATATATTAATTATACAATAATGTATAAAATAATATTGTGTGTGTGTGTGTATATATATATATATATATATATATATATATATACCATAGTAAGAAATGAAGAAATATATTGAACCTTTGAACTTTTTCGAATTCTGTTCGTTTTACATATATATATATATATATATATATATATATATATATATATATATATATATATGACATACAAGAACAGTAATAAGAAATAAAGGATTATATTGAACATGGTTCGTTTGGAACAATTCAATCAATTACTCCGTGCATTCTTCTGACGTTTACAAGAGTGTTCATATTTAGTATTTAGTTACATTTGGAGGCGGATGTCAAAGTTTTTGTTAGCATTATAAAAAGTTTTCAACTACTTTCCTGTTTTTTCTTGTAAACTAGGTAAGTTGACATATGTCTTTATTTCAAATGTATATTTCTTTTTACTGTTTAATTTCGAAACCTTAATGTTTTACTTGTTTGAATTTATTTTATTGTGTAGTAAATACAACAGATTAACGTCCACTGTTAAAGTCAGTTGGTTGTGTTCCCTACTGTTTCGAAAATAAGGCTATGAGGTATAAATTTGGTTAGTTGTCATTGAAGTTACATTCTGTAGTGAATTGCTAATTGTTTATTTCCCAAAGATGAAAGTGTAGTTTTACTCTTTTTTTATTATCTTCATTAACTGAAGTCAGTTGTAATATCTGTCACTTAGATCTAATATCACTTGTTTGTTCACAGAAGCTAATATTACATATGTTGTAATATTATATAATTTTTATTTTAATTTAGAAAGTAATATTTTCCCCCAAAATGAAATGTATTGCATCTATCCTAACCTTTGTTATAAAATAGCACCTGCTCTTACTGTGTAAAAAACATGTCCAGCCCATAAGCTTCTTTATTTGGTAAACATATAGTCTTAATGACGTTGGTTTAAAAAACATTTTTTTTAATTACTCGTTTTAGTGTGTAGAACACTAATATTAAATTTTTTTCCCTAAAATACAAGAAGGTAATTTTTTTTGCACATTTTTAATGTCACTCTGTAATAGCATGTATAGCGTAAACCGGCCGAGCAGTAGCTACAGCGCACTACGTAAAAGTAAATTTATTTTAATACTAAACTTAAAATCTAAATAATTAACTTTTGGTTATAATTTTATACAACATTACTATATACCGACATTAAAATACACCTATGAAGTATCCAGACAGGATAGATTTGGTTATAATTTTATACAACATTACTATACACCTACATTAAAATATACCTATGAAGTATCCAGCCAGGGGAGATTTGGTTGTCATTTTCTGCATCGGCAATAAGTGAATATTTACCAAAATTACAACCAAATCTATCCTGACTGAATACTTCGTAGGTATATTTAATATAGGTAAATAATAATGTTGAATAAAATTATAACCAAATCTATCCTGACTGGATGCTTAGTAGGTATATTTTAATATAGGTATATAGTAATGTTGTAAAAAATTACATCCAAATCTAGATGTATTCCAGTGCGCTATAGCTACTGTGCGCCCGTTTAACGCTATAAGCCTACATGCCATTATAGACTAATATTTAAAATGTTAAAAAAGTAACTTTGCGTATTTTCCGCAGAAAAAAATTGATATTCGTGTTCTACACATTAAAACAAGTAATTACAAAAAAAATTTTTTGAACTGACGTCATTAAGCCTATATTTTTACCCTTTATTTACATCCTTTAACAGAATTTGGTAAATGTTTTTTGTTCTCGATCAGTAGAATGCAACACTTTAACAGCAGCTGTAGTTTTAGGACTATAGTAATAAATCACAGGGTGTCTAGTGACAGGGAAAACCGGGAAAACCTGGAAAAGTCAAGGAATTTTAAGATTCTGGAAAATTCAGGGAAAAGTCAGGGAAAATTTTAAAAAATCGGGAAAATATTTATTTTGATTAGAAACAAAACTAGTGGCTATTGCTCTCGAATATTTGTTATTGTAAGCCAGCGGGCTGGTTTAGGGCCAGGGCAGTCAGGAAATAACACTTCTTTATTTAGATGCCCATTATTTATTTGATAAGCCCAATGCTATGACTTCAGGACTTATGTCAATAAATATTAAACGTGTCGAGTTGGTACAGCTGGGAGGTTTTAGCCTGGACCTTGGCCTTGGGGTGCGCAGTGGTTGTTATATCATATGGACAGGTGGGGATAACAGATAACTCAGTCTGTTTCTGACCACACAGAACCCTGTTTAAACATTCGTAGCCAGCTATTTGTCTAGACTCGTGGTAGTATGTGTTTTATTTGACGGTGATTATTTGTACACTGTTTATTTCAACATGGAAGGTTCCAGTTTTCATTGCAGTAGCGGGCAAGCGCGTCATGCAGATGTCATTACCTCCCCTCCTTCCTTAGGATAAATATAAACTAAAAGATGAAGTGACTGAAGCAGAGATTATATGGTGCGTGAATTTAGTAATGCAACACTTCTTTACGCAATGCAGAAGGTAGTGTGTACCTCTTTCTAAGGATGTTCCCTGATAGCACCATTGCACAGAACATGAGATTGGGGAAAGATAAAATTTCCTATAGTGTTGTAATCGGTTTATCAAATTATATTAAAGACCTGTTACTGACATCATTAAATTCAAATTCTAACTGTGTAATTGGCTTTGATGAAAGTTTAAACAAAATATCACAAAGAGCCCAAATGGATTTGAGTGTTAGGTATTGGGATGCAGAGACGGATGAAGTGAAAGCTCGATATTTTGGCTCTGTGTTCCTTACAGACACATAAGCAAAAGAGTTACTCAATTCGTTCTTCAAAGTCTGGATTTATCCAAGATCCTTCAGATATCAATGGATGGGCCCAATGTAAACTGGGCTTTCTATAGACATCTAAAAGAGGAAAAGTCAGGGAAAACTCAGGGAATTTCTTCAAGCTATTTTACTAGACACCCTGGAAAAGTCAGGGAAAACTCAGGGAATTTCTTCAAGCTATTTTACTAGACACCCTGAATCAGTTTGTTTTGTTAAGGTTTATTCATGGTTTGAAAATGATTAGTCAATGGCTGTTAACTTATATTAAAGAAAGAATTAGAAGGCATTCTCTAATTAAATTTTGAGAAAGTATTTGAACTATTTTGTTCTTTTGACAAAGATGGATCGGCCCTGATTTCTATTGTTTTTACATGTGACATCAAAATCCATTCCAAATAAGAAACAATTATTTTCATTGTCAAACCATAAATAGTGGTGAAAACGTAACAATAATTATTTTTATACAAACATAACCTAAATTGAAAAACATTGGCCTTCATTATAAAAATGAATGAACTATATTACACTACATTCTGTTAATTACAGCTAAGCCTCTGAGACTATTTTACTAAGGTAAACACTTAAAACGCTAATTGTCACAATATTATGATACTGAGTGGAAATATAGCTATGAAGTATTTAGTTAGGCTAGGTTTGGTTATACAAAAATCGTTTTGTATTGTATACTGAACATTTACTAAAGCAAAACATCAGTTAATTTTTTTAGGAGTAGCACTGTAACAACACTATGTTATACTAGATTACTATTTAGCTATATTAAAACATAGCTACAAAGAATCTGAAGGATAGGTTTGGTTTAAGAAAATAAATGTTTTTTACTTGAACCAACCGATTGCCAATAACAAACTAATGGCTTCCATTTGCAACAAAATAGGTATGTTAACACGATCAGTGATTAAAAACAGGCATAGCATGCCTTCAGAAGCTAACAAAATGTTCCATGACAGTAGCATACAATAATTGGTACAAATAGTTGTACCACAGATCTGCTTCTGCAGCACTTAACGTGCAAAGGCATACATATTAGCTTTTATTAGTTTTCATTAGTTTTATTTTTTTAATACCAAAATGGAGCTATATTTTGTAGCTATATTATAATTCAGATATGGTGATAATATATAGTGATTTGTTTTACTATGATACAGATTTACTTACAGTGGTATAGATAACACCTTCGCTATCCCTACAGTGGTGAAGAGGGATGGACAGATCAAGGGACTCGCTACAGGGATCATGTAAAACAAATTTATTAACATTTCCGTCCAGTTTTATCATATTCATTACATTTTATTTGGGACAAACATTACTAGGGAGAGATAAAAAATAACTAGTATTGAAATATGGGAATATGAAATTTAATTTTGGAATATATACAAAGCTGATATCAAAATGTTACAAAGTAAGCTCTACTGAAAATTTCTACAATGGTGTTAGAATCAGTACCAAGAAACATCTCCCACTTTCCTCGACACAAAATTCAATTACGTAATACTGTTGGTATGCAAAAACAAAAAAATTGGTAGGTAAGGAGAGAGTTACTACTGAAGCTAACAGATTTCAGCATTCCCGTTTTGCAGGGAACGCATCTTACTATGCTGCTGGGGGACTGGGGGTGTTACCTATGCTGTTATCACTGTTTACTTGCATAAATTTATGAGTGTGTAAGTAAATTAAAATTATTTTTGGAAATTGTATCCATTATTTATAGTTTGAAGTTTCTTGATGTAATCATCGTGAATTCACTGATTAAACTAATTTTAAACTACTTAACTAAGTGAATACGTAATTGCTTACTTACTGACGCGTTTCAAAACAATCATTCCTTTTACGAAGCTAACACTCTACTGGTTTATAGTTTGCCACTTTTAAAATAATTTATTTCTTATTTAAAGTATATTTTTAACTAATTTTTGTAACATCAACAAAAATCTAATAATCAAATATTATAAAATATCCACTAACTTATATCTACTTATTAAAAAATATATTCAATTGTATATACTATACTAATACTAAAAAATAATAAATAGAGTTTTACATATTATATTTTTTAACTTCACTTGTATTTTAACTTTACAAGGGATAGAGATAAGTAAACAAACTATCAGTCATATTCTTTTACTTTGAGCTTTTACAAACAAAATTATTTGTTTAATTCTTGACCAAAACTACTTCCATATATAGTTATAGACTTCTATGCAAACCTCCGCTAAAAAAAAAATGGGCTTTTGAAACACAAAAATGATAATCCAAGGTAAACCGTTTGAGACAAATATTGGAAAAATAATGTCTTAATGAGGAATATAACCAGAAAAATTACAATTTTTAAAAAATTGGTCGAGTAATATTTCTTTGACTACATTAAATAAGAGCCTTTTACAACTAAAAAGGAAACCAAGGATATAGATATAAATGTTATATTTTAAAAGATTTAATACTTTGTATATAACTGTTTGTATAATATTTTTTCTAATAAATTTTCCTAATCTACCTATTATTTGATACTTTATAATTTTTAGTAATTCCAATGGACGGCTTTGGAGATAATTTTGATGATACCGAAGTTGATCCTGCAGCTGAATTTTTAGCTCGAGAACAAGATCAACTTGCTGGGTTAGAAGATGAGTTGAAACCTGCTGCTGTGTCTCTTACTAATGGTAAATTTTATTTTATAAATAAATACATTTAAATATTGATTTCAAGTACAGTATTAAATTTCATATATTTCAGTACAGTTTTATGCCTTTCATAACGTTACAATATTCTCCTCTGTTGATGTGTTTCAGAATAAATCCATTTTCAAAATTTGAATTGTAGAGTTTGCCCAAACTTTGAGTTCGTCTTTATGTACTATTAACCACGTCTCCACCACTTCCAGACCAGGGGTCTACTTAATAGTATATAAAAACAAACTCAAAGTTTGGGTGAACAGTGCGATTTTAAGTTTTGAAAATGAAATTACTCCGAAACAGAAGAGAATATTGTTATGTTAGGAAAGGCAGAAAACTGAACTCAAATATATAGAAATATTCCTATCATGAATGGAGTGTATTAAGAACGTAAAATTTGAGTTCCCAACTTATTTGTAATAGAAGTATACTAAAAGAATATATTACATTATCTTTTCTGTTTATGAAAAATAAAATCTGTATATGCTAACCAACATGTAAGAGCTTTGCTTTCAAGATTGTTACTTTGGTAAATAACCTTAACCGATTATGCTTTAACCATTAAGCTGTAGAATTTTTATGAGCTAAATATATTGTGAGTTATTAAAGTATTTTTTTCAATAATTTTTTCTTTAAACTTTATAAAAAGTATATATATATATATATATATATATATATATATATATATACTACTACTACTACTACTACTATATAATATACTTCATTGTTCTTCCAGATATAAAGAATGATGTGTAAATAGTTATATGTAACAGAATGTCCCCACAATTTACAGTTATAAATTTTATCTTGTGTTGGTGATATTTGTGGTAATGCTTACAGATTAACCTAACATTGTAATAAACTTCATAGTAATTTGTTTCATTGTGTTAAATTAAAAAGGATTTACATTTGTACCTAAATTGATTTCTAACCTTCTGAGGTAAAGATTTTATTTTATATTCTTTTTAAATAAAGTAACTTTGTACAAGTTGCAAAGGTTCTAGGCAAGTGCAATTTCCTTCAGAGAAGTCTTCTAACAGTGTACAAGTTTAACAATAGTTCTAGGCAAGTACAATTTCCTTCAGAGAAGTCTTCTAACAGTATACAAGTTTAACAATAGTTCTAGGCAAGTGCAATTTCCTTCAGAAAAGTCTTCTAACAGTATACAAGGTTTAACAATAGCTCTAGGCAAGTGCAATTTCCTTCAGAAAAGTCTTCTAACAGAATACAAGTTTAACAATAGTTCTAGGCAAGTGCAATTTCCTTCAGAGAAGTTTTCTAACAGCATACAAGTTTAACAATAGTTCTAGGCAAGTACAATTTCCTTCAGAGAAGTCTTCTAACAGTATACAAGTTTAACAATAATTTAATAATATTCAAGTTTAATAATGATTTTTATATGTTTTTTCTGACTCTTCTACAAATTTACTTTTGATAATTTTATAGCAAATTATTTTTAGTGAGAAAGCTTGAATTTCTTTATTGATTCCTCAGTTGATCGAATGTAATCAACACCTTCATTTCTACAGTCCATACTGTGTCATTTCTTATTGTTTTCTCAAATACAATTTATGAGCAACTTTAGTTTTCACGTACAAATTGTATAATTTTCTCTTGGACTATGTATTTATATCTTAGTTGACTTTTAGGTCGAGTTTTATTGGAAATTCTTCGAGGTTATTTAAATGAGTTAAATGCTATTAACATTTACTCATTTTTCAGATAAAATGATAATGTAGTTTTTTAAGCGTTGATACTTGTAATGAATATAACCTGATTTTAGTTTCTGTAACATATCTCATACTATTTTGCACTGAGCAATAACTCAACTGTTTTTGAGACAGAACTGTTTGGCATCAACGAGGCTCTTCAACAGCTGATTCTAAGACTATTGCTTAATACCAATATTGTTTTATTGCTTGACTATAAATCCTCAATACAAGTAATGGCTAGTAATGATAATGCAGGTAGTGCAATGATATAGAATATAAAAAAGAATTATAAAATTGTAAAACACAATGTAATCAATATTGTAATGCAGGGGATCCTGTCTGATATGGGAATACAGGGGAATGAAGCTGCAGATGATCTTGCAAAGAGAGGGGCTAAAATTGTTCATAAACCATTAAAAGTTTTATCACTGGAAGAAAGAATACAAATTATTAAAACATCCTACCAACAAGGTTTTAGGAATATGATAGAGGAAAGATTGACGGACAAGTCCTATAATGCTTTTGAGCTGTTAGAAGCGAATAGAAAACTCCCGAGAAAGAGATCTGTTGCTAACGTCAGAATAGCCACAGAGCATGACTGTTTTGCTGGAAATCTCAGTAGAATGAAAATATTAGAAACCAACCAATGCGGAATATGTGGATGCCAAACATCTATTATGGACAAGGGCTGCCTTCTTGTCCACAGTGGACTATATAAGAAGAGAATAACGAAGGGACTTACCTGGATTGTATTGGGAGCAAAATCTCGAATGGTGTAAGCCAAGTGAGATTGATTGGAAGAAGATGTTTCTATAACACATGTAAAGCCTCAAAATTTGATAAATAGCCAGATATAGGCAACTTGTGAAGCTGCTATAAAGCTTGCTAAATTGTTTTTACTGTTAGTTGGTTGCCTAATAAATTTGGTCTTAAAAATATCGTGTATTTGTTTATATCCCTGTTACGTTAATGTTTCCAAGACGATTTCCTAGTAATGGTTGTTTTATGATTAGCATTTGTTTTCTTAATACAGTAGAACCTCTCTCATTCCCCCCTCTTTAATTCGTGGCATTATCTAATTTGTCACAGTAATAACAAACATCCTCTGCACTGTCACATAGCATAGGCGCCATCAGATAAGGTTGATACCAGATATGTGTCATTCGATTACTGAGATAATCTCTCAACACATTTGACCAGAAAATAAAGTGACTTACAGAAAAGTGGATGAAATGCTAACGAAATACATTGCATGCTAATGAAATTACAAAAAGAAAAGAATTCTTTAGTACAAAAGAAAATAACAGTCTTTTTTAAAAAACTAAAATGTAGATAGATTTAATATCAAATATTTTTTATTGCTAATATTATTGTTCTTACAAAGTACTTTTATATGTTTTTTTATGTCTTTTATTAACATAGAGTAATGTAATTTATTTGTAAGTACGGACTATACTGCAGGCTACTAGTGTTTTTATAGTGTTGTGTAATACTGTGATTGAGTTTTTTGGCCAACATAAATCATGTAAGTATAACATTAATTACATTACATATGTATTTATGTGCTCTTTACGCATAACTACATGTTAATTTCATGACTTCCGTAACTTGACTTTTTCTTGAATTTGTCACCCCCTTGGTCATGGATGTAATGAATTAGAGAGATTCTACTGTATAACTGTCAATATTGTTCAAGTGTCTGTTTATGTTTGACCTCGGATTAGTGTGTAGTGTTTTAGTATGTTTATGTATTTCTAGAACAAACCTATAGTTGCTGAAAAAAAAAACGAGGTATTATTTTTATAACACAAATTTATAGATAGCTTTGCAATACTGGAATAAGTTGGCTTATCAAAGACTTTATATGAGAACACTTACTGGTTCATCAGTAAGGCCGTTATTAGCTGAGGGAAACTAGTAACATCTTGGCGATGCTTTAGCAAGGGCATTAAATCAAATATAACCTGTTAACCAATAGTAACTAGTGAAGCAGGTAAATAACAGGTGACAGATGGTTCCAAACAAGCCGGTGCTCTGCAGTGTTCTAGGGCATAGAATTAATTAGAGGCTGTTAGTCACCAATGACGTCACTATTTCTGTACACATAAAACAAGATCAGCAGCTTCTAAACATACATGCTCACTAGTTCAAGTGATTCATATTGGTTTAAAATTTGAAGGATACAATGACTAAAAAATAATGTTACAGATGCTTCCTAACCCCACCCATATGTTTTTATGAAAGCTGCTTCCTCAGTACCAAGCGGAATTTGACCATTGAGCAAGCTTTAAAAATTCATACAAATAGATTTATATATATATTTGTTTTAAATATACAAGTTTTTCCATTATCTAATGTTTAAAAATCTACAACTGTTGAAAGTCAACATATGTATGATTAAACAATATAATTACATTGTATCACTTGTCAATGTAATTACTAATTTTTATTTAGAAAATATATTTATAAGTAAAAAAAGGTTTTCATTGTTAGTAACCCTGTTCTGTTTCTGTATGATGAACATAAATTTCCAAACCTTTGTACTGACATATCACCATGTGAAGATGACAGTGTCATAGTCTCAACAAAATATTAATCCTTGGATCTTTAATTGAAATTTCATCTTTATTTTCCAGAGTAAAAATATTGGAAAAACTCAATAGCACAAAAATAATAACAAATAACCAATAATACAAGCTACCTATGAATAAACCTTTACTATGCACATACTGATGACCATGTTATCGTCATCAGAGGATCTTATTACAAAATTACAATAAATTTAATACTAGACTGACACGATCTGTTCTCTGCGTTTACTATATATGTATATATATATATATATATATATATATATATATATATATATATATATAGATGTGAGGTAAGCTCCGCTTTTGACCAACAAACAACGGTCAGTCATCTTGAACCATATAGGCCACGTCAGAAAAGACTAAACTATAAAAATAAATATGTAATTAAACTACAACTAAACAATAAATCAAATAAAAACTAATTGAAATAATGCATCGTATTTATTATTATAGCTTAGTCTTGTCTGACATTGCCTAAATGGTTCAAGATAGCCAACCATTGTTTGTTGGTTGAAAGCGGAGAGAGGGCTTACCTCATGTCTATATACAGCGACTCCAGAGAACGCGTGGTATCAGTCTAACTTGTAATTTATTGTACTCTAGATTTTAATTTTGTAAAAAAGATCCTCTTATGATGATGACATGTCCATCGAATTGTACTTAAAGGTTTAATCTTAGGTAATTTGTATTATTAGTTATTTTTGATTTTTTTTTGTATTGGGGGTTTTTCAGTTTTTTTATTGTAATATATTCTACCACTGTGCTCTTAATATTGTATACTTTATTTTCCAGATTTATCATTTAAAATCTCTTTTGTCAATATTGTTTATTTCTGTAACAGATATACTTTTGTATACATGTCTATTGTGTCAAGTCTTAGTTTAGGTAATTTGTATTACTCCTAGTTTGTATTGTACGCTTTGTAAACCTTGAGTTTTAGACCCTCTTTTAGTTATTTTTGTGTTTGTGTGCATGTCTGTGTTCGTGTTGTCAACCAAGGAACCTCTGCCGTGACTACTGAAAGTGCTTCTGGCAGTTTTGAGATGATCAACTCTCTTGGCCAAAACGATGCTGATCCACTTTCTACACCTGGTGTGTATTACCTATTTTATCATATTTTCTGTGTAGTCTTTTTTAGATAATTCTTTTGAGTCTTGAGTTTCTTTAGTTCTGGCATAAAACTCTATATAATACCAAAATATTTGTCATTTTAATTTCATCAAATTTTCTACTTCTCAAAGAAATCTACAAATATGTTAACAAATGAGTAAAAATAAGAAACATTTATTATTAATGTTTTCGGTGTTTCGGTGAAATGTTTTTCGATATTTATTTTTATCTTGAAATTTAGATAACTTTATGCTTTTATGATTCAAAAAATTAGTTCTTATTAACATGTTCGTTTTCTACAAGGACCATAACTAAACTGTATTGATTTCATTAAAGTTTATGAAGGGAGAGAGGAGAAAAATATATCTTTATATAAAATTGTAAAGTATTTGGAATAGCTTATGTGTGTGGGTACTCGATTTGGTGTTGAGTATGTATATGTGGTGTAGTTTTTATATTTTGTATTATTCAGTTCTTTGAAGTTAACGAGTTTATATAGTACAGTGTATTCCAGTTAATTGGACCATCAGTTTATCAAACCAACATTTTAATTGGAATTTTTTTAGCAAGAACTAAGGTATGTTATACACAAAAAATTATGCCAGTTAATTAAATAAAAAATTTGCTTATTTTGTCAAGTATCTTTTTCTGTTTCAATCAAATGTTCTCCTTTCTAAATGTTAACCTATTACCTTACAAATGCCTACAAAATTATACTTTGTTGGGTTTGTATTATACCTGTGCGATCTTATACCACAGTAAGATAGGGCAAGAGAATTCTTGGCAAGGCGACTTCTTAATAACAAATACCTCTATATAACGGATTTTTTATCTGGATAATTGTTTTCATTACACAGATGTTCAACTGTATTTAATGAGAATGTTGTATATGTAGTGGACGTTTGCAATTAAATTTATGAAAATACTAGCTGCACCCACCACTTTTTGTTGTGGGAAAATGTGGTTGCATGGATTAGCAATGAGGAACAAACACCATACACTTCATAGAAGTCTAATTTTGCAATACTTGTGGTATATAATATTTTTTTGTTTTTCCATTGTTAGCCCCTGAAACTCCCGTTCCAGAGTTTTGGCTGATTAATATATGATAATTATCGCACCTATTTTCAATTTTACTATCTGTGGTGGTATCCTTAGTAGATTAAATAAGTTTAAAAATTCTGTTAATAATCAACTATTTCATCTGCTTGCAAAACGCTGTCTATCGACTTGTATATAATATCCTCTTTTTGAATCCTGGATTGAATAACATTATTAAACTGATAGACATCTTTAATCTTTGCAACAAGGACAGCTCGTTCACTGAGTCTTTCATGATTCCTATAATTAATTTGAATATTTGGAAATACATTTTTGATAAGTTGTTTCGATGTTACTAAATTAAAAAAGTCATCAGGAAATGATATTCGGCTTAAAGTCTCGTCAACTGGCAGCTGTTCGTTCTCAATACTCAGTAACTGTTGTGAGAATATAACAGCTGATTGATCGTTCTACAGCTGAACATGAATATACGTAGTCAATCGCAGTGTACGTACTTGTCACCATAATGTTGATTATTTCAGACAAGCACTTATTTCGTCCGCTGGTGTTGATCTAGAAATTTACAGTTGGTGAAGAAGTCTAGGAAATTAATACTCTGTTTTAATATGCTCTTGAGCTGTTAGTAAAATATCAGTTTTGATAATCCATTTCTTTGCATAATGTGATTATGTTGTTAAAAGTGCAATTTACATTAAACTTATTTAGTTAAAGTCCTAGTACTAGGTGCGGCAAAATAACCTCCTTATTTTTAAACGTAAATAAAAACATTGTTTTTCTGAATATACAAAATTTATTTTTTTCTACTTATTCTATGACACGGGAAGTTTTTTCCTGCTTGGTTTCATAAAGAATATTGGACAAGTGGTTGCCCTGGCTATCAATACACTGCTGCAAGCGAACTCTGAAGTTCATAAAGACACTTTTCCATATGACTGCCAATGGCGTAGTGAAAAGCAACCATTTTTTATGAATGGAAATATAGATCCTACGTGTAAGATTATATGCACACTACAGTCAAACATTTGAAGAGTAGCTGCATGTTTGTGAAGTGATTGTTGAGGAGACTGCAATATTTAGTTTCTAACTGAATTGATGTTTTCAGGTGTGCAAGCACTACTAATTCTTCCTCCTCGTTTTTTCACAACAGAACCAGTCTCTTGGAAATTTGTCAACCCCAATAAAATAGAGTTTTGATCTGGTATTGAGTCACGAGGATCAATTTGAAATCTCGTTCGTAACCCACTCTGGGTTGTAACAATGACTCATTGCTGTAAATAAACGTCTTGACAGCAAAAACTCTGTAAATTCCTCCACACCATAATGGTGACTAATAAGTACATGCCAAGCTCCACATAAACTCCCCCCTCTCCTCTATCAATTCCCTCTATCTACCACTCTGACTCTCCTACTGCTCACTACAGACATTGAAAATCGGGAGGTATTTTGCTGCATCCTTTATATTCAAAGCGTGTGCAATATGATATTTTTGTTATAGTAACTTATAGCGTAAGCATTATTTTGATGTCAACGGTTTCTCATACTTTGTGTAATTTGTTTATACTGCTGTGTAGATTGTTATATAATAAAATAATCTTATTTTTGCATTACATATGTCTCCCCTTTTACTTCTATGTTTGGAAATGGAAAGTGGGCTCTCTAATTTAGAGATATATTCAAGTTTTAGATTCATTTTAAAAAATGAAATATATTAAAAATAACAATATAGTGTTTTTTTTTTAACAAATGAAATGTATTAAAAGTAGTAAAAAAACCTAAATCATACATTATGTATATATCTGTACAAGTATATGATTTTATCCATATAGTTATTGTTTTGTAATATAGCAAAAATAAATATATAGAAAAATAACGAGAAATATAATACAAGTAACAGTAAAGCTTGAATAAACTCAGTTGTTATCTTCTAATAATTCTACAGTAACCAAATGTACATAAGGGCTGTATAACTGATTTTACTTTCTCTGTAGCTATGAATTCTTTTCTTATATGCTATATTCTAATGTATAATATTCATGCACCAATGTTTCTAAGATGCTAATTATAGGAAAACCCATAGTAGGCCATACTTTTTTGTATAGAATGCAATTGTTGTATGTGGAATAATTTTGTGATATAATTACTTTGATGATTTCATTCATATGCAATTGTTAAATATTTTCTGTGAGCACTTTTTTTAGGTTGGTGATGGTTTTTCAAAAATATTATTTAAGAGTTTAATTCTAGCAGAGGCTCCCAACTTTTTCCATTTCATGTACCCCTAAAAACCCTTTTCCAATGAAAAGTACCCCCTACTCTACGTGGTTAAGACAAATAGTGGTTGCTTAACTGTCTTATAAATAATGGGTGGAGCAGGAGCAACTCGGTGTGTATAAGATATTTTTGTGTGGGCAACACGACAGATGGTTCCCTGAAACTTTCTTATCATCAAATGTAGACCCATTCCTGTATTTCTATTGTCCACCCAAAATTTGGAATGGATGTTTCCCATCGCTATTTTATTCTGTGCTTTCAGCCACACACAAACATTCAAGCTCCTCTCAATTTCTGATCAATATATTAACGTCAACTACTAGTGTAACCTTGAATTTGTCTCAAATCTTAAGTGTGAAATATTGATGTCCAGCATCACTGGTATTATTTGTGCATAGATTCCCATAGCCTTCTATGTATCCCTGGGGGTACTTATACCACAAATTGGAATCCACTGGTTTAGTGTTTGATGATACAAAAGGAAATAACTTAGAAATGTAAAGGGTTTTTATGTTTTTCTATAAACTGTATGTGTTAGATTTTTACCAAACAATGGTTGTCAAATTTTATATTCGGGATTTTTTTCTATTAAACAATTTGCTAAGAGATGGCAAGGGGTCTGAGAAAGTTTAAATAAGCTTTTGAGTTTATTAGGTTATTTTTTTGCAAAATTTGTGAAGAGGAATGGCAGTTTAATTCACTTAAATATTTCGTGTTGTCTTGTAGAATTATGTATTTAGTTTGTTTATGGTTTCTTTTATTTAACTTCCGTATTATTTTTCGTGATCAGATCTAGGGTCGATCCAGTGACTTTAATGGATTGGTGATTTTAGTGACAGTGCCAGATTTGGATCACTGACTTTTACCGGCGACAAGGGACACCGAGACTGCTCTGTATGTGCCAATAACAGCCAAGCATACCACACTGGTATTTTTCGAGGATTCCACACCTCGCTTTTTTCTTTTTTTCAAAGGCTAATTTTATTTAAAAATAAACTCTTGCGAAATTAAGAACAAACTGCCAAGTGTGAAATAGCGTCTCCTGTACACAACACTGTCACTATCAAACCTAACACAAATCGACCACTCACACACGACATAAATGAGTAGAACCAGTGACGGCGACAAATCCACCCATGACAGCCTTGGTAACTTTCAGTAACCAGTACTATCAGTAACTTTTCAGTTGCGACAGAAACATTTTGCCCAATTACAACAGAGACAACCCCCTCTCCCCTTCAGTCAACGACACTGCACAATAATCGGTACCATAATCCGAGTGGTGAGAGCATAGCCAGTAACAGCGACAAATCAACCAATGATAGCCATTTCATTCAGTGACAGGGACAAATCAACCAATGGCAGCCGTTTCAATCTATTGTCACTGGAACTGGCATTTTCTATATTTTGTCATTGGTCCCACCAGTGACAAACGAATATCAGTGACGAGTCACCGTGACAGAAAATATCGACCATCCTAGATCTGCTCTTAAAAATTGTATATTGTTCTAATGAAGTCTTGTAGTTTAGCGTGGAGGTCTATATTGTTAATTACGACAGCTATGTTTCCTTTCTCCACTTATGTTAAAGTTTATCACTTTATTATTAATTGATTTGTTCATGATTTGTAACTCTTCGATATTTGTTCTAATGAGGTTTAATTCGATTTATTTTATGTCAGTGCATCTTGTAAGCTTTGAGGAGTTCAATTACATTTTCTAGGCCAAGAAAGGTTAATGTTTCTGTGAATAGTAAACAAACACACTAAATTAAGAGATTAAAATCATTTATAAAAAATTTTATAACCACCTATTTTCCTAAATGCAACAGCAGTATATAAATAAAATCCAGTTGCCGACAAAACTATTAAACAGAATTTTACGGCACTTTAAAAACAAAATGCTATAAAAAATACAAAGTACTTTGGGAAGGGCAAGTTTTATATAGGAATTGATAAAGAACATCAGGTAAACTTTGGTTGAGATATTACAAGTCAATAAATCCAGTTTCAGATGCTGTGGAATTATTTGCAATCAGTATAGCTATTATGTGTTGTTTTATATTGTATTTCCTTTTTTCAATTAAATACATTTATATGTATTTTATTCTTTGTTATTTTTTGTAAGTTTATCTTATTAAACTAATAAATATTATGTTCATCTTGTCACATGTAACCAAATAAAACAATGTCATACAAATCTTTAAAAAATATTACTTGAAATATGCGTTATGAATAAAATATATATTATTTTTTGAAGCACAAAATCGGTGTTTAGAAAAGTAAAATTCATTTGAAACATGGAACTTCTTGATAATAGTTAACTAGAGTATAAGGTAATCCTTAAACCTTTTATATTTTACTTCAAGTTTAAGGGATGGACCGATACCTATAATTTCTTATTCTGATTTCGATCCTAAAAATTTTCTATTTCGATTCTCGATTCTCTTAAGTTATATAGGCCTACATGATATTCTGTAATAATGAAGTTAGTTAACATTTTGGTTATACGGTGAAACCTTTTGGAAGTTCTATTTTATTGTTTTAGGCTGCTCAAAACGTTCATCCTTGGTTTATGAATAGGAATCAATGCAGAATCAAGATTCGACGGCTACTCAATATCATTAAAATCTACGATTCATTGAATCGAAAATCAGAATCAGCCCATCTAATAAGTTTTATTGTTGAATTGTTATTTTCTAACCTGAAAACTTTAGATTAACTTCAAATTATAATCACACGCCTGAGTTAGAGTGAGACAGTGAGATGAGTGATGACAAACAAACGGACCAGATTTGCTTCCGATAATCATTGTGGTTGAGTCAAGAATAATAATAATATTTTCATTATCTCAAATCGAGATTTGCTTTAATCGTTTAATTCAATCAAAGTCACTAATAAGTAGTTGATAATTAATTATTTTTCCTATAAATTACACAGCACAGGTATTTTTTGCTTAAAAAACAAGAATCGGAATCTGCACTATAATCAATGCGGAATCAAGTATCGGCGATTATTTGATACCATTAGAATCGACGTTTCCTGGAATCAAGAATCGGAATCCATCCATCTATAATAAGTTTTAATGCTGAACTGTTATTTTATAATCTGAAAACTTTAGAATAAATTCAAATTATAATCAGATCTCAGTGGTAATGTTTTTTTGTAACTTTAACTCTCTTTAGATTCTGTCCTTTCACTATTATTGCCTTGTTTTTTTTTTACTAAAAGCATGCTTTTTTGTGCTTAGAGCGCAATAAATTCACTTCACTTAGTTTTATATCTAATTTATTATTTTCTTGCACTGTCTTATTTTGCTTTATATTGCTTATTTCTGCAGAAGTCGCTGCTGTTTCCGAAGACATTGAGATATTCAATGACTTTGATCCAGGTAAGAATGCTTTGTTTTTATCAGAAATGACAGTTGTAGGTGTTGTCAGTTTCTTTTAATCGAGTAACACATACAATCAGTTTTTTGTGTCAGTAACATTTAAAATTACTGTTTTTTAGTAATAGTTGTAGGCTTAGAGAACAAAAAATATGAATGTTTCCTGAACAATACTTTATGTAACACTAGAAGCAAATCTGTGATTGGTTCAAAAGAGTGAAAACAAAAAAATTATGCAAGGTAAACAAAAGATTAATAATTGAATTAAATACTCTGGAATGGCAAAGAAAGTAGAATGATATTAAAACTGTAATTGGATTTTACAGCCTGCAATAATGATGATAATGTAAACAGAATATAACCAAGAAAAGAAATTACATAGAGAAAAGTACAAATATATGAAATAATAAATTTAATCTATACCTTAACCTAGATAACTATATTTACAAAAGCGACACAGAGGTAAGAGAAAATTAGGTGAATAAAAATCAAATCCTACTATACTACAATTAGACAAAATCACACAGTTAGACTATTGGAAATGTTGATTATAGGATAAGTATTATATGCCCAACACTATCTAATCTGTCCCAGCATGTAAATAGATGAAGTAAGAACATACTGGCTTATAATAGATATTTTGTTTCTGTATATCATTTAAGAATACTATGGTTTTACAGGCATACTATGTTTTATGCTTAAATTTAATTCTGCAGAAAAAAATTTAGCTAAAATAAGTATGGTATTTATAATAAGACTCAAATCTCAAAATAAATAAGACATGCTACACAAACAACTGACACTAAAACAACTGATGGCATACTTGATTGCTTTATTCAGTCTATATTGGATAGCCTAGCATGATTCTTGAGTGGGGTGTACACTAAAAGAAGAGCCTCCGCATGCTATTGCCTCAAAGCTTCATTTATGCTGTAACACACATTTGGTAGAAGCTTTTAGACCTGAGTAGTATTTGCTATTTCAACATCACCAATAAACAGGACTATTGTCTAGTCTCAATCACTTTACTTCTTCTTTTGTCTTTTGCTCTAATTCTCTTACAATACCATTAACAAAGCTTTCTTGTATATATTATGATTGTCTTAATTTAATCACTATATGGTTTCTCAAATTTAAATTCAGCAATTGTTTTATTTATTCACGTGAATCAAACTCATTACGAGATGTGTATGAAAGAGAAAAACAATCATATTTTGTCAAAAGACGGTATCCCATATCTTACATCAAGATAGTAATTTATAGTACCAATAAATCAATCTATGACCAAGTAGTGATCAATAAATGAATCAATGTGAAGTTGTAAAAAATTTAATGTTTCTCAATTCAAATATGTATTACATGTTTATACAAATACTTGTAAATATATCTTGGGTCTATAGAAAACCGATTTTTGTAATAGTTAATGACTTGAATTTCAATTTTACAATTGAATAATTTAAAATTATACCCATTAAAAAATGTAATATATTGGTAAGTGATAGTGTTGTATTTTTCTTGATTGCATGCAGCATTACAACCAACTCCTAATACAGTAGAGGAGAGCCCTAGTAAGTACGGATTGATCCTGTCATTAAAGAAATTCTTTACAGTTAAATTTAAGTTCAAAGTTAATAAATCTTACTTTATTGCAGTTCTTTCTAAAACTTTTAATTCTACTAGTTTTTGTTGCATTAAAAAAAACAGTGTTTTTTTCTTTGGGTCTTCCATTGCAATTGTTTTGCCCTGTTCTCTATTCCTATTGTTTAGTGTATTACCTACATGTAGAGTAGAACCTCTTTATTTCGTCACAGCAATAACAAATATCATTTGCACTATCACATAGTATAAACACTAGTGATCAGATAAAGCCAATACTAGGCATGAGTCTTTCGATTACTGAGAAAATCTTTCAACACATTTGCCCAGAAAGTGAAGCGACTTATGGAAAAGTAGTTGAAATGCCAACAAAATGCATTAGGTGGTGTGCGAGACAAAAAGAAGCTGAACTGACAAAACTGATAGTATTAAGACAAATTCAGCAGCTTGTAATAAAAACAGAAAAGAATTCTTTAACACAACTGAAAATTACGGGAGACATTTTTTAAAACTAAAACGTAAATAGATTTATTACACCGTAATGTTTTCTTGCTACTGTTATTGTTCTTACAAAGTTCTGTAATGTTTCTTTAAGTGTCTTATGAAAATAGACCAAAGTATTGTATTTTTAATTACAAAGTATACTGCAGGCTAATAGTGTTGTTGAGTTTTTCGACCGACATAAATCATGTAAGTACACCATTAATTACACAACATACCTTCATCACTCCATTGGCCCCGAACCTCATGAATTAGAGAGGTTCGACTGTACTTTATAGCACTTCCAATCAAGTTATGTAATCCAGTATATTATAACATATTTGTATAATTCTGATAGGTACAAAGAAACATACTACAGATCAATTGGACATTAATAAATATCCCTAATTGTCTCTATCAGAGCTGCAAGTACAATTATATATCATGGTTTAACTACCTTTATTAACCCACTGCCAATCTAATCACATGAGCGCCACAGACTCTAGTGGGTATGAATTAATTCCTCGGGACAATTGAGTTGTATTTCACTACAAAAATATTCTCACTTATAAAGCACTAAATATTATATTTTTTATACAGGTGCAATATTTTTATTTGTTATTTTGTACCTTAGTTTATTATTTGTTAATTGATTATTTGTATGTAATCATAATTATTAAAAACAAATTTAAAGCTACTTACGGTTTTATTTTTGCTTTAAATGTTATACTCCCACCATTATTGTTCATTTCGTACGTGCACAAGAATACACTCATTATATAAAACTACTAATATACATCATCTACTGACTGAGACAGAGTAAAACCTATACTGAGCTTCTCACTCCAGTTGACATAAAAACTGCTGAAGCGTTCTAATTTGTTTAGATGTCTGACATAAGGTCAATGGGCTATAAATATTTTTCTTTATTTATGCTGTAAGTTCCAAGAGTCGATAAATATCCCTTACAAAGTACAGAAATCTAGTCTTGTGCATGACCTATCAGAAAATATACTCTCTTGAAGAAAAACAACCAGATTATCAAACAATGACGACATTCATGATTAGCTGCGCTAGTCTTTATACTCGCTAGTAATGAGTTATCATGATTGACTGGCCTGGTTCGTAAATCTCAATAGGTTAAACACTTCAAGAGCCCATTAGATAGTTCAGAATCAGAAGATTATTTTCCTTACATTGTTCAAGCCACATGTCTGGCCTTTATTACTCTTTTTTGTTTACACAGAATGTAATCAAACTAGAAATACTTTGAAAAAACAATTGGATGTAAAATAACTTTCTATACTTTTGACCATAGTATTTGTATCATCTAAACTTCTTTTATCACTCATTTACCTTATTAATTTATCAGTCTAGTAAAACATTCCGTCAATGATATTTATTAATTTTATGGTAATGGCTGTCACCATGTAGAAAACTTTGCACAGAAATATTATTTACTGATAAGTTCTTTGGAAAACAAATAGAACTAAAGTACAGTATAATTTTATCATCACTAAAATATATTAACTTAGTCATTATATATCTATTTAAATGAGTTTTAATAAGATCGTTTAACTATAAGATATTTAATAACTATTTAAAAATAAAACAGAAATATTTAATATTTATTGGCTTAGATAGAAAATTGACTAATTTACATGTACAGTATTAATGTGCACTTAGCAAGAATCATTATTCTTTCTTTACGCTCTCTAATGTTAGCTATTTTATGCAATCAATAGGAAAAGACATCTGTAAGCTTATTTTCATATTATAGTGGACGATTTTGTTGGTTAAATATTACATTTATAGCAGCCTAAGTATGCGCTCTCTGTACATTGAATATTCAACACATTTTTTGCATAATTCTTAGATCTAAATAATTTGTTACCAGAAACAAAATATGCAAAATCCAAAAAAAAAAACACTCTAAATACATTATCGCACCACTGAAATCGAACCACAATACAGTAGAACTTCGATATTTTGAACCTCTTTATTCCGGATCTCCGCATAATAAGAACCAGTTTTTGTGGTATCTTTTGATTTTATAAAAATGGTTTTTCGACATTTAAATTATTATTACTGACATTAAAATATTAATTCTGGACATAATATGTACGTCTATAAGCCTTACAGTCAGGCACATACTGTAAAAGTACTTTTCTTTTTATATTGTAATCATGGCCAGCTGCTATTCACAACATAGTGCGTGATTGCAGCCATAAAATGGGATGCAGTGCAGTATCAAGATGTTTGCGTTGATGCGAAAGCCACCTGTCTACCTGTATATCATGTTTATATATATATTCGTGATAATTTATGTTGTCCATTATTTTTCCACTGCACTGACTTTATGACTTTATGAAGTTATTATTATTACTTGTAAATACTTTTTTTCCACTACTAAGTGCAACCTTGTGTGATGAGGCACCTTTCAATCACGTGACCATTTTCGAATCACTGATTATTTATCTGATGTGAATGTTTGGTCCGTGATGTTCGTATTAGTTGACGTCATACATACTTCTTCTTGAACCTCGTGTATAATGTTTTAAATAGTAAATCATCTGCATATGTTGTCTGTAGGTTCATTAAACTGTTGTGTATGTGTTTATAAATGTGGTATTTTTCTAGTGAGTTTAGTTCTATTGGGTTATTATTTATTTCGAGTATGGTTAGGTTATTTTCATAATTTGTTATTTCATGTTTATATGAGATTAGGTATGCTGCATGCTGCAACTTTTTTTTTTTTTTTTTTTTTTTTTTAATGCTTTGTAATGTTTTTCACATCTTATTTTAAATGATCTGGTTGTTTTCCCTATGTAAAATGTGTTGCAGTCGTTACATGTAATTTTGTAAATTCCTGATAGGTTATGTTTTTCTGTGTTTGTTTTGTGGTTTGTGTTATTAAGATATTTTATTATTTTGTAATTTGGTTTGTATGTTGGAGTATAGTTTCTTTGTTGTACATATTTGTTAATTTTTCTATTTTGTTATTGGTTTATTTATATTTAAGGTAGATTTTTTTATTTTTATTATTTTTGTGTTCAGGTTGTAGTGTTGTGTTGAGGTTAGATTTTTTTGTAAATGTATTGTATATGTTTTTTATAAGGTGTTTGTTGTATCCATTTTCTATTGCTATTTTTGTAATGTTATCTAATTCTTCATATAATTTTTGTTTGTATCTTGTGTGTTTTTTATTGCTTTATTTATCATGTTACTGTAAGTGTTAATTTTGTGTGTCCAGGGGTGGTTAGATTTGTAGTGTATTGTGGTGTTGTTGGAAGTTGGTTTTCTGTATACTGTAGTTTCTATTTTATTATTATTTATATTTAATGTAATGTCAAAATCGTTAATTGTTCTGTTTGTTTCTGTTTCGATGGTGAATTGTATTTTTTCGTTGTATGTATTTAATTTGTTTAGTATTATGATGTGTTTGTTATGAATGGTAGGTTGGAACCTACCTAACCATACTCGAAATAAATAATAACCCAATAAAACTAAACTCACTAGAAAAATACCGAATTCATAAAAATATACACAACAATTTAATGAACCTACAGACAACATAAGCAGATGATTTACTATTTAAAAACAATATACATGAAGTTCAAGAATAAGTATGTATGACATCAACAAATACCAACATCACGGACCGAACATTCACATCAGAAAAATAGAGAAAAATAATCAGTGCTTCGACAATGGTCAAGTGACCGAAAGGTGCCTCATCACACAAGGTAAAATTATTGCACTTAGTGGTGGAAAAAATTATTTACAAGTAATATATATATATATATATATAGATTACAATTTCATTCTCTCATATTTCTTTTTGTGTTTTCTCTTCGATTGACAAAGACCACTGTGTGGTTGAAATATATCATTGTTCAAGTGCTTTTATGTGTTTCTATTTCAAGACTACAGAGTGGACTCTTACCAAGGTAAGTCTGTCAGTCTCCTAGTCCAAAAATTGTATATATATATATATATATATATATATATATATATATATATATATATATATATATATATATATATATATATATATATATATATATATTGCCCAACATCATTCATACTACATAAAAGTGATTTTCTGCAGGTGTATGTTATATTTCACTATTTTTTAGGCATTCTCTGGTTAATCCAGATTTTCATTAATCTGGATCAGCTCCAGTCCCAGTTAGTCGGTATTATCAAGGTTCTACTTTATGTCAAAGTACAAATCAAGTTCTTGTTAAAAATCAAAATATCATTTTACCAAATAGCACGAAAAATGTTTACAATACGAAAAGTACAGATAAACTGGAAAATAAAATAGTTAACAGAGGTAAAGAAAGAAGGAGTGGATAGAAGGATATGAGAGATAATTGAAAAAGCTCTGAGCAGTTAAGTGGTGTAAAGACTAGACGTCATAAGATATTGGGGACATTATAGAACTTATTTGTAAACATGCAACACTCAAGCATTTATTTGACTAAGTGTATACAATCCAAACCTCACCACACATGTCATTGAAAATAATCACATATTTTTTTCAAAATAGAGTATATACTATTAATAAAATACAGAACAAGTAATATAAATCAAAATTCTTTAAAGTCAATTCCTTCTTAGATAAAAAAAAATAACTTTATTTACTTTTCATTAAATAAAATATCATTAGTATAAATAAAGTAATTTAACCTATAACATAAAATCAGCTGATTTATGAAATCATATGTTATCACTTATTTTAAGCAAAAGGGGAGGAAATAACTTTATTTCCCTTGTGTAATAAAGTCCCTTTAAGGTACCTTGTCCCTTTTGTAAAAACTTTTTCTCCCATATAAAACTAAATTTAATTAATGAATTAATTATTTGAATAAAACCTTATTAACATCAAGTGACATCCACTAAAAGTTTTAAAAAATGTATTTGAACTTGAGTGGTTGAATAAAAAGTATTTAATTAACTATTGATAATGAACTTGTGTAATTTTAAAAACCTTTATAAACAAAAAGTAGTGTGATGAAAAAAAACAAATCCTTAGGTGATAAATTTTGGCAGTTTTGTTGATGAACTTACCATTAGAATGCATGTGTATAACTTAAAACATTATTTCTATTCATACCTGTTTAAAATATTTTTTTTTTAATTTTTAAGGCAATCATCCAGTACATATATTATTGCTTGTTATGGATGGTTAGTATTGTAAATATAGATTAAGGTAGCAACATAAAACCCTCCTGATAAAGTAACATATAAGAGAGGACATGTGCTACTATGTGTGCAGGATTATTTATTTGGCGTAGAACTGTGGTTAAGCAAGGGAACTACACTGTAGTTGAAAAATGGAGGGACAATAGATCCTTGAAAGCAGGTTCTCAAAAACATTTGTTCAGATTTTTTTAAATTGTACTTCAGTAGTGTTTACACACATACTAATGGCATACACTAAGTAAGAATCTTTTATTTTGTTGAGGCTGATTTTTTGTTTAAGGATTACATTTTGAAGCCCATTTGTAAATAACATGTTTAATTTATTATATTTTATTTTTAACTATTAAATTAACTGCATAAAGTAATTTACTCTATAAAGAAATAATTTTGTTTATCAAGAAATTTCAATTTTAAGAATGATTGGTCTTATCATAAGTACAACAGTCCCAAATAATTTTCTCAACATTTCAAATTCTTCCCTTTCTATACTTATTCAATAACGAAACTCATTTCTATATAGTGAAAATTGTCAGGTTTTCTGGAAAACACTATTCAGAAAAAACCCTAGATATAGGAATAATTTATAATTCACAAAATTACTTTTGTTCAATAAGAATTCATTTAAATAGTTATTTAGTAGTGGTTTGACACCTGTGTGTGTTTGTTTTGTTTACTGCATATATTGATGCAGTATAGCATTTTTTGGTTACGTTACAGAACCATATTCAAGTCCTGCTTCACATAAACCCATTATAAGAGAAGAACCTGAGAAAATTAAGAAGTGGAGAGAAGATCAGAAACAGCGTTTAGAAGAAAAAGGTAGGTTTATATATAATTTAATAAAGCGTGCATGTTTTGAAATTAATAAAGTTTACTTGGTTGAAAATAGTTTATAGAATAATAATTAGTTTTCTATCTACTCTCAAGTAAAATAATTTACGTTACACTTGCACAGAATTGGTAATAGAAATAAAAGATGGCTGTTAGCCTAGTTTAATATTTTATTCTGCTATATTTCGATAACTAGATCGCTATCATCAACAGGCCTAAGTTGAAATTTTTGTAAAAAAATGTTTCAACCAAATATTATACTTAACGTCCAAAACAGCTATCTTCTATTTCCACTCTCTAGTGAGCTACTGTAAAAAATAAAAACAGCATATTGGTAGTGAACACGTTAAACTAGATATGGTATTTTTTTACCCTTCCCGGACGGGTGTGGATAAATCCGCTTCAATCCCATCTGTTACAGGCAGATGGCGGATAAATCCGCAAAATCGACGTAAATATGTAATTAATTTTTTTGTATGTTAAACGTTTTTATATTGAACGTGTACTTGAAGGACAAGAGATTAGTTAAGATGCTTTCAATTAAGCATAAAGTAAGCAAGAATGATGTAAGAGATGTCAAGAGCAAATATCCAAATTGTCCTGGATCATACAAAGCATATGGGTGGTGTTGACAGGAGCAATCATGACAGTTTACAAGATCTCTAAAAAATGGTGTAGAAAACAATTTTTCTGACTCTTAGAAGTGTCAGTTATTAATGCCTACATTTTATACAAATTTGTACAAGAAGATAACAAAAAGCCAACGAAATAAACAATTTAAGCTTAGCCTATAGTTAGGGAGCATATTGAAGCAAAACATCTTTCAATGGAACCATGTGTAGGGCGGCCCACACGAAAATCAGAGATTGAATGGTAAGCTTCATTTGATGGGGAAAGCGGTAAAAGATTCATTCGAATGCCATGTTTGGTAAAGAGATTAAATACTTCTCTAAAACTTGCATTGACAAACCTTACTTACATCCTGACTCCTACTTTAAAGCCTATCATACAAAACATGTACTTTAATCAGTTGAAAAGTTTGCTAAAAGAATTAAATGCGTAAAGAGATGTATTGATTCTTCTTTTACATGTAATTTGAGACTTGTCATTAATGGCTAATGGATTATCAGTTAAATGTATTGTAATTATTTCTTCGTATTATAAGCTACATGCTTAAGTAACTAATATTTTATAATAATACGGATGGCTAGCGGATATATTCGCTAACATTCTTGGGCAGGAGACAGATATATTCACATAATTTTTTATAACAAAAAAAGGTTAAAATAAATTATGTCTAATAAAATTAATATCACACATTTACTTTCTTGTAAAAACTGTTCAGAAAAAAATTTATATATATAAAACTCTAATTATTTCCCGCCATCCCTCACCTCAAAAATTAAACATATTTTGACGATTTTTCCCGTCCAGGAAGGATTAAGGCAAAAATAATTTGAAAAAATCTGCTTTACACAATGATTGAACCTTTTCCCCTTTGCATACAAAGCTTGCTGGGATCACCAGTCAACCCGTTTTCTTATATTTTTGTACTTTATTGCACTTCATTTGGAAACTACTTTTTAAAATTTACAAAGTTGTCCGATTGTATTTCAGATGAAAATGAAGAGAAAAAGAAATTGGAGTGGAATGAGTCAGCAAAAAAAGAATTAGAAGAATGGTATCGTCACCACGAAGATCTTATCGCCAAAACTAAAGCAACTAATAGGTGACCGTAATGTTTTAAGTAGTTTACAATAGAGTTAGAAATTATTTAATTATGGTATTACCAATAATTATTCAAGACAGTGATTAAAAAAATTGACACTACATTTTAAAACAGAACAAAATTATTCTATTAGCTCACACTCTCCTGATATATATTGTTAATAAAATACGTTTTTATTCATCCAATCAAGTTCAAATACACTATTTTAACCTATAGTGGAAAACAATTGATGTTAATACAGGTTTTTTCAAATATTTATTCAGTAATTAAATTATAAAGATTTGGAGGTCTATCCAGATTCAGTCTATGAATCTTCATGTTCAAAGTCTAATGGATTCTGGCACTGCGCCAGCTTTCCAATACCAAGAAATTAATTTCTCGAAGACGTATATGAATTCCCCCCCCCCCTCTGGTTGTCTTCGAAACCTCCATTGTACAACTTTAAACTGTTGTAAGGTTAAAAATGAATGAAATAAAAAAATAAACAATTTGGAAATAGGCAAACACTGGTAAAATTTTTCTTTCGTGACTTCAGTAGGAATTTACTTTTTAGAACAAATTTATATTACTTCTTTAAGGGATGAATTTCTATTTACATTACTTTAGAAGTAACGTAAACATTTTCAAAACCGTTCAAAACGGGTCAGCAACTAACCCCTTATGTATTCACTTAGTTAAGTATTATTTAATTATAATTTTTATTTGCTAATTTTTAAACATGAATCCAAAAAAGATAATGATTTTATTACTTGTAACTTCTTTGCTATTATTGCAGCTTTTAGTTGTGCCAGCTTTGTTGATTTGAAAAAATCTTTTTCATTTCCCGTTTTAAAAATGAAGTGAACTTTTGTTTTAAAGCTCATGGAATATGAGAACATAATTCCATATTGTTATATTTTTTGGTCACTTGCCAAATTAAGATTTATTTGACTGGAGAATTAAATTAATTTTTATGTTTTTATGAAATGGACATTATAATTTGACAGTCACCATTTCATTAACTCGCCAAAATATACAAATATAATGAAAGTCATTAAGTTTTTTCCTCAAATAAACTGTGTGCACTTCCTTAAGGCTAACTGCTCTCGACATACACTGGGAACAATAAAGCTCATGAAATAAAGAACCCTGCCGATGCAGCTGTGAGAAATTTGTTCACACTGAAGTAAATGACCTGTACTACCTGTTTCATGTTTCTAGCTAAAAAGACAAGGGTCTCCACTTATTGACGTATTATTTAACCATACGGTTTCCTCTTCAAAATCTTCACTTAGTTATATACGCACATTATTTTTGTTTTTAAGACAAAAGTGTAAATTGTATTTTAGAAAATAAACTAAAGTAGAAACTCGGATATTTCAAGCTTCTGTTAAATTCGAGCCTATTTTTATTTCAGCCTATTTAATCTATTTGGAAGAAAATGACAAGTCAGGCCGCCAAGAATAATTTATAACCCTTTGGTATGCAAAGGAAATGAGTCAGGTTTTCAAGAAATGTTTATAGCCATACGGTATGCAAAGGGAATGAGTCGGGCTTCCAAGATATGTTTATATCAATACCGTTTGCTAAGGAAATGAGTTGAGCTTCAAAGAAATGTTAATATAAAGTTCTATAAACTTATTTAGTACATTTTAAGTTATAGTACTAGGGTTCATTAAAACTCTTGTTTTTTTTCTAATGCACAGGAACGTATTTCCGTCTAATTCGAGGGGGTCTTGTTCCGATCTATTTTGAATTATCGAGACTCTACTGCATTTATATTATATTCGAAATAAATATGTTAAATAGCGTATATTTAAATATAATATATTGATATTATAATGATTATATTTAGAGTAGTAGTGTTAATTTTATACACTTTATAACTATTTAAATGTCTTATTTCTTCCAAATTATGTTTGTTTATATCTGTTTTATGCTCACTTCAGGGAATCTGCTATGTAAGTAACAAGATAACTACCATATTCTAGACACGCTAGTCAGTTTCTCTTTGCTAGTTTTTGTTAGTTACTTTTTGTTTTCAGCTTCTAATGTACCACGAAGTTTTTAGGTTCAACAAATTGAGGGAAATAAAAGATGATGTCCTTCTTAGAAATGATAGATAGAATATTCATTTGCATTGTAGAGATCAGATTTTTATCATTTAATGGCCGGTAGTATTATGTACCTGAAAATTCAAATTTAATCCGACTATTGAATCAAATTTTGACTTTGTAAAGCAATTGTACGGTACTAATATATTTTAAGGTTTTATGCTGATGATTTTCTTTAATGATATTAAAATTATTTCAGTAGATTTTTTTTATGTGACAATGTTAGTTTTGTTTTTTAAAAAATTCAAATTGATATTACTTAGAATAAAATTTTAAGAAAGGAAGAATTAAATTTTTTTAATTAAAAACTACTTTTCACAATTTATGTAAATTGTTTCTGTTTGCTTATAGAAATGCAGAAAAACAATTTGTGGCTGAGACTGATGCTATAGAACCAGGAACAGAATGGGAGCGCATTGCCAAACTGTGCGATTTCAATCCAAAATCAAGCAGAACCAGTAAAGACGTCTCAAGGATGCGTTCCATTATCCTACAGCTGAAACAAGCCCCACTCACAGCCAATCAAGGATAAGCATAATCATTCCATGGAAAACTTTGATGTATATTATGATGTAGGATATTCATTATGCAAACATATTTATTACATATTGAAGTTATGAACCTTAAGAATTGTTTAAGCATGTATGTTGTTGAAAACCATTATTGTATACTATGATAGTAATAAAAAGAAATGATAAGTACTGTACACAGGTTTTTAATTTATTATTTGATTTCCAGTGAGTACATTGCCTATTTCAAAAACCATACAATAAAGTAAACAATAGAATAAAGTGAAGAAATATAACTTGGAAAGGATAGGCAAAACAAAATGATTTGAAGTTAAGTGAAAAAGTCAATAGAGGAACAAAACTATCTGAAAGTTATTTGCTTGTCTAGTAGACAAGTCACAATATCATACCAAACATTAAGTAAGATACTATAATGTAGCATTTTAAACTTTAAAACAAATTTTCCTAACTTTAAACATTTCTCTCGTCTCAATAACTGTTTTATTTGTTCTACTTACAATGATGTTTTTTGTTAAATTATACATATTTGTTTTAATTACTATTAACATTATTATACCCTTAGAGAAGTTGCAATAAGTAGCAATTCCAGTAGAACATGCTTGCACTGTAGTCTAAAACAGTTATATAAATTTTTAGTTGATTTTGAACAGTTTTAAGGGCTGGAATTTGTATAAAAATTCTTCTAGCTGAAAACTCACACCTTTTCAGATATTATATTTTAACATGCTCAACAGTTCATAATGCCATGTGTTGTTGATAATATAATGTTCATGGAGAAACCTAGTGTACAAATCTTACTGTAAATAAAAATGATTAATATCCTAAATTAATCCTTGATATATGACTGCTTCTCATTCTAAATATTTTATGCGCCTTTTTAAATTTGTTTTCTTAAGGGTATGTTTCTGAAAAGGGCCTGGAACTTTTTAAATTTGATAAAATATCATTGGATGTTTAGAATAAAATCAAATATACTTCTTCAGAAAATGGTAGTGCTTTTCTTCTGGTCATTGATCTGGCACAAGAACTTATATGTGAGATGCAATCATTGAGGGAAATTTTCTCCAAGTATAACATTGCTTTCTATTTACTTCATCTAATTAAAGAAATCATAATTTATTTTATAGCAATAATTACTGCAGAAAGATCATAACTTTGTTCATGCACTTTAAGAAACTGATGTTTTTTTTAAAATTCCTTCTATTAGCTCACACCCTCCTTATATATATATATATATATATATATATATATATATATATATATATATATATATATATACTATTTTTTTAACCTATAGTGGATGACAGTTAATGATAATAAAGTTTTTTCAAATATTTATTCAATAATTAAATTATAAAAATTTTGGGGCCTATCCTGATTCGAACTGAGAATCTTCGTGTTCAAAGTCTAGTGCACTTTGGCACTGCGCCAACTTTCCAATACCTAGAAATCTGTTTCTCAAAGATGTATATAAATTGTACTACCTTAAATTGTTACCATGGTTTAACCATTGGATAATATCATAATAACCTCAGTAGGAATCTACTTAGAATTTTTTTTATATATCTTGTTTTTTCTTAAAAACTTAAATAATAAGCTACACAATCTTGTTTTTAAAATTTCTAACAAATTTTTAAATGTTTCTTAATTAGTATTTTTTTTTGCCAAAAGGACATATTTTTTTATTGAGGCATTTACTACATTGTGGGTTTCTTGCGAAACATTTCTGCTGGCCAAAGCCTACAAGAAGGTGGTTCACTTCCTTCCATAGCTTATGAGGTAACCACGATTCTAACTCTATTCTAGTTTGTTCTGGATCCCTTGTCTCCTTCCTAACCCAACCAAGTCGATTGGATATTCTATGTACATGTACATCTACACCTACAACAAAAAAACTGTTCTCTTATTTGAAAACACCTACTCCATGTTTCTTATCTAGGAAAATTGAGGCAAAAATTTTTTTCAACTTTTATTTTTTTATATAATAAATTGTTCACTTCTGTTTGCTTAGAATTATAATAGCGAAGTAGTCAATCACAACCACTAAAAACTGATATATAGTTGTATGTAGAAGTGAATTATTGACATGAAATCAGCTCTGGATCCCACTGCTTGCTCAGATGCTTATTTTGCCATATCTGAGTAACTAGGATCAGTGCTACTTAAAATTTAGAGATATATAATAAACTCTAAAAACATATGTATTTGATAAATTATTTCATACAAAATTTTAAATTTTAGTGTGAAACTCTTGAAAAATGTTGTTAGAGTAGATGTTCTCTAATAATTCATCCTTACTATCTATATTCATTGTAAAAAAACTAATAAACACTAATATAACACTTCAAGTAACACTAATACGATAACACAGCCCCCAATCTGACGGCAATGGGGGGAGGGGGTAAATGCACTTCAATGTTCACAAAGACTACCACAATAACTGACAAACAATTCAACGTATTTTGGCAACAGCTAACTTCACACTGAACAAATGAATTGAGAGGGGGAGTGGGGCATGAACCCTTACTGCCACGGACGCCAGTAGGGCGTTAATACACGCCTGCCGCACTTAACATGTTAATATGTAGGAAAGGGACATTATGAAATTAAAATGCCAATATTTCATTGATTTTTCCTGGCCTGCTTTATGGATATCTTTTATATTTCAACAATGTTATGCAACTGTTTTTTCAATAAAAATGAAAAACAAACTTACCAATACCAGTGACTATCCCCCATCCAACATTCATACAAAGGTGTGCCATTTTGGGTCCAACACCTGGCAACCTACACAGGTCTTTCACAGTATCAGGTATGTCATTACAGTACATATCTCTCAGAATCTGTGATGTTTGTTTAATAAATTTCACTTTTCTCTGCAAATAGAAAAAATACTTTTAAACCAATTTTTTTATATTCATTTAAAATAGTAATCTCTTTCATTAGGTGGCTACTTAAAACATAAATTAAGTGTCAAAATGCATTAGAATCACATTTTATATAGTCTGTGGATCATTGTCATATAACCACTAGGAGGTCTTTGTAACCTCAGCTGTTTATATAGGTCACAGGTTTGCTAAATCTTTTAATACATTTCTCTTAGTTTGTTATCATAGTTGGTTACCTGTCATAAATACATTTTATCAAACTTCTAACTTTATCTGGCCCATAATACCAATAATTAAAATCAAAATTTATGAATTTTTAAAACAAAACTAACTAGTAAATATAAGCTTGAATTATAAAATCTAATACTTACAGTGGCAGAAGTAAGCGGTCGGGGGACCCCCAACAAAAAGAAATGTGGGGCCCTTTAATAAAATCCGTTTAAAACCAATTTTTAAGATGCAATGCAAAGCCTATAATATTTTCACTTATTAGACATATTACATCACTATCATTTATGACCGAAAAAAAACTATTTCAATGTTAACGTAATAAACAGCATAATAACATGAATAAGTCATTGATTAAACTGTGCAAGAACGGGCAGGCCATTGGAGCATTATATGTCATTATATATTTTTGCCATGTGCAGCAGTATCACCAAGCCTACTATTGGTAATATGGTTCAGTTATACGCCATTATATTTAAGGCGGATCTTCTGGCGACCCATACGGACCGACACACTGCTGACCTGTGATCACAGCACCTGAGGTTATACATGACTAAGCGCTGCCGGAGTTGATGTGTCAACAAAGAAATCAATTTAAACATTTACTGCATATTAAGTTGGAACTGTTGCAATTGTATAAAAAAATAAAATCAACTTACCTTCCAAAACCCAACAGGATATATAAGTTTACCTAATGTTTCATCATCAGTTTTTAGAATGTTGTCTATAGTGAGGCCATGTTTAATAAGCTTTTTCATTGCTGCATGGGTTACTTGATCTTTTGTTTGACTGGACAACATCAGTGATATCAATGTTTGATATCGCTTCACCTGTAAAGCGTAGATACCAAAATACTACAATATACTCATGTTTAACATGCTTTCAGAGCATTGTGTCGTAAAAATGTATGTGGTAACAAAATATTCCAGACGGCAAAACTGAATATTATACATGACACAGTAAGTGATAAAACATAATAAATAGGAAAATAAAATTACGACAATAAAATTAATTTATTCACTATAAGTCATAGCTTGATTTATAGGCAATAAATTAATTTTATTGATATCAGCTGATTCCACATTCATGTGATCTACTAGTTTTTAACTAAAAACGCTAATACGTATGTTACACTTGCCTATAGTAGCACCTACTTTTATGATTCTTGAGGACATCTATATCTTGTTTCTGGAGATTCTCCCATTGTCAACTACGACTGTAACTGACCACCCTAACATATAATAACCAAGAGGTCAGTTGAAGTCTTGAGTTGACAATGAGACTCATCTCCCGAAATGGCCGTCCGCAACAGTCATAAAAGTAGGTGCTACTACAGGCAAGTGTAACATACGTATAAGTTATAATTAAAAGATACTAAACTAAGTGAATATGTAAGGGCTAATTTCCTGACGCGTTTTGAAACAATCGTTTCTTTCACGAAGCAAAGCCTCTACTTCCTGAATAGAGGCTTTGCTTCGTGAAAGGAATGATTGTTTCGAAACGAGTCAGCAAGTAAGCCCTAACTATAGTTTAATTAGTAAATTCAAGATTATTACAACAAGCAACTCTATATGTATAAGTGTTTTTAGTTCATATTAATGAGTTTTCAATTATTGTTTTGTTAATTTATGTTCCACAGTTGCACAATAGGATAATTACTTCCGTAGTTATAGCAGTTCCCACCTGCACATTCTAGAAAAAAATAAAAAATTAAAAGTCCAAAAGGAATAATGAACAATAATGTTCGTAACAAATAACAGTTTTTGTATGTATTTAAATGTTTTTCATTTTATTTATTTCCAATCGCTCTTTCAAAAACAATATTCCAGTAATAATTAGTTTTTTAACTGTACTATAGCTATAAACACAATAATATACACACCTCACAATTAAAAACTTTAATTTCATATACGTTTTAATGACTGACTTGTTATCATTATCAGTGACGCCACAACAAACATATAACTTTAACTAAAGAAATGGAAGATAACCTGACATATTCTTACACTTGGAACATAACCTTTATATGTACTAAAGCTACTTTTAAATAATATCGTTCTAACTGTGGTAATACTTTTGACTGCTTACCTTTAAGGAAGCAGTTTCTTCTAGACATTTATCACAACCCATAGTATCAACGGGTGCATTGGTTGATTCTCTCATCTTCCGAATATTATTTAATACTTGATTCCAATTATCTGGTTTCCATTTTTCTTTTTTGTTTTCTGCGTTTAGATTACTATTTACAACTTCACAAAAGACTAAAGTTATTTTTAATAAACTTAAAAGTCTACAATGATTTTTTATAGGTTTATCAAGCATTTATCTATTTGTAGTTATCTAGAATTTAGGATGTAGTTATATTTCTGATTAAGTAAACATCAGTCAGAGAAAGTTGTTATCGTGAATGAAGGTAGTTCTGTGGTACTTACTTCTGCACCAGATCTCAGTTTGACATTTTTTTTTATTTGTAAATGTATTTTGTTTTCAGAGTAAATTATTTTTTATATATATAGCTATATATTGTGCAACTTAAAATGTGTTGTTCTTTTATTTCTGAAAAATCTGCAAAATAACTGGTATCACACATACATGTCCAGGGGATGACGGAACAAACTGCTGAAACAAATCTTAAATTAAGCACCACAGGAAGGAGGGGAAGACCTATAAGAAGCTGGAAAGAGTATCGATAGAGTAAAAGTCGTGAGAGATACCCACCAATTAATGGTAAGACAAGGGGCGATGATGGATGGTATAAACCGATTTATCATACATATAATACGAGTTTAGCAAGTTGTTATTTTATGACATTTCAATATAAATAGCTGTAATCATGACCCGTAACTATCTCTTTCATAAAAGAATTTTGTCATATGATGAGTGAACCAAATATAAATACATCACTTCAAATATTGTAAGCACTGTACACATGTGTTTACTAGAATCAGATTTTTTAACCTTAACCATTTTTCAGGTTCTCCCAGTACCTAGTCTTGCCTGGGAACTCATTAACTGATAAGATATCAGAAGAAAAGACTGATTCTGTCCAAGATATCGGTAATGTAAACATAAACCATTAAATAAACAGTTATAAATATTTATAAACTTGCCAATAGTAGCACTTACTTATATTTGTTGAGGACGTCCGTTTCAGGAGATGTGTCCCATTGTCAACTCAGACCGTAACTGATCTCAAGGTTTACGTAAGTTAGGGTGGGGGTGGGATATTATGGTGGTGTGGGTGTATTTTGTAAGTATTTTGTTGGGACACATCTCCCGAAACAGCCATCCTCAACAAATATAAGTAAGTGCTACTATTGGCAAGTTTATAAATATTTATAATTGTTTAGTGAAAACTAGTAGCTCACGTGAATATGGAATCAACAAATATGAACATTAAACAAAGTAACAAATTTGAAGCACAATTCCTTGAACCAAAACAACTACGATATGTATTTAAGGCTATTGGCAGTTAATACAACACATTATTTAAAAGAAATATTGATTACATTTTAACCCTACAATAATTAATCACTTAAACAATTTTCTATTTCAAGAAACCTACAATAATGTTTAAAAGAAAAAAGGCTTTATAATCAATAGAAGAAGATAAATCTAAATCAGAACTAAAATTTAGCATTTAATTGTGTGAGGCATTGTTAAAACAACAATAGACATTTTCAATTCACACAATGTTATATGTAGTATATAATACAAAAACAACTTACAACTACAGTCTATGATTGTAATCAACACGTTACACAGTAGTGACACTAGCACACAAAGGTTAATAAGAGCAACCCGTCCAATATGTTCCTCACAGTTCTGAACAATGGACAGAAAAAGTGCAACACATGCCTGCTGAGAAATAACAGCAAGTCAATGGTTTTAGCTAAGTATATAAATTATAAAACTTCTGACATAAAAATTTCACTAGTTTTCTCCTTGTCCTGGAAGTGAAGAACAAATAAGTTGTTTTACCTAAGCTACAACAATTATTTGTACTGAAGACATCTATTAATTCACTAACAATAATGTTTCTAAATAAAAAGTAAAAACAGGCTTATAAGCAACTGATTAGAAGTTGATAAAAAAACTCAGCTGTTTCAATATTTATGGTAATGTTGACCAATGCATTATATAAGATTAAGTCTGTAATTTAACCAATGATTAATTATTATATTTTGATTACTCAAACTGAGATTTGGCTACCTATTTTATTAACAGCTATTAATTTTAAAATACATCTTAATAAGAGCATGTCTATTCTCTTGAGGAATAAAAACCTACTGTTTTGAAGATCTACCAAATATATCAAAATTAGTTACACATAGCATAAAATTATTGTCATTCTTATAATAATTGATAATCACCAATTAACTAGCTACTATTTCTGTTTAATTGATAAATGAGAATGAGACTCTTGTTTTTTTCTCATCATTATTATTTATGACCTGTATTTATTGTTTAATTTATACATAATCTAAATTTTACTAAAGGGTAATTCGTGTATCATCTATAATTACATTTTCTAAATCTCTGCTTTCAATAAAAGTTTTTTGTTTCCCCAGAAATAGGAAAGGTTGTTCTCTCAGTTGACAAGAAAGGTTGATCTATCCCAAACTAGATATATTTTCTAAAATACTGATTTAATCTATTATTTCTTAGTAGCTCCTTAAATTTAAGTAGGCTGTCTTTTGAGTTAAATTCTACCATCAACAATCGATTTCGGTATATAATGTGTGAATCTATGATATATTCTGTGTGATTTAGGCAATTTAAATATAAATTCTTTCTTTTGAAGAAATTCGCCAACTACACGAACTATATTTCTGCCCTCTATATTGTTTTTCTGTAATATAGAATCTAGGTCAAATATTTCACAAAAAAAGTAGGTCAGCGAAATCCATGTCCTAGATAATGTTTTGTTATAATATAGTATCTAAGTCACATATTTCACAAAAACACAAAAGTAGGTCAGCGAAATCTGTATCCTAGATAATGTTTTGTTGTAATATAGTATCTACTGTCTATAACAAGAGTTTGGAAACTCCTGTACTGTTACACCTGAACTGTGGAAAAAATGCATCAAACATTGCAAAACAATTGAAGACAAATACTGGGAAACTGACTATATTAATAAGGAATTTCCGGAGGTAGAGCCACTTGTTATTCCAATGAACTCTGATAGTGACTCCCCCCTAAGTGACTATTCCAATGAAGATGAGTGAAAGCTAAAAACAAAAGACTTTTGATATGTAAAATATTTACTTGAAAATATTTAACTGAAAATAGACTCATGTTTGACAAATTCTAAATAACCTTGGAGGAAAAAATAATAGAACCTCTAAAGGACATAACCTTTGTAAATATTTATTAGCTTAACCCTGCGGTACTCACACTTTTTTTTACATTGATACTCGTGTGGGCTACAAGTGTAGCCCACGCCATTTTCTTTTTGTAATATCGTTTATGACCTATTCAAACAATAAATAAACATATTTTTTAATATTTCAATTACTTATCTACCTGTGAAAAAAATTACAAGCTTTAATTATTATTTTAAGAGTACAATACAAAATGAAAACTTTTCCATAGATTTTCCTGCATATGGGCTAAACATTTTTAGCTAAGTTTAGCTCTAAAAAACTTGATTTCTTTTCAAGGTAATCAATTTTTTTCACAGATATACTTTTTAAGTTTGTTTATTAAACAATAAAAATATTCAAGAATGTATACATAAAAATTAATTTTTTGCCATAAAAAAAGGTTTTATAAAAATCATGTCATATCTAGAAAGTTCTTTAGTTCTAATTGAGGCATAAATAAGGCACACAAGGGACGAATGTTCTTGACAAACACATTTAGTTGTCATTGTCACATGAAAGGCATACAAGGGATGAATGTTCTGGACAAATCTTGTTGCCACACAAGTCACAGCATTTCCTAGTAGGCCGGTCGCGTGCCCTCCCACACAGGTAGCAACGTCCCACGTTGTTGTTCCCGGGGACAGGTTGGCGCCGAGCTCTCCAATACAAAAAAGCTTTCTAGCTCGGTGCTTCATCTTTACTGGTACATATGGGGAGTCCATCCGTTTCCTAATTTGAGGATGAATCAAGTTCCAAGCGAGATTTTCCAGAAATGTTCTTCTTTTTAACCTTTTCAGGAGCGGGGGGTTTCTCAATACTAGCGTCACCTATAGGAGTGAGGTTTTTTTTTTTTTAATATTTTCCTGATTTTGAGATATTTTAACTTTTAATGTTCCAAATAATAAATAAAAAATAAATAAAATACAAAACCCCTATTTATTCTTCAAAAAAACTTTTTGTTAATTTCCAACTTAACCTTACCTACGAAGAGATGTTATGTCAATTTTTATACAAACATTGGCAAATATAGTTAAATAACAGGTTAAATACATACAAAAACACTTCCTGTCTGACAAACATGAAATGTCAGCTGATTTCCAGATGGTTGATCAAAAAACATTACAGAAAAGTTACTTCGATTATTTACCAATAGATGGCCTAGCAGATGACACCAAAGAAGTTCAAATAATGACCAATAGAAGTCCTAACAAATACCGAAGAAGTTCAAATATTAACCAATAGATGGTGTAGTAATGACATTTGACAAAAAAGAATATAATTGCGTATGCTCTGACAGAAGAAATTTCAAATAGAGTATTCTCGGGAGTGCTCCTACACTGCGCACCGTCCGCGAACGAGTATGTTCGGGAGTGCTCGTGTAAAGGTTAAAGGTGCCTCTGCATCTGGGTGGTTGAATGCATATACACGTGAAGCATTGATAGCACTAATATTTAAAAGGTCAAAAAAAGTTGTCATTGACCAGCGTTTAGTATTCCGTGCTACATCATACTTAGCACACATTTGGTCGACCAAATCCACGCCTACTTTGGTTTTATTATAAAAACTTATTATCTCTGGTTTCAGAGAGTCTCCAATCTCAGGATCCATCTTTTGATCATCATGCATTGTTGAGAGTACGATCACTGCTTTCTTTTTTTTGGGCAATAAGACACAATAGTCTTTTTCTTGTGATGTGCAAAAATTGAACTATGGACTTCACGTTCCTTGTTTGGTTTTAGTTCAGATGATACGCCAATCCTATTTGAACGGATTGTTCCAACTAAGGTCAAGTTGTTTACTTCAAATAAATGTTCAGCTAATGACACAGAAGTGAACCAATTATCAGTAGTGACGTTGTTTACCAGCGTATATTTCCAAGTTTACAGTGTACTTTGTTCTAGCATATGTTAAGGCAAAGACCTTAACTCCATACTTTGCTGGTTTATTTGGAATATACATTTTGGGCATCTTCCTCTAAATTTAACCAACTGTTCATCGATTGTACAGAATTCACTTGGTGTATAAAATCTTCCAAAATTATGAACTATGAGCTCAAACAATTCCCTAACAGCTGCAAGACGATCTACTTCTCTTCTTTGCACTCTGTCTCAAACATTATCAAATCGTATGCATCTCATTAAAAAATGAAACCGATTTTCACTTATTGCTAAAATAGCATTCTTCTACCCCATTTCCTTTGGAATTGTCCCACATAGTTTTAGTGTGTTTCCTCGAACTTCCCAAACAACCTTATAAAATCAGGATACCTATAAAGGCACGAATTTCTGTTTCATTTGTATGATTTGCATCTCTAGGTCTTGTAAAATTATCTTTGATAGTGTCAATGTAAGTATTAGTTCCACTCACTATATGTCTAATTACTTGGTCATCACAGAAGAGCACAAAACAATCATGCTCAGTGATAGCATTCCTGGCTTCACCTGTAGCACCAGGCAATCGTAAGACAATATTATTTTTCCTAGTACGGACGTTTGGAGGATTTGGGGGCAATTTTCTCCACTTCATTACATTTTTAAGTATAGCTTTTGCGTAATACAAGTTACCTATAGGTATATGATCACTGTCATCAGACTCATATTGTGGGTCCGAGTCATGTGGTTGTAGTGGTAGTTGGTTATCTTCTGCCTCTTCTTCATCTTCCAAATGTATCTCTTCCTCTACGTGATCTTCCTCTCCATCATCACTATCACCTTCTACAAAGTCCTCTTCATCGTCACTGTAAGGATGCTCCAAATATTCCAGAATAATATCGTCACACATCCGCGCACGCTTTGCTACAGCCATGACACAAACACTCGTGTGGGCTACAGTTGTAGCCCACTCAACTTTGAACGACAACGAAATACACTATCACTTCCACTAAACTCCTGAGCGCAACTAGTTGGGTGGGACGATAGCAGATTAGAAGGTACTGAGAGACAAAGACATCCCCCGCCACCCCCCACCAAACCAAACAACAAACAAAATGGCTAGGCTACAACTGTAGCCCACGCGAGTACCGCAGGGTTAAGGGCATAAATATTTGACAATTCCAAAAATTATTTTGTTTGGAAGCTAAACATTTTAAAACCTGCCGTTAGAGGTCCAAAGCCCTCATGAAAATATGGCAATGGAGAATGGTCAAAAATAAACAATTTAACTAGTTAATCAAAACTAGTTAACATCTGTGTTTTTCCTTGCTTCTGAGTTGGCTTTGGCAGCTGGTTGCATGATTTGACAACACTGGGGCCAAGCACAGCCTGCAGTGCTAATACCGTTTACACCTGAGCGCACAGTTTGCTATAGAATAAAATACACTATAAAATTAACACCTAATTGTAATTTAATAATAACTTATGTAACAGAATAGACAAAATTAAACAATTCCAACTGTATATTGGTTAATGCTATCCAATGAATTGTTCTTGAAAAAATGTTATTTTACAAAGTGCTATAAAATCGTTTGTAATGAAATGAAAATTCTGAAACTAAAAAAATATGTTTACAAGACCTTCTCAAATATCATATTAAAATTTTAGACAATTGGAAAACACATATTTATTAGTTTTGAATTTTTAAAGTGGAAGTATCTTTTTAAAGACTACAAAAACCATGTTTTTTTTTTTTTAAATGAAACCGAAGTTTTTTTAAAATAACATCAATTAATGCAGAAGAGAATTGTAAAGTTTTTGGTTAATATTTAGTAAACATTGATAGCACACATTAGATTTTATGAGCAGATGAACTCGAGTCTCCTACCTTTTGTTATGGACAGTAGGTCATATATTTCACAAAAAACAAAAGATGGTCAGCGAAATCAGTGTTCTAGATAATGTTTTATTGTAATATAGAATCTAGGGCCTATATTTCAAAAAAAAAGTAGGTCAGTGAAACACTTGTCCTAGATAATATTTTGTTGTATTATAGAATCTAGGTCACTAATTTCACAAAAAATCAAAGGAGGTTAACGATACCCATGTCCTAGATGTTTTCTTGTAATATAGTATCTAGGTCATATATTTCAAAAAAACCAAAAGTAGGTCAGCAAAATCTGTGTCCTAGATATTGTTTTGTTGTAATATAGTATCTAGGTCATATTTTTCACAAAATACCACAGTTGATCAGCAAAATTTGTGCCTTAGATAATGTTTTTTAAAGTAGGTCAGCGATACCCTTGACCTAGATATTGGTTTGTTGTAATATAGTATCAAGGTCATAAATTTCAAAAATTTTTTAAAAAGTTAGCGATAACCGTGATCTAGATAATGTTTTAATGTAATATAGTATCTAGGTCATATATTTCACAAAAAACAAAAGTAGGTAAGAGAAAACCGTGTCTTAAATAATGTTTTGTTGTAATATAGAATCTAGGTCATATATTTCACAAGAAAAGTAGTTCAGCGAAAAAAGTGTCCTAGATAGTGTTTTGTTGTAACAAATTATCTAGATCATATATTTCATTAAAAAAGAAAGTAGATCAGCAAAACCAGTGTCCTAGATAATGTTTTGCTCTAATATAGAATCTAGATCTTATCAATCACACAAAAAAGTAGCTCAACGAAATCCGTATCCTAGATAATGTTTTGTTGTATATCTTGGTCATATATTTCACAAGAAACAATATGGGTCAACCATAATGGTGACCTACATCTTGTTTTGTTATATTATTGTATCTAGTTCATATATTTCACAAAAAAAGAAAGTAGGTCAACGAAACCTGTGTCCTAGAAAATGTTTCGTTGTAATATAATTTCTAGGTCATATATTTCATGAAAAAACGATAGTAGATCAGAAAAACCCGTAACATAATGTTTTGCTGTAATATATAATCAAGGTCATTGATTTCACAAAAAACAAACGTCACCGAAATCTGTGTCCTAGATAATGTTTTATTGTAACATAGAATCTAGGTCATATATTACAAAAATACTAAATTAGTTCAGCGATACCCTTGTCCTAGATATTGTTTTGTTGTAATATAGTATCGAGGTCATACTTTTCACAAAAAACTAAAGTAGATCAGCAAAATTCATGCCCTAGATAATGTTTTATTTTAATATAGTATCTAGGTCATATGTTTCACAAAAACAAAAGTAGGTAAGAGAATACCAGTCCTGGATGATGTTTTGTTGTAATATAGAATCTAGGTCATATATTTTTAAAAAAACAAAAGTAGGTCAGCGATAATGTTTAGATTATGTTTTGTTATAATACAGAATTCATACAGATCATATGATTAAAAAAAAAACAAAAGTGGATCAGCGTAACACATGTCCTAGATACTTTATGGTTGTAATAAATTATCTAGGTCATATATTTCATTAAAAATGTAAGTAGATCAGAAAAATCGGTGTTCTAGATAATGTTTTGTTGTAATATAGAATCTATCTCATATATTTCATAAAATACGAAAGTAGGTCAGCGATATCAGAGTTCTATATCTTGTTTTGTTTTAAGATAGATCTATGTCATATTTATGTCATAAAAATTGAAAGTAGGTCAGTGATAACCATACCCTAGATAATGTTTTGTTGTCATAGTTGTATGAATTAATTGTTTTGATCATGCAACTATAATTAATAAGCATAAATGTACTGTAAAACTACGAAATGATAAAGACTTTTTTGGTAATTTCAGTTATATGATTATGTTAAATATCATTGGTTTTTAAGTTTTCAAGTAAATATCTGTATAAGTAAGTTAATAATACATATTATCAATATTTTTAACCCTCAAATATGAAGCATTTAGGTCGAGTTTGGACTCATTTTTATTAGAATTGAACGTAGATTTTAATGAAATTCTTGATATTTACTTTTAACAAAAAATTTAAAAAAGTCGCTGTAGTGCAGAACAGAACCTAATAGGTGATTAATTGCTTGTAAGCGGCCAGCCCAGCGAGCGGGTTGCGGGGACACAGGTCATTTCTGCGAAAGTCTGTAATCCTCTGGGTATCACATTACTGCTGTTCGACTATAGCAACCAGGACTCATACAGACTGATAAGCTTGTTAAATGTGATGGGCAAGGTATTTGAATAAATCGTGCTCAAACGTATCCACAAACATATCCACACCCATAACATATTGAGGCCAGAGTAGTTTGGCTTTAGGACAAAACACTCAGCCATGCATCAGCTGATGAGAGTGGTGGAGCATGTAACCAAAGGATTCAACAATTACTACTCAACTGGGGTAATCTTCCTGGACATTGAAAAGGCCTTGAATCTGGCACAACGGGCTTTTAGTGAAACTACGACACTATGGCTTTCCAGACATGATTATACACCTAGTTAAATTCATACCTGTCCAATTGCAAGTTTATTGTTGATGTAGGCCAAACTCAATCTACACTACGAAATATACGGACCGGAGTCCCTCGGGGCTTAATTATTGGGCCCGTATTGTACAACATCTACATTAATGACATACCGACAACACTTAACACACAAGTGGCCATATTTGCAGATGACACCGTGTTATCTGCTCAGTCATGTCAACCACGTACATACAACATCCGCACTCATTTCCTCACTGGGTAGATACGACCCCACCCTAGACACACACAGACGGCCGCTGTCCTTACTGACCCCTTAACTCTAACCATAAAATGGATATAATATAATATATACATACTAATAAATTCTGCTTTACAGTAATGTTTGAGGTAACGCAGGGGCACTTCCCCAGGGTCACAGCTTAGCCCCAACGAAAGTAATAATTTTGATTGGATGCCTTTTCAGTTTCGAGTAGGCAGCAGAAGAAGAAGAGCCTGTCATAGACTCCCTAACAAGGTATTTGTAAGGTAATACCCCCTCTTTATCCCTTAGCATAATGTGATCCAAGCCCCCAGGGTTCCTGCATGTTTTGTCACGGGATTTTTCCTGGTAGTGTTTCTTTCTTGCAAGGTTTTTCCATCCAGCTCTTAGCGCGACACTTACCTTACTGTTTCATTTCACTAGCTCCTGACTCTCCATGGAAAGAGCGTATGAGCTTGGTACATGGGCAATCAATCCTGTTTCCTTCACTTGCGGTAGGGATACTAACCGCATACGCATATGAGACAAAGGCGGCTCGCTAGAGGTTGGCTGCCATGAGGGCTGGGCAGGTTTTGGAGGGCACAGACCCGGGTTAAAAAAAGCAATAATTTACTTACACAAAAATGCAAATAACTCAAGAACTAGACAAAATTTTCAAATACTTATACCACCACGTAGTTCTACTTTAAACTTTGAAACTACGTATATAATGAACAAGAAATCTGAAAACTTTGGAAAAATACTTACTTTATCCAATGCCAGATCTTGGCATTTCTGTCACTCTCCGCCTAGCCTCCCAGTAGAGACAATGCTGGCTTCAGTCTTCCACATTTGCAATGCTGTGTAATTCTGAAGATGTGGAGCATCCATTTTTTGACGGTTGCACAGAGGACCAATATCTGAGGCTGCTAATCCTTTTTTATAAAAGTGGGCTTGCAGATAGTCATGACCTGTAAGGATTCTGAATCTGGCAACAGCTTCCACTCTAGGTAGACTATTAGCACTGTGACTGCCAGGTCCCTTCATATCTTTCCAGCGTTCATTTCTTTTTGGCTTTCCCTTGTTTTTCATTGATAGTAAATTCAATCAGACTTCTTGCTGTCAATAGAGATATAGGATTGTCAGGCTGTGGCAAGGTGTTACCTTTCCCTGCTAGCTGGTCTGCACGTTCATTTCCTTCAATGGCTAGAGAGCCATTGCAGCACAAAGTACCACCCTTCTACAATCATCCCTGCCAGGGCCCCTTTCATCCATTCATTGTTTGCATACAGTAATGCAAACATTTTATTTTATAATTTCAACTAATATAAATATGTAGGTCTATATATATATATATATATATATATATGTGTGTGTGTGTGTGTGTGTCAAAATAACAATATTACCAAAATAGAAAGCGAATTACCATGCAATTTTTCATTTCCCTTTCTATGTATTGTGTTGGACTATTATTTTGTTTGTTACTAATTATACGCTTTTTTTTTTTGTTTCCTAGGGTTTTTCGCTTTCCTTTCGCATTGTCCATTTGGAGCTGAAGCAAGGTTCGATACCGTTAATCCAGTTAATTTTATTCTTTTCATTAATTTTTAATCCTTGAGGATTATTTATGATATTGTGCAGTAACCATAGCAACAATTTAAGGTTGTACAATAAGGGATTCGACGACAGCCAAATGGGAGCAAAACAAAAATTCATATGCATCTTTGAGAAAAACACTTTTAGCTATCAGAATGTTAGAACAATGCCAAAGTGCACCAGACTTTGAACACTAATTTTCTCACTTTAAATCCGGAGAAGCCACAAATATTTTTGTATTTATTTTATTGATTAAATATTTGAAAAATCTTTATTACCATAAAATCCTATTTTATTAACGATTGAAACTTTGTATAAGATATATACCAGGAAAGGTTGAGGCTAACTGAACAAATTTTAATATACAAGGTACAAATATGTTAGCCAAGAAATTGATGCAGATTCCAACATTTTCTTCAGGTTTACTGGCACACAGGGCGGTTATTTCTTTCAGTAATGCATAGAACATTTTATATTTACGATTATGTACTAAAAGCTCCAAAACAACTGTTCCCTTTGCGAAGAAGTTTAGTTCCTCGTTCTAGCTCTCTTTATCAAGTTTCTTCCATAATCCTTGCTAAAACCTTCCTCCTCTCGTTTACACATCCTCATCTGAACTATTCATTTTAATAACTAATCGCAGTTAAATCAACTTTCATCAATAAACAAAGTACAATATTATTATTAGATAAAACTCAGCAAATCTGTTAATGTAGTTGTTGAAGTGTGTGCCAGGCAGCGTTAGCGTCACAACTGTATACCACAGAAAGGGAATTAGTTGGGGAATTGTTCCATTTCTGCGGAAAATAGAATAAAGAAGAGGACGCCATGCCAATGCCAATTGGCGGACATGTTTCCTTCCTGCAGTAAACCATTCATTTTGATTCAAGTGATAACATAAATAAAAAGAACAAAATTTCGACAACATTGGACACGATGCCTTTCTGTAGTTAGTGATTCATATATTATGTTACTTACATGAAAATTACATAAAATAATCTTTGAAGTTGATTGTATATCTTAAACATTTGACCTCAATTGCTGCAGACAATTTTGAAGCGAACACAAGCTAACATAACACTTAAAAAATCCCTAGGCAGACAAATTTTATTTGAGTTAATTTTTAATAAGTAATTACAGTTAATATAAATAAAGTAGCATAGTGTATGAGTTGAAATAGCTGTTTTACCACATAATTTATAACATAAAATAAGCTGTTTCATGAAATCATATGCTATGACTTATTTCAAGCCATATGTGACAAAAAACCTATATTCCATACCTTGCCCCATTTTGTGAAAGTTTTTCTTTCAAATAAAACTAAAATTAATTAAATAAATTTAATTAATTAAATAATATTTGAAAAAAACACTAATAACATCATGTGTCATTCACTACAAGTTTAAGAAAATATATTTGAACTTGAGTGGATAAATAAGAAATATTTTATTAACCATTGATACTTTGTGCAAGATATATACTCCTATATATAAGGAGAGTATGAACTAATAGAAGGAATTGAAAAACAACTAAACATGCATATTGCATTTATTGTCTCTCAAATCATTAATGTAATTTCTGAATTACAAATATAAAATTGAGCTAATAGTACATCTTACGCTAAAAAAGTATAATGGTTATAGCTTGAGGTAGTTTACACCAAAAATCTAATTCAAATACTATATTTATTAACCTTAAACTAATTTTGATTTTTGTGTAATAATAAAAACTACAGGAAAAAATTATCACCACATCTTTTTCACTATGCTCAATGACTAGAATTAGCATAAACATTAATTTTTGTAATAATAAATAATGACTAATAAGTTGTTTGATATTTCTTCATCCTGTATAATGTTCTTAGTTCAGTGCTCTTCATAATCTGGATCTCACACTCTTACTAATTTTTTTCTAGTGTAGTAAATGAATTCTGTTATTATTATTTTTTTTTAATAAACTAAATATAAAAGTTCAAACAAACAATCAACAATATATTTTTACACAGAATTAATTTTTGTATAGCCATAGTTTTTCAGGAAAACTTTTTTTTGTGAAAACCTAATTGCCTAACCTAGATTAGTTGAAAAATTAAATTAAAATACTTCTAACTACATAGATACAAAATTAGAACAAGACAAATAGAAATACTTGACCTACTGTTCGTAACAAAAGAACTATGCTATCAATTTTTACCAAATAAAACTAAAAAATTCACCATTCTCTTCTACATTGATTCGTATTGTTTTTAAAAAAATTGGTTTCATTTTCATATCATAGCATAACCAAAAAAGGTCATTGTTTTTGTAGTCTTAGTGAAGGAAACGAAGAAACTTTCACTTTAAAAAAATCCAAACTAATAAATTTATGATCCGAATTGTCTAACTTTTCAATGTGATATTCAAAAAGGTCTTGTAAACATAATTTATTAGTTTCAGATTTTTTTATTTCATTAGAAACGTTTTTATAGTACTTTTTGTTAATCAACGTTTTTTCGAGAACCATTCATTGGATAGCATTAACAAATATAATGTTGGAATTGTTTAATTTTGATTATTCTGTTACATTTGTTATTATTAAATTACACGTAGGTGTTAATTTTATAGTGAATTTTTTTTTGTAGCAAACTGATGTGCGCTCTGGAAGGGCTGAAGGGCTTTGTTACTGCACGCTGTTCTCGGCAGCGGTGTTGTCAAATCGTGCAGGCAGCTGCCAACGCCAACTCAGAACCAAAAAAATTTCCGATGTAAACTATGTTTTTGTTTATTTTTGACCATTCTCCATCACCATTTTTCATGAGGGCTTTGGACCTCCAACAGTATAAAAATGGTTAACTTAAAAAAAAAAAATTGGGAATTTTCTAATATTTGTGTCTTTAAGCTATAAAATTTATATTGAATAAATATTTACAAAGGTTATATTATTTTTTCTCCCAAGGCTATTGAGGATTCGTCAAACATTAGTCTATTTTTAAATAAGTTAATTTTTTACATATCAAAAGTCTTTTGTTTTTAGTTTTCTCTAGTCACTATCAGAGTTCATTGGAATAACAAGTGGCTATACTTCAGGAAATTCCTCATTAAGATGGTCAGTTTCCCAGTATTTGTCTTCAATTTTTTTGAAATGTATGATGCATTTTTTCCACAGTTCAGGTGAAACGAGTCGAAGTCTCTCTTTACACAGCGCTTCTATTCCATTCATTCCTCGGCCTTTTTTTTGCATTTACCAAATTACTGTAGCAAGTTTTCTCACTATTCGGTGTAAAGTCATCTTAGACATTGATGAGAAATCAGACATGTTCTCATTCAGCTTATTTAATAACGCATCTAAAGTCTGATAAATTTCCCTCAAATAAAACGTATGACACCAAGAGTAAAATTATCCACGCCTTGCGTTCTTGTTGCACGCACTGCTTTTTCCGTGATGGCGGAGAGAAATCCTCTTTTTCTTCTTGCTTGTTCGATGCTGCATCTGTCCTCTTCACCTAAGATAAAGAAACTCCTAAACAAGTTCAGTTATTTCATAAATGTCCCCTAATTTCTCCCTCTCCCTCTTAAAAAAAACAAATCGCACTCAAAACAAAAATCATTTAAATTCTTTCTCCGAAAAATGATCTCTAGGAGGTGTCTTCACACATGTGACTGTGATCAGGGCAACAGTTTCACGTATAATAAATATAATAAATCCGTGACCCTTTTTAAATCCAATCTAAAGGTAGTGTAGTGAGTGTGTGTATTAAAAGCTTAAAAGAACCAACTTTACCGATGAGTCATACTGGTGTGTCATGGTTTATCAGATTCATGCATAATAAAATCAATAAATTCAACTTAACTTTAGACAGTTGTGATTAGGACGATTAAAAATTTAAAACACCAACCCAACTGATGAACCCTACTGGTGCAACATTCTTATGGATTTAGAGATGGACAAAGGGTCGACTTGGCATCAACGAATTCCGATCGTATTACGGCTGGCGGACAAGGCCGTTCACGCCTGAGCGCACATCAGTTTGCTATCAAATAAAATTCGCTATAAAATTAACACCTAACTGTAATTTAAAAATAACATATGTAACGGAATAAGCAAAATTAAACAATTCCAACAGTATATTGGTTGATGCTATCCGATGAACGGTTCTCGAAAAAACGTTGTTTAACAAAATGTGCTATAAAAACGTTTCTAATAAAATAAAAAATCTGAAACTAATATATTATGTTTACAAGACAGTTTTGAATATCATATTAAAATCTTAAACAATTCGGATCACAGATTTATTAGTTTGAATTTTTAAAGTGGAAGTTTCTTTTGAAAGACTACAAAACCGTGACCTTTTTCGGTTATGCTATGATATAAAAATGGAAATAAAACCGAAACTTTTTAAAATGATACCAATCAATGCAGAATAGAGTGGTAAACCTTTACTTTTTATTTCGTAAATGTTGATAGCATAGTTTAGATTTTATGAGCCGCTAAACTCAAGTCTCCAAACTTTTGTTACAGATGGTAAACACCTAACCTAAAAAAAGGAATTAAAATTAAAGAATTAAATTATACTAATTCTAGCTTAAACTAAATAAAACTAACAAAAAACGATTTTAAGTAATAATAAATACATTCAGGTGGTCTAAGAAGGAAATGACAAGGTCGATGCCAGTGACATTGTCCCTTGAAACCACCCTTAAACTCCTTTAAAGATCATGTATATAAGTTGGTGAACTCATCGTACTCAAGCAGAATCTGCTTGACAGTGATAGTTCCTCCCAAAAACTGACAGAGAGATGGATTTTCGTGTTGCAATAACCATCCATACATTACCAAAGAGTGGCCGATGTGAAGACGAATAACCACCACTTCCTCTCTATGATCTGAATGAACTAAAGACCTCCATGGTCTGATGGTATCCTTGATTTCCCTCAGCTTCTTCCCATTTTGGCATTTTTCGAAGCAAAGAATAGTGCATGTTTTACATTGAAAACAAAATCCGATGCCATCGACACAACGTGTCGTAGCTAGTTTAACTCCTTCATCTACTTTTATGTTTCCAAATATCCTGCAGTGATCAGGCACCCAGTAAAATGTAACAGCGTAATTTGAGCATATGTATTGAGCACAGGAACTAAAGGGTTCTTAGAGACCATTCTCTAGATCATCTGGAGAGTACTTTTGGAATGGAGCACAGAAGATAATGGAACGCCACAGATGGTTGAGATGTTGGAGCTTGGAAAATGATATAAAGTTCTGCCGTAAATACACTACAGACTAAGTGCAAACTGTAGGTGTAAGTGTGTAAAATGCTCATCCCACTTCATGGTCCAGTTTCAAACCATCTGTGAATGTATTCACACTGTGTTGGTGGTTTCTATTATTTTGCAAAAACTCCTGGTGATATATAAAGCCAGGAGTATTGTGCTTTAGATACCTAGACAGTGGGAAATCAAAATTAGGCATTTTAATTGTCGATGGAAGAATGTAACACAATATTCGCTCGAATTTAGCCGGAAGTTGTAAATTTAGTTAATTAAGAATGTGCAACTTTTTTATGCCGAAGGGAGCAGTCGAACGTTGACACATATAGTAACAATCCTTGAGAGAGTTATGGAAAACTATTTTCAATGCTAGATGGATTAGTTTTCTTCGAAGTCCAGTATAATCAGAAATTTTAATCATTGACGTCACCACGAATGAGCAGGTTTCCTAGCTTCAACGAGAAGATTGCAAATTGGGCTTGATGGTTTAAAGAGTACGTATTTTATAGTTTTGTGAAGTGGGACTTTATAGAACTGTTTTTTCTTTTAATGTAATAGTATAGTTTATTGATTATTACTTACAGAATTTGTGTTGTAAATCTTGAGGGGTTTTCAATATATACACCTATTAATATCACTTGGCAAAAAAACACTACTTTCTGATGTTTTTCATCAGATGCATTTCACACTATGTCAGTGCATTGTTCAGTGCTGATCCATGAAGAAGTCTTGCCTGTGACTCACAGCATTGAACAAAGCACTGACCTAATGTGAAACACATGTGTTGAAAAATAGACAAAATCAATAAATCTGTATTTAATGATTATATATATGTTTTGTCCATTGGCTTATGCAACATGTTTTATGTTTATCATAAATAAATAAAACCTATATACCACAAATGACTTTTTTCTTTTATTTGTCATTAAAAGTCATTTGTGGTATAGAGGTTTTATTTATTTATGATAAACATTACGACACAGTTGTTTTATACAGTTATGTTTTATGTTGTTCAATTCTTGGCAGTGTTCTTTTTCTAAACGTGTTTTTTATAGATGATAAATCATAGTATTGTGTCTTTGTATGTTATCCCTCTGAGGATGGTTACTTGGCAACTGAAATGTACATAAGGGTAAAATAAAAAGTGTTGTGGATAAGAAGTTTTTGAGAACGGTATTTAATATTATATTGCGCCAGTTTAAGACTGGTTATATTTATGGTGGTGTTAATCTTTGTATATTTTATGATAGATGCTGTATTTGTGTTTGTTGATCTGATTATATGATTGTAAATTGAAGAAAATTGTTTGATTCAGTTTTAATATTAAATGGCAGCTTAGGGTGTATGAAATTGAAATCTTTTAGAAATATATGTCTGGTGTTTGTTTCTTTGTGCTTGTTATAAAGTAACAACATCCCATAACTTAATACAGGGACAGGTATAGATATGTAGAGGCACCTATATCTCTACATTCTCAATAAATAATAATATAAATGCAATTACAATACTTGATGATATTAATATTTTACATAAAGACCATAAACTTTAGGCCCTAAATATTAAATTATTGTTAAAAAAATAAAGAAAACCTACTTAAACTAGTAAAACTATTGCAAATAATTCTAGAAATTCACATAGAAACCAAATTATTGCATTATGTGCAATATTATACTGCACAAATAAAATTCCAATCAATGACGACAATAGAACAATAACAAATAATACATCAAATATCAAAAGGAAAAAGTGTTATCAAAGAAAAACAAAGGATTCACTGAATAAAATAAAATAAAATAATAATATAAACGACAAAGATAGAAAGAAAAAGACAAAATGGGCAACATTAAATATATATTTGATCTAAAATCAAATAAGAAACCAAATTATTAAAAAATACAAATTTAAAAATACCATACTCACCTAATGCCACAATCATAAATCTAACATATTTTAATAAAGAGTACACATGAACAAATGGAGTTATAAAGTGAAATGTATGGTTGTATTAAAAGTTGAAGGATGAAAAAAATTTGTTTACTATAATTATAATTATATGATAGTTAACTAAGTACGTAAGGGCTTACTCGCTGACACGTTTTGAAACATTTGTTCGTTTTATGAACCAAAGTCTCACCTTTTTAAAAAACTTTTAAAATACAAAGAACATATTTCAGCATCAATTTTCTTCCTACAAAAAAACCTCTCAACTGAAATAACTATTTTTATTTCTACTATACTAAAAAAAAGTCATTATTTACTTAGTTTATATATTTGAGTCAATGTATAATTTAATATTTTCGAGTTACTACTAAAACAAAATATTACTCAAATACGTTATATTTTTGTTAAAATATGTAAACGGTTGTTAAGTTTATGATATAAAATATATTACCTTTTATAATACCTTTTATATACAAAAATAAATATTACCTACAAATTTATTTCAAATGTACATGGTATTTATTCCAAGACGCTATCAGTTCTCAAACAAGTCTTACGCCAAAATAAGGCTTGATAATTTGATTGTTTCCTTTCATAAATCTCAGCAGTCGGGCAGGTAGGCCTACCATCTTATACCTGACCTTATCTCCTGTAAATCTGAACTAGTTATATAACCATACTTTTGTTCATATTTTGAAAATCCTGAAGGCAAATGTCGACTAATACCGTTTCGTTTATGCAAGCTGTTCGTTAGAGGGTTTGGTTTGGTTGTTGCTTTTTCAATGAATGCTGCAGAAGTCTTGTGAGCCAATGGTTGCTCACTTTTTGAAATCGTTACCTATGGCAAAGTACATATTGTCAATATTTTAATTTCTATGGTAGCAACCAAATAAAAACATTACTACAATTTTAATTTAAAAAAGGTCAACATTCAAAATTATTGAATCATTTTGTTTAATTGTTTTTATTTTGAATGTAAAACTAGAAGTTAAAATTACCTTGAACTTTTAATAAAGAGATACTACAGTTGAGTCTCGAAATTCCGAGTCCCAATATTTCAAGCTTCTGTTAAATTCAAGTCTATTTCCATTTGACCCTATTTTATCTATTTGAAAGGAAATGATGAGTCAGGCGTCTAAGAAATGTTCTTATAAAGTTCTGTAAACTTATTTAGTCCATTTTTAATTACCTATAGTATTAGGGTTCATTAAAACTCCTACTTTTTTTTAATACACAGGGAGGTAATTCCATGAAATCCGAGTTTTCAGCAATTCAAGGGGGTCTCGGTCCCATCTTCCTCGAGTTATCGAGACTCTACTGTGTTTCAAAACTTGAATGAAACACACAACATTACCTTATCAAAACAAAACCAAACAATCCAAAACATGTTAATTTCTGAAATTATATTGAAAAGATTAAACTTTTAGCAATAATATAGTTTAAGAATGGACAGAAAAATAGATCAATTTGATGTCTTTTGCTTGAGAAGAGGTTTTTGTTTTTAGATACAATATTAAAATACCTTAACAATTGCTACGAAAATATATTGAGTCAAGTTTGTAAAAATAACCTTCTTATTTTATCACTCTATTCAGTTTGATATAGAAACCATTAAGACAATTTTTATTACAAAAAATTTTTTTCAAGTCTACAATCACCATTCAATTATTTAATGTGGATACTTCCAGCTTATCTATAATAATGAAATACTGTATTGGTATAAAATTAATCTCAAACCATAAACCTAATAATTTTTGAAAGGTTTAATAAAATTATTAGGTATTATTTTATAAAATTTTTAGTGTAAAATTTCAATTTAGGAAGTTTCTATTTCACTATAAAGATAATAAAACCTAAATGAACATAACTGCAAATTTATTACATTTTTAAACAAAAATAATTTTGTTTTTGTGCCTAAGCCTAATGATTTGGTACAAATTGTTTAGAATTCTAAGTAAATGCAATGAAGATTTATATTACAAATGTTTATTTTGTGGAAGGATTTTTTATTAAACAAACATTTTAATTTAGTGCAATTTTTTATATGAAAAAATTATATTTTAAAAATGTAAAGAATAATTAGTGATTCAAACTAAATATGGAACAAATAATTTAGCTTTTTCATTTCATCCTATACATCAGGCATCGGCCACCCACAGCCCGCAAAATGATTTTGTGCAGCCCTCTCCACTTAAGGTTTCTTGAATTCTATGTGGTCCGGATAGCTTACAGCTTAGAATACAAATAGGTTGCTCAATAGCTAGAACCATTACACTAGCCACAACAGTAAACATCTAATAATAAATTACAGGCACGATATATGTGGAAAGTAGTGCCTGTGATTTGCATGCAGGCAAGTTCATCCCTTTTTATTTTAGTAAAATTTTGTTAATTTTTAAATGAACGTGTTTTATTTCATTATTTTAGCACTTGGATACATTAATAAAGAGATCTGTCTGAGTTAAGTGAGAAAATTGTCAGATTTGTAATCAGGAAGTAAGTAGCCTATTTTATAAAAATTACTTTTACAATCCATTAATAGCTGTTAATTACAGTCACCTTCTGCACTATATTAAAATCAGTTAAATTACTGATCTAAAATCAGAAAATATAACCAAATTCATGGTTATTATATTTCCGGCACTTACATCCATGCTAAATTGAATATGAGCCCTTAAAGTACAAAAAGGGTGCTGACCACTGTTATCCCTGTACATTATTATATGTGTAAGGTAATAATTTTGATAAATGAATTTTTGATTTGTAGGATTCTTTACACTTTAAAGTTTACCATGTAATCCTTGTACAGGCCTGGCCTATGTCAGCAAAGTCTAAGGAGAAGAAAAATTACGTCAATTTTTTAACGTTTACTTTCCAGAAGACATAAAATCCATGACAATGGTAGGGTATGGGATATAATAGGCTAGCCCTATGTAAGTATTTGGGAAAAGTGTTAATTGGTATAGGATTTATTACAAAAGGAAAAAATAATGGTAATTTTTTTGTAAGATAATTATGAAAGACTTTTATTTAACATCTTTCTGAAAGACCATAACTCTGAGCTTGTTTGCTTGATAGGTTTGAAAATTTGGAACGGTTAATGAGCCTTAAAGTCCATTTTTTTACTCAACCATCTTGACTTTTTCCCGGAAATCTGGGTGGTGTCATTGGATAATAAGGGGAACGATTCCGTCAGGCCATCAAGGTGGTGGAAAAACGAAGCCAGGGACATTGGAATAGCAACATGATGGGTGAATACTGTTGTTCACTGCATCAGGGAAAACAAAACTGATTCGCATCGGAGAAAAAGCTACATAAGAAGTTTGGCAGAAAAAAGAGAAAGAAAATACAAAAACATTAATTCCTAAAATGATTGTACATGTTGTTATAAGTAAATAATTTAATAAAAAAATAATATTTTAATAATGTATAATTTTATGTATTTCACTGTTTCCCCTTTTCCAAATTATTAAATAGAATAATCAGTGTCAAATTGTAAAAGAACTGTGGTAAATACATGCCCTTTGACACCAGATTCGGTTTTGCCACCCAAAATACGTAGGATTGAAATATATTTGTAGGCAAAGTTTTTATAAATATTATTATTTTTTGACAGTGTAATTTATGCACCGCTCCATATATAAGTGATTTTATTAGGACATTTTCTTATAATATTAATATAAGCGTACATAATAATTTCTATGGTTATAAAATTGGTACAAAATAAAATGATTGCCTTTATGTATTTAAAAGTACAGTAGTCTCGAAACTTAGAGTAGCGATTTTTCGAACTTTAGTTAAATTCGAGTCTATTTATATTTGAGCCTATTTTATCTATATGAAAGAAAATGATAAATTGGGCTTCCAAATAGTAATATGGTATCCAAAGGAAATGAGTTGGGCTTCCAAGAAATGTTCATATGAATACGTTATGCAAAGGAAATGAGTTGGACTTCCAAGAAATGTTCATATGATTACAGTATGCAAAGGAAATAAGTTGGGCTTCTAAGAGATGTTCATATGAATACAGTAAGCAAAGGAAATGAGTCGGGCTTCCAAGAAATGTTCATATGATTACAGTATGCAAAGGAAATAAGTTGGGCTTCTAAGAGATGTTCATATGAATACAGTAAGCAAAGGAAATGAGTTGGGCTTCTAAGAGATGTTCATATGAATACAGTAAGCAAAGGAAATGAGTTGGGCTTCCAAGAAATGTTCATATGAATACGTTATGCAAAGGAAATGAGTCTGGCTTCCAAGAAATGTTCATATGAATACGGTATGCAAGGGAAATGAGTTGGGCTTCCAAGAAATGTTCATATGAATACGGTATGCAAGGGAAATGAGTTGGGCTTGGAAGAAATGTACATATAAAGTTTTATAAACTGATTTTGTGCATTCTTAATTATAGTACTGTATTAGGGTTCAATAAAACACCCATTTTTCTAATGCACAGGAACATATATACGAGTAATCCGAGGCTTCAGTAATCCGAGGGGTCTCCGCCCCATTTACCTCGAATTATCGTTACTCTACTGTAGATGCAAAAATAGTTATTTTTGGAAAATATTAAAAAAAAAAAAAAACGGACAGAATATTAAAGAATTACAATTATTTTAATATTCCATTTTTAATTGTTTATTTCTGTCCCTTATTATATATCAACAATTTAGTTCCACAAAGTGAATCTAAATTTTAGAATTATTCCATTAGTTGATTGTTTGTCAGATAATTTTACACTTGTTTTGCCTACACTTTTTAAGGGAAATATAATATACTCATCTTACCGTGTTTGTAATTGGCTGAGGTTTCTTCTTAATAGAGGCTAACGTCACGCTATGCCTGGACTGACTAACTTTGTGGTCAGCAGAGACAACTTTAGCTTTAAATGGATGTTGAGACCCAGTTGAGCTACGACGAGCTGCTTTGTCCTTGACTAGCATTAATGTAACAAACAACCAATAAACATGAACTTAGAAAACCACAGTTTCTTCAATAAGTGCACAACCTGATTTTATTTTAAACATATAGGAATTCAATACTATTAGATATATTATTTTGGTGGATAGCAGTGTTGATACTTCATATGTATGTGTAATTCTCTGTGGTTTCATAAAGCCTATGATTATAAAATATCTGTAATGTGTGTAGTAACACAACCCATCAAAATGTGTTTATTGATATTACTTGGCAAAACACCACTACTCAGACATGTTTTTTACTAGATCAGTGCATTTTTCAATGCTGTGGGTCCCGGACAAGACTGTTGCTTAGGTGTGTTGTGTTATTGTGAATCTGTGTGTGTCATTGTTTGTAGAGAGGTTGTTAATGGGTTTTTTGTTGTATATCTTTAGTGTAAGAAATTTTTTAATGCTAAAAGTAGTAGGTTCTTACCAAGTGATATCAATAACAACATTTCTTTAAAAATCTTCAAGATAAATAACACAAAAACTGCAACTTTGTATAACCCATTGAACTTGACAATACATAAAACTTTGCTTAAAACTTTAGCAACTCAAGTAAAATTATTTTAAAGATACATAAAGCTACCAAAAAAATAAGGATATACACAAGATTAAGCCTTTGTACAGTAACAAAGCAACAGTCACCTCACTGTGCTACAAGCCATCAGCAGTAACACCGTCACTATTGTGTTCTTATATTTATTTTACCGCAGAATGTATAGGCTGCCATCTACTTTTTTGTAACTAAATTACCCTGTCAAATTGATGAAATTTAAAGGGATTTGTTTACCGCCAATAGGATGGTGCGAGTGAAGTTTGGTGTAGATCCATCCTCAGGGCCCCGCCCCACAGGCTTGGGTTTGTTGGGAAAGCTGTGTAAAGGTACCAGAATAGCCACAAAAAGTCTTACACCTAACTTGATCCGGGCAGAAATCAGAGGTGGCAAGTTCAAAGGAGAGATGGTCTTAACTCCATGAATACCGATGATTTAATCAGATCTACCTACTGATTTCAAACGACTACAATTTCCTTTGCGACTTGCATTCACAATAAACATAAACACGGGACAAGGACAATCATTGACTATTGCTGGATTAAATTTGGAACATTCAAGCTTTTACCATGGGTGTTCTCACGTGTTGGGACACCTAAAATTTGTATGTTTAAACGCTTAATGAAATGAAGAAAAACATTTGTCTATTCTCTACATTCATTGCAGTAAATGAAATATAATTATTTAGATGTTTGAATTGCTTTTCTTATCACAAAAAGTATGATTTCAGGCACAGCAATGTGCGCCAAGTAACGTTAGTATAATACAGTATAAATGTCAATTTCTATTTAAAAATTAAAACTACTATAATCTTTAAATAGACAGCTTTTCTTTTTGGTTACTAACAAAATTGGTTTTAATTAAAATATTATTTGTTTAATATAAATAAGTAATTTTTAAAAATAATTTTAAGTCAATTCCTACTTCAACAAAAAAAAATCTTTAGTTACTTTTTATTTATAAGAAAGAAAAATAATAATTACAATGATTGTGTTTTAATGGAATAGTAAAATACAAATGTTTAAGAAGTCTTTTTAAAATAATGTTAAACACATTTTATTTTTAAAAATCACAGAACATAACAAACAAATGAGTTGTAGAGCAAGTTTTTAATAAAATTAAAGAATTTTTTTTTAAATATGTAAAGAGAACACAATAAAAAAAAGTCAAACAATCACTTATATATCGTCAAAATGATAACACAAGCTCTATTTTACTAAGACACATGTGAACTTTAGCATCTGACATCGACTGTTGTAGGTACAAAGGTACTGGGAAGATGGATGCGCGTGAACCACTCATTTGTCAGAAACAAAAAGTTTTTAAATGGAGCTTCATCATTTTGACAGGGTATAAGTGATCTAGGATTTTTAAAAAATCAATATTTCTGTTTTTTCTAAATTTTAATTTGCCATTGAATTCTAAATTACCAATATTTTATCTTTTGAATACCTTATGTTTTATGTTGTCAAAATAGAAAGAAATCAAAAGTAAAAGTTTTTTTTTTTAATTATCAATTTCAAAATTTTTATATGTGAAACGTTTTTTAATGATTAACATTTGTTTTAAACAAATTATCAATCAGTAAATAGTATATAATCATTATAAATTAGTGTGCAACTGTCCTTTAAAAAAATCTACCATAAAACAAAAAAGTAGAACTAAATGAAAAAAATGTAAAATAAAATCAAAGCTTCATTTAATGTGAAGGACACAAGTAAACCACTATCACTATATTTTAGACTTAGTAGTATGAAGGAGTACATATAAAAAAATAATATCACAACTACCAGTCAGCACTCACCATGGTAAAGGGGCTCACCACGAGGACTCATTGTCATTTTCCGCAAGTGATATCAAGAGATTTAAAATTAGTCAAATGGTTGGATTTAGCTCAGTTATTATATGAAAATAATAAATAGAACTCACTATTACACAACAAAAATGTCTGTCTTAGAATAAGTAATGTAAGGTATGTAGCTTATGTATAAAATAAATCAATCACTTTTACATTAGTTTATGACTATCTGAACTTTAAATTGTGTAAATTTGTATACATTTACTGAGACAGAATGTTTTCGATTGCTCTGTGGTGATCTTCATCAGGAGACACTGATGAAGATGGTCATGAAACGATTAAAAACGTTCTGTCTCCGTAAGTTTTTACAGGTTTACAAAATTTAAAGTTTGAATAGTCATAAACTAATGTTATAGTGATTGATTAAGATTCACTTAATTATAGCCAACAATTCTCAGCTGTCTCACCTTGCTTGTTAAGACCTATCATCTGGGTATGAGCCTAACTTGACAGTAGCTAAGTAATTTTAACTAAGATTGTTACTGTATTTTTGTTAAATGGCTTAAATATTTTTAAAATGTATATACATTCTATTAAAATTAGTCAATTCAGTCAAGTACTGTCTGCATTTCATTGCAATTGGTTCTTTTTCTACAGACCCAATGTAATACTTTCCAAGGAAACTGAACAATCCTATCAGAATAGGCACTCTCTCTCCACAGACCCATTATAATACTTTCCAAGGAATAGAACAATCCCATTAGAATTGGCACTCTCTTTACAGACTTATGAACTTTAAATATATATTTACCTGGTTGATGTGATACCTCTGTCGGTGGCAGAACTCTTGGCTTTTGTTTCTCTTTTAATTCCTGCTCTTTTACTTCATGACTTAGAGATCGTGTTAATCTTCGAGGATCTAATACTTTTTCTTTCCTGAAAATAAATTTAACTAATCAATTCCCAAACAAAACTACAAGTAAAACTTTCAAAATAATTTAAAAATGTATTGTGAAGATATAATAGTTGGAACATATGGTTTTTATTAAATCCCTTTATTTTCTAACTATAAACACTTGAACAAATGTTATTATGTTACACTTGCCTATAGTAGCACTTACATTTTTATTATTTAGAGCTGTTTCGGGAGATGTGTCTCATTGTCAACTCAAATCAAAATTATTAACAAAAAACAATAATACTATTAGAGTCAAGTGTAACATACTGACACATATTCAAGTGTTTTTAGTTAGAAACTAATAGCTCAAGTGAATGTGGAATGAAATAATTTCTTATTTTTCTGCTTTGTTTTAAACTAATTTTTTCAATTACACAGTTTGTTTGTATATCTTATAGAATTATTTCACACATTGTTTCTTAAATATTCAGTAGTTACTTCCATTTAAATCATTTCCCAAGTAAATTTCTTTCTCCTTTATTTATTACAACAATATTTTTTGTTTAATCTTATATTATTCATGATTGTCTAAATTCACATTAAAATCACCTTGAATTAGTTTTTTTTTAATTTTTGACATAATATCATCGTATACTTTGACATAGTAAGAAAGTGCTACACTTCAATAATTATTTTCTTATTTTTTTCTCTGAATAATAATAGGATTTAAAGTACTTCCTTAACATCAATAAAATAGGCCAACTTCGTCAATGTGTGGTCACATAAGAGGTGCACAATCCTTTCCTTACCTTTCACATATCCTCAGACAAGGGTTTTTATGACTTTAACCTAAACCTATTTGTTATCGACAGCTCTTTCTTTAATCTTTGAATCTAGGCAAAAATAGTCAAAATTATTTGTTTTAAAAACACAATTTTTTTTTCAAAGGCTGAAAGAAAATATTTCTTGTTTATATTAGTTGATTCCATTTTCATGTGAGCTACTAGTTTCTAACAAAAAACACTTGTAAAAATGTTACACTTGCTTATAGTAGCATTTACTTTTATAATTGTTGAGGACAGCCTTATCGGGAGATGTGTCCCATTGTTGACTCAGACTGTAACCAACCTCAAGGTTTAGTAGGTAAGGGTGGGGATGTAGATCAGTTATGATCTGAGTAGACAATGGGACACATCTCCCAAAATGGCTGTCCTCAACAAATATAAGTAAATGCTACTATAAGCAAGTTTATACAATATTTACTAGTGTTTTAGTGAAAACTAGTAGCTCACGCGAAGATGGAATCAACAAATATATATATTTGGTATATATATAAAATTTTCTTTGAATTTGGACAAACTTGGATAAAGTTTAAAATGTTGTTTGTTTGTTCTTCAATTTGTTGGAGCCAGATTGAAGTGGGAGGTATGAATGCGACTGACAAGTAATTGATTTTTTTCCAAGTGATTGATGTGAAGTCAACTGTTTATGAATGGGCTAAAAACTACTCCTTTTATATACTTGTTATCTTCAGTCAGTTGTATTTAGCTGTATCAATGATGTTCTACAGTGAATCTTTTTATGCTTATGCTTATGAACAAATACCTGATGTTGATGCTGGACAAATGAATGTCTGGTGCAAAGTTACAATGATTCCAGAGTCTGGTAATTATTGGGCAATATATGCTTCATGAATTACAATATAATGTATTTTAAAAATTTCTCAACATTCAGCCATTAGGAAATAGAATAAAGCGGAATTAAAGAGAATAAAGGCCAATTCTTAGTTCTCACTGTCACTACATTTCAGCATTCTGCAGGAGCTGGCAAATTAGTAATTTCATTTCCACTCATATTTCTTTATCTTGCAACTGTCAGAATGTGATAGACTGGCAGACCATGGAAATTCTCAAAATCTTTTATATAAATAATGTATTTAAATTAATAAAATCATTTGCATTTATTAGCAAGCAAAACCGTAAGTACTAAGGTGCAGCAATTTACAGTACTAAATTAATTGTAAAATAATTTACTACTTAAATAAAGTAACAAGTTGTCTTAATTCAACCTGAAATTCATGTTGAAAGCTGCATGTATGAATAAACTATTTTTTAAAAATATCTTCAGTAAGTATTATTCTATTTCAAATGTACTACAGCTTACTAAAATTGTTCCTTTATTTATTAATATATCTGAGTTTAGGTTTGGGCCTGTAACTCCTAGTATGAAATCGTCTTTCATAAAAAAATCTTTATAAACAAAATTTCAGTATCACTAATCACGTCTTTCAATGTAATTTGTGCTCCGATTCCTACCTTATTTCTGTAGCTCAAAGAAAAAATTGTAAAGGTACATATAAAAGAAACTGTAGATAAGAACATTCCAAAATAAAATGTGACATTTGCCCAACTAACAAATTAAATACACCTGAAATAGATATACATCTAGCCTTGTGAGAAACATTTGCTCAAAGAACACATGGAAAAACAATGTATATTTATCAAGATTGTTACAATAAATTGTAGCAAAAGAATACCACAGTTAAATTTCAAAAAACATTTTTTTAAATTTTTTCAATTAAAAAAATTGATTATATTTTATTATTATTAGATCTGTATATTTTAACTTCTTAATAACATCTTGTAAGCAACATATTTTAGTTTAACATACAAGTATTGAGTATTTAAATTTTTTTGTTTTCTTATTTTTAAAATAGAGAAAAAATCTTACCATTACTGGTCTAATCATAGGTTAGACTATTAATTCAAATATTTTTTACTAAAAAGATATCTGTTTTTTAAGCTTCATGATTGTCCCATCTGTCCCAATTGTGGAACCTAGAAGGGTCCATGACATTAAAAATCTATTATTTTTTCATAAATCTTCGTGCATAGATCTCACTTACCATCTAGTTTTATGTTGTGTTGGAAAAGAAATTAATTCAAATACATTACAAAGGGACTGTTTCTTTCTCTAGTATTCCTCACCATATATATCCACTAGTCTTTAAATTGTTTTTAGGGGTATCTGTAAAATATTATTACCAATATGCAGCTGTGTCAATATGACACATTGTAGGAAAGAATTGAAATATATAGATGCTGTATACTATATTTATATTACCTTTCTCTTTAAAATAGTAAAATCAGAAAATAGAATCAATTACAAAAAAGTATCCAAATATTTAACAATTGTAGTTGCAGCAGTTGAGTGTGAATATATTATGACCATGGTGCTTAGTGGTTGTTGATAAATAGATTATATTTTGAGAAGAGTGTAATATGAACAAAAGCCCTACCCTCTAGAGGAAAACTAGTATGGTGAATGTCAATTGTATCAAAGAATATCTGAAAGATGACACTTAAGTAGTTTATTATCAACATATCTAGAGTTGTTATATTTATACTTGCTATTAAACCATTAGCTAATGGGGCTGTACTCACACTGTTGCTTCTCTAATGTTGTTATGATGCGTTTGTTTCTTCTCTGCTTGAGCTATTGCTTTGTATAATTTATTTCTGTATTCATCCACAGACAGTTGAATATTATCATTGAGGCACGGCACTATTGCTGTGGTATACGAGGGTTCGTTTGCTCTGTTATGAAACCTGCACATGTTATAAAAGAGATATAAATTTGAAAATTTTGTGATTTATTAAGACAGATTTTACTAAGGGTATATATATATATTTTTCTAAAGCCTCGTACTTTATGTTATAATATATATATATAATATAACATAAAGTACGAGGCTTTAGAAAAATTTCAGTTAGTTGCTAAAATAATTTCTGTAGGATTAAGCCAGGAAAGACACAAATAGTGCCGACAAAGCAGGTACCATGTCATTATCCTTTTCCAGGAAAGCTATAAGTTCAGTGCGGCAACCATAGACAATAGAGAAGGGTACAGCTTGTTAAGACAGGGAAATCCAGCGGCCGATATAGCCTGGGAAAATAACCGTGTACCATTAGGTTAAGCTAATTGTAGAACTGTGGGAAACTTACAAAGAACACATTGGTAGTGGGAGAGATTAGGGATATCATAAAAACTAGATGATCGGGAGAAGTTGAGGAAGTTTGAAGAGAGTCTCAGAGGAAGGCAGGGGGATTGGTGGGGACCAGGATGGAAGTGTTGTAAAGGGAGAAATTGATTAAATTAAGTAAAGAGTTTTTTTATAAGTGAAATTTTAAAAAAAAGTGTGATGTAAAAGTTTTTTTTAGAAATATAAAAGTAAGTTTTTTATGTGTCAAGTGTAAGTGCAGAAGGTAATAATCAAGGCCAAGATTCCAGGAGCTCTTCAGAACAATAAGTATTAATTGAATATAAGTGTAGCCGACAGACATCTAAATTTTAGTAAAGTTCAGAACAATTTTAATTTCATCAAAATTTATAAAAATTATTCTAGTTTCACCATTTCTAATTTAAAAAGCAAAGTTCCCGTAATAGCGACCCGAGAGCAAAAATAAAATTTTAATACTGTTTTTTTGTTATGTTATTTTATTAGAAATCTAAAGCCTCAGAAGTCCACCTTTTATCATCGTAATATTAGTTAAGATATCAATCCTGTCACTGCAAAATATTAATATAAATTTGGAATAATGTGTAGAGTTAATTGAAGAGAATAAATGCAAGTGATGTTTGAAATTTATCAGATTGTTAATTCTTTTTAAACCTGAAGGTGGGACATTAAATAGTTAAGGTAAATAAATAACATTAAAATATAAATTTAATTATAACAAATAATATATATATATATATATATATATATATATATATATATATATATATATATATATTGTAACATTTATAGAATGGGCTATATAATGTTCTTTAAGAATTGGAAAAATAAATTAGAAATAACTCACACAAAATTTAAAAAGAAATTCATTAAAAGATTGGTTAGATTAAATTGAAACTAAATTTAGGTAAAAGCCTAGAAATGTAAACAAGGTATTTGAACTGTAAAATCCATGAGGAAATTTGTTATATCAAATAACCTAACAAATAAATTAAAAAGAAGATAATCTAATAATAATAATTATATTTAAACAAAATTGTAAATATTAGTAACATAGGGCATAAGTAATTACTTGAAGGAGAAAGTGAAATACGATTGTAAACAATGAGATTAGAAAGGTTGTGTTTGTATGAATTCAGCTCAAAACACACATTTCGGAATTATTACTAAAGTAAAACGCAAAGACACATCACACACAAATAATAATAATTAAATAAACACTGGAAGGTTTGTTAAGGATCGGAAAATTGAAACAGTATGTTAACAAAATTAAAACTGGTGAAAACAATCGCATTATTGCATCAGCTGTAGAAACAGAAGAAAGTAGGTCAGAGACAGTCGACTCTAGTGGGAAGGAATTGAACTAAATTATAGCAACATGTGTTTTAGAAGAAGGAGAAGCCGCCATATCTTAAACATTGTTAAAAATCTAAAGACGCGTTAGTTTTAGATAGCGTGGGGGACGCTACGAGATCGGACCTGCCATGACCAGTCAAAATTTTCCATTGGAAGGAATTCGTCAAAATTATACAGTTTTGTGAAGAAACTTGGCAAGATTAAACAGGGATAAATGAATTGAAAGAGTTAATACAGTGTAAATATAATTTGACGTAACTAAAAAAATATAAGTGTGTTAAAAAGTGAAATTTGAAGAGAACGGAATCTTACGTAAGCGACCTGCAGAATTTCGATATTTGATAAGTTAAGTATATTAGCGCTATAAAAATAAACTTTAGTGGACTTTTAAGATTATCAGGAAGTTTAAAATTGTACATTAGAATATCTTGTGATTAATTAATAGTTAGTAATAAGAACATAATCCAGTTCAAATAGTTTCGCCTTTTTGCTTATTCCAAATTAAAGTTTTTCCATCAGGAAAATATTTATTAAAACTAATTTCAAAATTTAATATTGTTTTTCAAAATTTATTTAATTAACAAAAGAATTAAAAAATATAGCCCATGCCTATAAACCCCGAGATAGTAAGAGATCTTAAAATTAGCCTAGGGTATATGAAAATTTGTAACTAAAAATCAAAGAAAGTGAGTTTAGTATATTGTGTTAAAATTTGTTAAGTTTATTTTTGTTCTGTGTATTGTTTAAATGTTGAAATAAAAATTGTTATAATAAAGAATTATGAATTGTTCCTGAGTAGTGTTTTTGTTTTAAATAGAAATTTGATATCATCATTCAAACATTCATTAAATAGTAAAACCCAGTTGTATTGCGTAACAGAATAATCTTTATAATATATATATATATATATATATATATATATTGTAATAATTTGGTAAATTCACTTTTATAAGTCTTAATAAAAATTTATAAGTTAAAACAAATAACGATTCAATGCTGCTTTTGTTACAAAAATTTTAATATCTTAATATGACATTCCTTATTTTCTTTTATAAAGTCACTTACTAATTACAAAGTCTTATTTCATCCACAAAGAATTACAAAAATTAAGCTTTATTAGCCTAAGTCTAAAATTTGTTTATGGCAGCAAGAAGTTTAGTTATAAATTTTAATATTAATTGAATTTGATTTAATTACTTTAATTTGAGCTTGAGCTCTCCTTATCTCGGGTTAATAGGTGGGTTTTCTAAATTTTGAATAATAAAATTTGAGTTGGCACTTTCAAAAAAATATCTAAGTTACAATTCTTACAAGCTAAAAATTTTTTACAAGTTATTTGGTTTCTAATTAAATAATTTCCTGAATAATGTCTTCTTAATCGATAAGTTCAATGATTTGGCTTAATGTTATTCTGTAATTATGATTTGAATACGATACTGCACTTTCCGCACCAGTTAAAAAAATAAAATTTCTACAGCCAATTCTGAAACACGTCTGCCTCGTTCAAATGCTCTGTCCCAACTAACTGACGCTCCCTTTTTAGCAATAAAATGGCCAAGTCGTCAATTTCCGCTATTTTCTCGTTTATTCCTTGTAACAGCTTTACGGATGTCATGTTCACCGCCTCTGATACACTTCTTCTTCTTAACAACTGCACTTAAATTTCTTTGCAAAACAATTGCATTTAAATCTTATTTCCCAAACTGTTTTAGATTATATCTCCACGAGAAATATTTAAAACGAATATCTTTTGCCGGTCAATGCGCACGCAACTCCACAAATTCGTTCTCCCATCTTGTTTACTTCAGAACATTTCACTAGCTTGCTGTTTGAAAGTTTTAAGTGTATTTATATCGTTCTATTGTTCTATTCAAATTGTTATCTATCAATTACTTCTAATACATTTTCTTATAAATAGTGATTTGTGTGTTTTTTTTTTCTTTTTATATAAAATCTTGTGATTAGATCTAAAATGTGGCCATGTGCATTTTCTACACAAGTGAAATTAGGTCATGTTTACATTTCGTTACTGGTATATTTTAGTAATTTTTTTACATACTGAATTTATTTATATATATTTATCTTATTTTGTAAGTGCCTTTTATATATATACTACTTCAAAATGTTACATAGTCCCCAAATTTAGATAAAAAAATTTTGATTCCAAATTTCCTTTTTTTTTATCTCAATTTTCACATTTTGGGAGTAAACTCTTACTCTATCCTTCTTGCTTGTCTGCTGCCCTCTAATTACTTATGATATACTTAACTCCTAACAATACAATAAATTAACAATTAACATTTAATCAACAATCCTCTTATACTCTTAACATCTAGTACATTAATCATTTTCTGATTCTTAGAATCTATTTTATAACCTTTTTCTTTTTCTTTCTTTATTTTAATTTTAATAGAATGGAATCTTTCCAATCATAAGTCTTTTTATTTATCTATATAATCTATCTTCTGACACAGTGTTTTTTTTTTCTTAATTTTAGCCTAACCGAGTCATAGCATGTCTAGGTTGTTTGTAGGTTAGGTCCTTGTTCTTATTCGTTCATCCCTTCCTATTTTATTTAAATTTATATATTTTTTATTTCTTTATTTTTTTTTCAAGTGTTTGTTTAATTATTAAGTCATTTCTGGTCCATTGTCATTTCCGGTTTATTTGTTATCTATCCCTCCTACATTCGCTTCCTTCTCCTAATACTTTTATATCCTGAGTCATTCCTGTTGTTACCATCTTATTATCCCTTGTTATTTTCCTTTCTCTCGACTTCTCCCTTACTATTTAATTTGTTCTATCTGAAATTTATCTGATTCTCCATGGTGTGCCTCCCTTGGTTCATAAAATTTCTTTAACAAGCTAATATGGAAAATTCCTCTAATTTTATTGCTTCTAGCATCTTTGATTTCATAAGTCGCCTTGCCATATTTCTTGGTGATCACATAAGGTCCATCATATATATAAAATAATTTTGCCATCTCACCTCTTATACCCTGTGGTTGCCAATTTTCTTTTACTAATACCTTGTCCCCAACATTTAATTCTTCTATTTTATGAGTTCTATTAAATTTCTCTGCTCTCTTATGAGCCTTCTTCTTAATTCTACTCCTAGCAATTTCTAAATGTCTTTCTAAATTTATTAATTTTGAACTCCAGCCTAAATTTTTTATTTCCTTTTGCCAAAACCTTTCATCCTGAATTCCTAGTTGTAGCTGGTTAGGTGTGTATCCTGTAGTCTCATGAGGAATTTCATTAATTGCCTGGTTAATAACCTCTACATATTTTCCCCATTCTCTATGGTTATGATGACAATATGTTCTCAAACATCTAATGATCTCCTTATTCACCCTCTCAACGATATTGCTTTGTGGCCTCCTTATTGGAGAAAATATTGGTTTCATTTCTCTATTTTTAATATACTCCAGCCATTTCTTATTATTAAACTGGGTTCCATGATCAGTCTGTATTCTTTCTACTCTCCCGAATTTTTCTATATAATTTTCTAAACATTTAATTGCCTCCCCTGTGGTTGCCTTTTTCAATTTATAGATTTGAACGAATTTTGTAAATACATCTAAAATTACTAATAAATACTTATAGCCTCCTACAGTTCTTTGAAATGGTCCTATAAAATCAATTGACAATTGCTCCTTTGGTTTTTCCACTTGGATCCCTTTCATCTCTCCAAAATTACCTTGGGTTACATTTTTAGCTCTTTGACAAATATTACATGTTTTAATAATTCCCCTAATGCTTTTTCCCATTTTCTTCCAAGTGAAGCTCTCTGATAATATGGTATGACATTTCTTAGCTCCTGCATGCAGGTAATATTCATGACAAGTACCCACTATTTCTTTAATCATTCCCTTTGGTACTACTATTTTCCAACTTTCCCTATTTCTTTTATATACTAAGTTATTAATAATTTTATAATTTTGAGGATGATTTTGAATGTTTTCTTTTATTTCTCTAACTTCCAAATCTTCTACTTGTAATTTACTAAATTCTTTAAATTTTGTACACATTTCCATATCCATAACTCTTTCTATATAATTTATTTGTAATTCTGAATTTTGGTCTCTTCTTTCAAACTTATTTTTTGTCACAAGGGTTCCTGCTCAATAGGTCTGCAACTACATTTTCTTTTCCTTTACAGTGTTCAATAGTATTATCATATTCTTGCATTAGTAATATCCATCTATGCAATCTTGAATTTAAAATTTTACAAGTCTTAATAAAAGTTAAGGCCTGATGGTCAGTCTGGATCACAATTTTTCTTCCTAGGATGATCTGTCTTGCTTTCTGCAGACAAAACAATATAGCAAGTAATTCCTTCTCAGTGGTATAATATTTAACTTCACTTCCTTTTAATGTGCGGTTCATAAACATTACTGCCTTTTTCTCCCCCTTTTCATCAATCTGATAGATGTGTCCTCCTATGGCATATTCACTGGCATCTGTTTGTAGGTAAAATGTTTTCTGGTAATCTGGGTGAGTAAGTACATTTGTTTCCAAAAATTTTTTCTTTAATTTAATAAAATTTCGCTCCTCCTCTTCTGTCCAAATAAATTTGTTTCTATTAGATAATAATTTTAATAATGGTTGTACAAATTCTGAATATTTTTCTATAAATTTATTATAATAATTAGCCATTCCAATAAAACCTTTTAACTGTCGAGGATTTTTAGGTGAGGGAAATTCTAATATAGCTCTAACCTTCTCTTCATCCATTTTTACTCCATTTGTAGTCAATCTATACCCTAAGAATGAAATATCTTTTCTACAGAACTCTGATTTATCAAATTTAATGGTCATGTTGTTTTTTAAAAAAATTTGGAAGATCTTTTCTAGGTGTTTTTTATGCTCCTCAAATGTCTCAGACATACAGACTATATCATCTACATATATTAAGGTGAAATCTTCTAATTCCTCCCTCATAATACTGTCCATAGCTCTTGCCAATGCTGCTAGAGATGTTTTCAATCCATAGGGTGTAACAACAAACTGGTATGTTTTCCCTCTATGTTGGAATGCAGTATATTTTCTTGACTCCTCTTCCAATTCAACCTGCCAGAAACTGTTAGTGAGGTCCATGGTACTCAACCAATTAACTCTCTTTGGTCTGTGTAGAATCTCATTTATTCCTCTATAGCAATCATAATCCGGAATTATAATTTCATTTAGTTTTCTTGCATCTAAACATAATCTAACTTTCCCATTGGTTTTGATGACTGGGACTATTGAATTAATATATGGACTAGTACTTCTTTCAATTATACCTAACCTCAACATTTTCTCTATCTCTTCTTGTACCTGATCTTGGTACTTTGTAGGAATTGGGTAATTTCTTTGGTAAAATGGTACATCTTCCCTAACTTTAATCTTATGTTTATATGCAGTGCATAAACCGGGCTGGTCTGAAAATACTTCTTTATACTTCTCTATTAAATCACTCATCTCCTGTCTTTGTTCCTCAGTTACCTCTTCATTCCCTATTCTTTCAAAAATATCCTCTTTTTTTATCTCTCCCTCCTCTTGTACAATTTTAATATAATTTTGACTCTGGTTTCCAAAAGTTTCAAATTCTTCCCATTTTTCCATATCATTCATTCCTTCCTGTTCATCACAACTCAATTCCTCTTCCATCTCATTTTCAAATTTATTCATCTCCCCTTTAAATTTTGTCTGCCCATCTACACTCATTTTTGATTTATATAATTTGTTTTCATATTTAAACTCCATCTCCCATTTTCCAAAATCAAGTTGTGCCTCCACATCCATCAACATATCCGTACCTATAATAAATTTTCTCAATAAGCCTGGCACCACTAGGCATTGAAACGGATATTTTACCCCTCCTATTTCTCCTATTACCATGATCATTTTGTTTATCTTTTTAGTTTTCTTATTTGTTGCAGTCCGAATGGTTAAATTTTTTATTGGTAGGATTTCTATTTTTCCTATTTTATTTTTATTCTCTAACATCCATTTCTCCTGGATACATGTTACGTTACTGCCTGTGTCTATTAATGCTGGTAAACTTGTATCTTCCATCTTAATCTCTATCTCTGGGTTTATTATTTTTTTTTCAATTCCTAAATTATAATTTCTCTCCTCATCTTCTTGTTCTAAAAATTTTCTACTGATTAATACATTATTTATAGTTAACTTATTTTTATCGTAGGAGCTTTTATCAAATTTTATCACTGGCAGCCTCATTTGTTCTGTTTGATGCTCCTTTTCCTGATCCAAGGCGACGATACCAGTGTTCTCTAGTTTTCCGTTTGACTATGTGCACCATCCTCCTTCCTTGTCCCCACACATCTCCTTGTCTCTATCTGATTTACTTCCTTCTGGCTCCTGTCATTGGTTCTGTAATTCCTGTCTCCTCTATTTTCTCGATTATTTTCCTGCCCTGGTCTTGGTTCAACATTCCCCCTCATATGATTATCTATTCTTCTGTTAAAAAACTGGACATATGGCCGCCCTTCATTCCTGTATTCATTCCTTCTATACAATTCTCCTGGTCCTGGAAATCTTCTATTTCCCTGCTGTCTCATCCCTTCCTCACCCCTTCTGGGTGGAAATCTATTTCCATTCTGTTCCTCTCTAGGGGTAGGCCTATTCCATGGTCCCCTGTTTTTCTGTCTTATTTCCTTATTTCTCTCCTCTATGTCCTCCTCATTCAGCATCCTTTCCATCTCTCGGATCGTTTTTATATTTTGCACCCTTCTTGACAACTGTATCCTTTCATTGAAATGCCGGCTTAATCTCCGGACTATCTCTTCCTCATTTTGCGGTGGTGTCATGTTCTTTAAAACTATGACTCTTTCTATGAAATAATCTGCTCTGGCTCTTCCATTTCCCTCAATATACCTTTCATTTTCCATTCTCTCTTTAATGCCTTCCTGTATTTCTTTGGTCCAGTATCTTTCTATAAATCTATCTTGTAAATCCGTGAAATCTTCCACCTCCTCTCTGATTGATTCCCACCATCTAGCCGCTCCTACTTCCAAAGCTCTATCTATGATTCCTCTCCATTCATTTTCAAATCTTTCTCCTGTCCTACATTCAAATTTTCTCTCCACATACCTATCCAGTCTTTTGAGGAACTTCATAGGGTTACCATTCCTTCCATTAAATTTGGGCATCTCCTCCTGATTCCCGCAAGACACTTGTATGATCCTTAGGCCTTCTCCTCCTTTACTTTCTTCCACCTTCTTTTCTACCTTTTCCATTCTCTGGGTCAATTCCCCTTGTTTCTCATTATTCCTCCTTCCTTCTGTTTCCAATCGGTCAATTCTATCATTATTATTGTTTTTCTCAATCGCTATCTCCCTATTTAAAACTCTTAACTCTTCCCTGTTCTGTATTGTTATATTTTCTACCTTCTCTATCTCTTTCTTATTAATTTCTGTCACATCAGCTATTATTTCTTTTGTTTCCTCAAAATTCTCCTTAATCTTCTCCTCTAAGTCTCTTCTCATAACTCCTATTACAGCATTATTCTCTGTTCTCAACTGTTCCCTCATATCCTCTATCATTCTCCTATTTTCTTCCTTTAGGCTTTCGAATTTCTTATCCATTTCCAACCTACTTGAGGCAAATCCTCTGTTCATCTCTTCTTTCATCTCCTTATTTTCCTCCTTTATTTCCTCACTATTTTTATTTAATTTCCTTATTTCTTCATTACTCTGTTCAAATTTTCTATTCATTTCTTTTTTTATTTCCTCCTTACTCTCTTCAAATTTTCTATTCATTTCCTCTCTCCCTGTATTTATGTTTACACTCATTTCCATGAAAGTCCTCATTATATTCCTTAAATCAACACCCTCATTATTTCCCTTTTTCTGTTGGGTTTGCATCAGTGGTAATCCCCTAGCCTCATCTACTTGGGTTTCCACCTCACTCTCTTCTATAGGCATATCTGTGCCTTCCATTTCTGTCTCTTGTATTTCTAGGCTTGTCCCTTTTTCCAATTCTATTAGGCCTATTGTAGCTTCTTCCTCTTTTTCATTTATTTTTTCTTTTAATGTCACATATTTTCCTTTTGCAGCTTCCTCAATTGCTGTACCCTTCCTAGACCTACTATGTTTGTTATATTCCTCTAATTTTTCTGTTTTTTTCGCTTTCTCCCCCCTTAAATTATATGTACCTGTTTCAGATTCCATTTTTTTTTATTTCTTTATCTAAAATTTCAAAATTCCCCTTTATGCTATTTAAATTTTGAAAATTAAAAAAATTATTGACTTATGGTTGCAAAGTCCTGAAAAGTAAACAATATTAATACAAATATTTAATTAATAATCTTATCTAAAGTGCCTTAAGGTTAATTCTTAAATTTTTTTATAATCGAGCCCCACGTTTGTGTGCCAAATGTAATAATTTGGTAAATTCACTTTTATAAGTCTTAATAAAAATTTATAAGTTAAAAGAAATAACGATTCAATGCTGCTTTTGTTACAAAAATTTTAATATCTTAATATGACATTCCTTATTTTCTTTTATAAAGTCACTTACTAATTACAAAGTCTTATTTCATCCACAAAGAATTACAAAAATTAAGCTTTATTAGCCTAAGTCTAAAATTTGTTTATGGCAGCAAGAAGTTTAGTTATAAATTTTAATATTAATTGAATTTGATTTAATTACTTTAATTTGAGCTTGAGCTCTCCTTATCTCGGGTTAATAGGTGGGTTTTCTAAATTTTGAATAATAAAATTTGAGTTGGCACTTTCAAAAAAATATCTAAGTTACAATTCTTACAAGCTAAAAATTTTTTACAAGTTATTTGGTTTCTAATTAAATAATTTCCTGAATAATGTCTTCTTAATCGATAAGTTCAATGATTTGGCTTAATGTTATTCTGTAATTATGATTTGAATACGATACTGCACTTTCCGCACCAGTTAAAAAAATAAAATTTCTACAGCCAATTCTGAAACACGTCTGCCTCGTTCAAATGCTCTGTCCCAACTAACTGACGCTCCCTTTTTAGCAATAAAATGGCCAAGTCGTCAATTTCCGCTATTTTCTCGTTTATTCCTTGTAACAGCTTTACGGATGTCATGTTCACCGCCTCTGATACACTTCTTCTTCTTAACAACTGCACTTAAATTTCTTTGCAAAACAATTGCATTTAAATCTTATTTCCCAAACTGTTTTAGATTATATCTCCACGAGAAATATTTAAAACGAATATCTTTTGCCGGTCAATGCGCACGCAACTCCACAAATTCGTTCTCCCATCTTGTTTACTTCAGAACATTTCACTAGCTTGCCGTTTGAAAGTTTTAAGTGTATTTATATCGTTCTATTGTTCTATTCAAATTGTTATCTATCAATTACTTCTAATACATTTTCTTATAAATAGTGATTTGTGTGTTTTTTTTTCTTTTTATATAAAATCTTGTGATTAGATCTAAAATGTGGCCATGTGCATTTTCTACACAAGTGAAATTAGGTAATGTTTACATTTCGTTACTGGTATATTTTAGTAATTTTTTTACATACTGAATTTATTTATATATATTTATCTTATTTTGTAAGTGCCTTTTATATATATACTACTTCAAAATGTTACAATATATATATATATATATATATATATATATATATATATATATATATATATATATATATATATATATATATATATATATATTTATATTTATTTATTTATTTATTTCAAAACTTGCAGTTTTTGTGTTATACATCTTGAGGTTTTTCTATATTATACTTTTGGTATCAACTTGGCAAAAAAAAAACACTACTACTGATATTTTTCAGCAAACACGTTTCACACTAGGTCAGCTCATTATTCAATACTGTGAGTCACCGAGCAACAGCCTTGTTAGCAACTCACAGCATTGAATAATGCGCTGTACAAAACGGGTCTGCTGAAAAATATGAGTAAGTAGTGGATTGTTTGCCAATTTAATGCCAAAAGTGTAACATATATTACAAGTTCTAGTGAATGTATATATTGTATATATTTTGTTTACAACATTTCAATATTTATAACAATTTTTCAACACTTTTTTCTTAAGTTGCAAATACGCTGTACTGTTTACAAGTACAGTCGCTCAACACTCAAACAAGAATAATAGTCATGCTTGTTGTACTTGCTGACATGTTTTGAAACAATCGTTTCATTGACAAAACAGGTCAGATTCATCAATTAAATGATAATTTCAAAACGCTTCAGAAAGTTAGTTCAAAATAGTTAGTTCAGTGTTACACAATAGTTACTTATAAACAATATTAGATTTTTTTCTTAGATTGATTACTTTTTTACTCTCAATTGTTTTAAACGCCAAGAATGTTCACACTTGACAAAAATAAATTAATGATTTTGACAAGATAGTAAAGCATTTCTTTTGATTTGAAATGTGAGTGCTAATTAACATTTATTTTGCTTGATAACAACGAAACGTTTATACACATAAGCATCTACAGTTATTCAGAGGCAGAACTACACCAATTGAGGCTTAGACCAGAACCTCCTTAAAGGCTTTTTATTAGGATGACCTTCATACAAAATGTTAACAAAAATATATAATTTACCTAATTAAAATTAATTTGAAAAATAAATCTTAAAACTAAAGAAAAATCAACTCTCAGTAGACAAACATTTATATTAAAGGTTGCAGTGTTGATTTTTATTAAAATATTTTCTGCCAATAAAAAAAAGAAGCAGTTCTAGCTAAAAATGATGAAAACTGATTTAAACTGATATACTGTAAAATTTTAACATAAGTTTGTCTAAGACAAATTCTCAACAGGAACATAGTATATTTATATGCATATGTCAATCCAGTCAGAATTCAAAGTTCCTATTTTGTATTCATGCAAGTACAAAATATAAATCTTCCAATTTTTTTATATTCTCTGTTTTTCAGAGGTTGTAGGGATTGATGGCAATTTACTCCACCAATATCTTATTGAGCCATTGGAGGCATTAAAATGTTTTGATCAAGAGTTGGTGGTAAAGTTGACAATTTAATACTTCTGAAATATCAGTCCTAATTATCTGAAGTATTTATTAATTTGAGCAGAAATGTATATATTCTAGTAGGTGTAAGTAAATCCATAAGTTTGAAAAATATGTATTACTACCCGTTGCAGTTCACGAGCCAAGTCGGAATTAGCCACAAAAACTTATTAGTAGCAGTTATAAAGACTAGCCCAGCTAGTCATGATGGTCATCATTGTTTGATTGATTTGTTTGTTTCAGGAGTTTATTTCCTGTTACGTCATGCACAAGACTAGACCTCTGTGCTTTCTAAGGGATATTGATCGCAAATAATCGCTAAGAAAGGTTGTGCCATTGGTGCCTTCCTCGACATTGAAGGGGCTTTCAATAACCCCTCAGTGGAGACGATGGTAAATGGTGCAAGACGCCATGGAGTGGATGCACCCACTTGTGGCTGGATAAGTTCCATGTTAACAAACAGAAGCATTTCTGTAGAGGTGGCAGGGGAGGTCAGAAGTGCGGAGACAAGTCTGGGCTGTGCACAGGGGGGGGGGGGTTCTCTCTCCTCTGTTGTGGTGCCTAGTGGTTGACAACCTTATTGAACTCCTGAATAAACAGGGGTACTTCTGTCTGGGATATGCGGACGACATAGTTGTTCTGATCCTGGGCAGATTCCCTGATACAGTCCTTGAGGTAATCAGAAATCCTCTACGACTGATTGAAGAGTGGTGTAATAAGGAGAACCTTAGGGTAAATCCGAAAAAGACTGCTCTTATTAACTTCGCCAGACAGCGAAAAGATCTGACGACCGGGATGCCTCGCTTGTTTTGTGAATACCTTGAGTTTGTGGGGGAGGTGAAGTACCAGGGAGTTACTCTGGACAGGAAACTCACCTGGAACCCACATCTTGAGAGGACAGTTAACAGGGCCAAAAGGGCACTGATGACAGTGAGAAGAATGGTGGGTAAGAAATGGGGACTGAAGCCATCAATGATGCACTGGATGTATCTGAGGGTGATAAGACCTATGATTACCTATGGAGCTCTGGTGTGGGGGACAAAGGCCAACCAGGCAAAGACGAGAGCTCAACTGAGCTCTATCCATAGATTGGCTTGTCTATGCACACTGGGAGCGATGTCAATTACACCCGGCGCAGCAATGGAAGTAATGCTTAACCTCCCCCCCCCTTGAGGTTGTCCTTAAGGGAGAGGCAAGGCTGGCGGCATGGAGATTGCATAACTCAAACAACTGGGCTAATCTCCCAGATGTTTTGGGACATATGAGTATCGAGTGCGTGGTCAAAAACCCGTCTTGGAAATGGGCAGTGACCACATTACTCGAACGTTTGCACCTGACCAGGCCCACCAAACTATGATGGAATGGTCAGGGTCAGTAACATCGGGAGCTCAGATCTGGTACACAGATGGCTCCAAGATGGACTTCGACACTGGAGCGGGGTGTATTGTAAAAACCCAAGGGTAAAACTAGTTTTTTCCTTGGGGAGGCATACCTCTGTCTTTCAGGCCGAAATATATGCTATAAATGCCTGTCTGGGAGAGATAGCGAGAAGGGGAACACACGGGACCCGGATTGCTATTTTCTCCGACAGTCAGGCAGCAATTAAGGCACTAAACGGACATGTGGTCACCTCGGCCAGGGAGTGCCTAAATAACCTAGAAGCCCTAGCAAGGTACAATCAAATCAAGATAGGTTGGGTGCCAGGGCATAGGGGAATATTTGGAAATGAAGCCGCAGATGCGCTGGCCAGAGAGGGGTCTTCAACTCCCCTAATTGGACCGGAGCCAGCGGTAGGTATTTCCAAATCCATGGTCAAGATTGCAGTGCGAAGGTGGATGGCTGAAAGACACTGTGAGCACTGGATCAGGGCTGAAGGGATGAGACACAGTAAGCTAACCCTTAGGAAACCTTCCTTGGGGCTGCAGAAGAGTCTCATCTATCTGTCTAGGCAGGAATTGAGGATAGCCACAGGTCTACTCACGGGACACTGTGGACTAAGGAAACATTTGCATAAAATGGGTATCTACAAAGATGAACCAGTGTGTAGATTATGTGGTCAAGAACTGGAGACTGCCACACACATCATTTATAGATGTGAAGCACTTGCCGAGAGGCGCTTCAACCTCTTTGGTAATAGTACAGCTCTGGTGGATGCTGACGGTAAAACACTAGGTAGGAAACTCCTAAACCTGGTAAGAGGGAAGGGGCTATTTGACTAGATCAGGGAGGTAAGTACAATATACCTTAAGGTAGCAGTGCCTCGGGCAGTTTAAACCTGCTCCCGAATAAAAAAAAAAAAAAAAATGGATATTGATTGACTCTTGAAACTTATAGCCTAAGTAAAGAAAGACATTTATGGCCTATTGACCTCTTGTCATATATCTAAACATAATAGAACACTTCAACAATATTCATGTCAACTGGAGTGAGAAGCTCAGTATAGCTTCTACCCGGTGTCAGTCAGTAAAAATATATGTAAATATTTTTTTATAATTAGTGTATTCTTGTGTACATACAAAACAAACAATAATAGTGGGAGCCTAGAATCTAAAGCAAATTTTAAACCCTAAGTAACTTTTTATTTATTTTTACTAATTACAATTACACACAATAATCAATTAAAATATAATAATCTAACAAAGGGACCAAATAATAAAAAAATGCACCAATATGAAAATAAAATATTTAGTGCTTTATAAGTGAGAATATTTTTGTATTGATATACAACTCAATTGATACAAGAAATTAAATCGTACCTGCTAGTGGCCAAGGAGGGCAAATAATTAGATCCTCAATGGGTTAAGTTTTGAGTAATGTTTTTAGAGTCAATTCTAAAGCTGGATAAAGTCATGGACTGGAATTGTGTATTTTTTGAAGATACACAATACCACCCAAATTGGAATCAGAATAACTGGAAGGGAGAATTTGTGACTTGTAGATCTGGTATACAAATAAAACATTAAAAAAAATTACAGTACTCTTTAAAAAAATATCAGAGTATGAATAAATTTGAGTCTAAAAATGAGAAATTTAATGTTGATGATATTAGTGTAAAGTTTAAATGTAAAAGACAATATTTATCTTAAATACAGCACTGTTTTAATTTGCACAAATGTTTTGCTTGATGAACCAGAAAAATATTGAAAGTGTATATTTTTTTAAAACTTTTTAAATATTTTTAAGTAATAGATGTGAGGGAAATGCTTGAAGACTCAATGATATTGCTAAATACAAAAATAAAATACATTATTGTATTCAATTCTATTGCCTTAGAAATGCCATTGGTATTCATGAAAGTTGAAACTAGAGTGACTAGTGACTAGTCACTACACAAGTAGTAGTTATACACAAATAACTAGTGACTAGTTGTCGTATTAGTCTAGCAAAATATTAGACAGGTGTTCCTTCTTTGTGCTTCACTGAACCAAATACAAGTATATTTAATCATGGATATTAAGATAGAAAATTTGCCACTTTAATTTAGAGAAATTTAAATAATAATAATTTCTTTAAATTTGTTAAATGACGAATTGAATCTTTTTTCTATTAATAAAGGATAAACCAAAGAAAATAGGTACTACAGTTGAACAAAATACAATGGAATTAATTAAAACATTTGACGAAATTGGTACGAAGTTGGCTATGAAAATAAAAGTGATAAAAACTAGCTCCTGAACTAAGCCATATACAAAAATCAATCAAGTTTCCATAAAATGAGAGTTATGTCAGGTAAACAATAATACCCATTAAAAGAATAAAATACAAGTAATTATAAAAATACTATAGTAAAAATACTAATTACCAAAATTAATAAAAAAGGATCAACTGTTTTATCTTTATTTTTCACAATGTCCAAGTCTCCGAACCACACATCAATATATACCACACTAACACATCTTGGCAATTCTTTTTACCTTCAAGGTGATATTAAATAATATGTGTTTTTAATGAAAATATTGTTTTCATTAGGGCATCTAATTTCTTTAAATCACCATATCACGTCTAAGGTATCTCATTTGTAAATGATACCATCACCCAAGATGCACAGGAGTATAATTTCTCTCTTATTTTCCATACAGTATGTTTTCCAAAAGAAAGAGACTGTAAGTAACACAATAGAGCATCTATTTAAAGGAAAGGTATCAATAAAAACACTTGTAAATATTTTACAACTTGCCTATAGTAACATTTACTTATATTTATTGAGGACAACCATTTCGGGAGATGTGTCCCATTGTCAACTCATTGACCCGCATACATAACCTAATATAACACCCCCCCCCCCCCAATCTACAAAAGTTTCGGTCTGAGTTGACAATGGGATACATCTCCCAAAACGGCCGTCATTAAGTGCTGTAAATTTGCAAAGAATTGAAGATTACAGATGACTATCCAGAGTGTGTTTATAATCAAATAATCAACAAATATCTTTATATAACAGCAGAAATATTTAAGTGCTTTGTCTATATTTTTGGTGTGTATTGTAGGCATGATTTTCAAAAGCTCTTTGTTTATGCAACTATTATCAACATTTATGAAAAAACATTAGTACATGTTGTTTATGGTTAAACTATTAGTTCAGATGCTTCCTACAATTTTTTGGATAACATAATCTCATGATTGACAGACTTCCAATATTCTTAGTTATTAAATATGCTATACACACAGCTATAAATACACTTAAATTGAATTTGTCTCTTTACCTTCTGAGTATTTGCTGGCATTTAAACGAAACAATAAATAATATACTTACGTAGACACATAAAAATGACGTAATGCTTGTGAAGCAGTAAGCCTTTTGTTAGGATTAAATACAAGAAGTTGCATAACCAATTCTAGTCCATCACTTTCAACACCTGCAAGTAATTGATTTAAAGGTCGTCTTAGTCCAGTGGGCATACGTTGTAGTAAAGAACTTCCATAACCAGTACATAAACTTTCAACATCTAAACGAAAAAATAAGAAAAATAAATTCCAATCGCTTTGATGGTAAGAATTGTGGGAAACATAGTAGTGTTTTTTGTAATATTAGTAATAATATAAGTGAAAGGGAAATATTGTATTAGAAACTGAATGTTTTATATACAACTGAATGTTTAATTTGATGATTCAATCTGGGCCCAGACCTTACTATTAAAGAAAAGTTTTAATAACCTTTTAAGACCCTGAGTCAATATATGGGCTTTCTGAATACCATTTGCAGAAAATCATGGGCTGATATATAAATTGGGTTACAATTTAAAAACGTTGTAGTTCTCTCAAAACTCAAGAGATTGTGTTGTTATTACTACCATAATAAACCTTATTTCATTGTGGTGTTTCACACATATACAACAAAATATAGCAATGAATGTGGGCGATATTTACACTGACAGTTGCAAGCATCCTAAGGACAGTTTCAGCTTGATCAAGTTTTCATTGTTCATGTAGTGTGATCTGCTTATTATGGTGCTATGAAAGAAAGCATTTCATATTTTTTTATAATAAGAATATCTTTCCACTTATTTAATATTATATCCGCCAAATTATAATTTGTTTTCTAATTTTGTTTTCAATTTCAAGTGATTTTGTATGTTCAAAACCAGGTAATAGAAAACTACCACAGGCTCTAGGTATACGATGTGATACAGGACTTAAAGGGCAAAGCATCTCAAAACATACTTATTGAAGTTTCATTTCATATACATTAAAGAACACTTATAGATTTTAGGAAACAATATAGATAGATAGATTGACTGTAAATAGGGTAATAGTGTAAGAATTGAACAATATCGGCATAGCACAGTTTATACTTATGATAATGTTAGCAAATATAGAATGAAATTTAAAATAATAAGGTTTTCGTTAGACAGTTGAGATTCACGACATATGTAGAGAACCTAAAGCCTCTTAGTGATGAATGTGTGAAAGTTTCAAAATATCAAGATTTTTTGTAGGTTTTATATGTGCTTGGAAACTTGGAAAGTAAAAAAAAAACTGATAATGTAAGTAAGAAATATTGACTCTGTGCATGAAAATTTGGAAGAGTTAATGATTTATAACATAAATATTTAATAACCTAGGTAATTAAAGAATAAATAACACAAAAAACAGTTTTATATCTGTATTTAACAGTATTCTTCGAAACATTAAAAGAAGTACTTTAAAAAACTGAAGAAATGGGATATTCTTTCTTGTGTACAATTTGACAAAAATGGATGCCATAAAAGTGTTAAGTATTTTCATCCACTCAAATCATTAAAAAAATTGCTTGTTTCAATCATCTTGAATTCATTGATCAAACTATAAGTAATTATTGCATAACCAAGTGAATACTTTAGAACTTGTGTGCTGACGCGTTTCGAAACGATTGTTTCATTTACAAAGTAAGCACATAAGTTCCAAAATATTCACTCAGTTATGCAATAATTACTTATATTTTAAAAAGAAGTACCATTGATTTATTTAAAATATTTCTTTACATGACATTAAAAATTATTACAGGCAGACCATCTTCTTCAGTACTAGGAGATGTAATATTTTTATTGTTGGAAAATTTACAATGTTTAAAAAAAGTATTAATGAATTTATTAGACATTGGCTTGACAAACCAACAATGAATCAAATCAATTGTTATTGGGTGCTTGCTTCTAGCACTGAACCACAAAACAACTTTTATTATTTTGATCTATCCATCTATTACAGTTTATGTATTAGTAAGCAGAACTGGACACTTGAGCAAAACTGTTGAGCCAAGTGTTGACAAAATATAAATGCATAACTTCTAACCCTCTTGAATTGTAGGCCTGTTTTATAAGGGCATCAAAATAAGGTATCAGAACTTTTGTACATAAAATATATATAACTACTTTTGTACATTTTCATTGCTGTAAGTATTACGAGGACAGCTGAAGCACAACCCTGGAACACACAATCATGCAGAGCACCAAACTGACAATGGAGTCTAAGTAGCTACAGCATTACTAAGTGAATATATTAGAACTTACTTGCTGTCGAGTTTCGAAACAATCGTTTCATTTACTACGCTAACCGTCTACCTGTTAGACAGTTAGCTAACCCAGAGTAGACAGTTAGCTTCGTAAATGAATCGATTTTTTCTAAACGTGTCAGCAAGTAAGTTCTAAAGTATTCACTTAGTTCTGCTATAGTTACTTATAATTTAATTAGTGAATTCAAGATGATTACAACAAGCAACTTTATAGTAAAAGTTTTGGCAATATTTATAGTGCAATAATAAAGTTAAGTTCATTTCTGGAAAAAATTTAAAGAAAGATATATTTGATAACAACTTAAAAGTCAGTTTTCTAATTGATTCATTTTCTAAATTTTTGATACATTGTACATTTATATCCCTACCATTGTCATAATAAAATGTGTCAACAAGATTTATTACCTCAATGCTATGAATGGGAGAACACTATAAGGCTCAACATTTAAGTTTTTCATATTGTACAGGAAATGTCTAGATTGTATCTTATAGCTTAATTCAATGGGCTTTCATTACCTTTACTAGACGGTAGCTCTATACTAAGCATAATTCTCTCTACTTGATCAACTGTTGAAGAACCTTTGAATAAGGGTTTACCAAGGAGCATCTCTGCCAGGATACAGCCTATACTCCACATGTCAATGCCTTTAGTATACCTTTATTGAACAGAAAGATTAGTAATATTTGTTGATTCCATCTTTACGTGAGCTACTAGTTATCACTAAACACTTTTAAATGTTTATAAACTTGCCTATAGTAGCACTTAATTTGTTTGTTGAGGACGGCCATTTCGGGAGATGTGTCCCATTGTCAACTCAGGCCGTAACTGATCTCAAGGTTTACGTAGGTTAGGGTGTTAGGGTGGGGGTGGGATATTATGGTGGTGTGGGTGTATTTTGTGTGTATTAGGAGTTATGATGTCAAAAAGTGCGTGTGAGTTGTAATGTAGTTGTGTATTGAGTATGTGTGTAGGGTGTAGTTTGAAGTGTTTATATATTTCGTATTGTTCGGTTGTGTAGCGTTGGTTATTTCTGTGTTGTTTATGAAGAATTTATAGGCTAGATGTTAAGTCTATGTAGTCATGTTTTGTGGAGTTGAGATGATCGGCTAAGTTTGATTCGTAGTTTTTGTTTGTTAGTGCTTTTATATGTTCTTGGTAACGTGTGTAGAAGGAACTTCCTTGTAGCTCGTGCCCCAGTTTTTACATAAGCCAAACAGGGAGGTCCTTCTACACACATTACCAAGAACATATAAAAGCACTAACAAACAAAAACTACCAATCAAACTTCGCCGATCATCTCAACTCCACAAAACATGACTACATAGACATAACATTTAACCTACAAATTCTTCATAGACAACACAGAAATAACCAACGCTACACAACCGAACAATACGAAATATACAGACACTTCAAACTACGCCCTACACACATACTCAATACACAACTACATTACAACTCACACACACTTTTTGACATCATAACTCCTAATACACACAAAATACACCCACACCACCATAACATCCCACCCCCACCCTAACTACACACAAAATACACCCACACCACCATAACATCCCACCCCCACCCTAACTACACACAAAATACACCCACACCACCATAATATCCCACCACCACCCTAACCTACGTAAACCTTGAGATCAGTTATGGTCTGAGTTGACAATGGGACACATCTCCCGAAACGGCCATCCTCAACAAACAAATTAAGTGCTACTATAGGCAAGTTTATAAACATTTAAAAGTGTTTAGTGAAAGATTAATACATAAATTAGACAAGATAAACATGATCAATAAAACACTTTTGGTATCATTTGACAAAAAAACCTCTAATTACTGATATTTTTCAGCTGATGGGTTTCACACTAGACCAATCAAGGAGAAACCTATCAGCTGAAATATATCAGTAAGTAGTGGTTTTTTGCCAAGTGATATAAAAAGTATAATTTATAAGAAAAACCTCAAGATGTACGACACAAAAGCAGTAAACAAAATTCTATTCTACTACATTTGTTCAGTGATTTTACTACTAAAAGGGCAGCTGAGATACAACCCTTAAATGCACAAGCCTGTGGGCACCAAACTGACAGCAAAGCAAAGTATAAGTTTTATACTACAAACTAATATTTGGCACTTTGGCCAACTAATTAGCCTACAGTATTCATATTCAGATTAAAAAGCTAAACATATATTAGTGTAATAGTAGCACCTACATTTGTACTTATAACTCTGCATTTGTCCTCTTTAAATAAATATTTTATTTTTTCCTTAATTGATAATGTAAAACCAAAGACCTGTAACTAACATTTATTAACTAAAAACACTTTTACATATGTTACACTTGTCTATAGTAGCACTTACTTTTTTATTGTTGAGGACGGCCATATCAGAAGATGTGTCCCATTGTCAACTCAGAACGTACCTAACCTAGGTATTTGAGCTCATGGTTATTATAACCCTATTACTGAGCTCATGGTTATTATAGGTTAGGGTAGGGGAGGGATATTTTTAGTGGGTTTTTAATTAAAAACTAGTAGCTCATGTAAAGATGGAATCAACTAATGAAACATTTATTCCTTAGCTTTCTGCATATAAAAAGTCCTATTTACCGTAGTACAAAATGAGTGTGTAAAAGTAAAATTTGTATTAGTTTCTATTCAAATTTTAATTCTCACATCCAAATAGGGGCAAAGAAAACCAAACAAACTTTTTTAAGTGAGTTATTTATTTTTTACAGTTTAAAGAAAATCTAAATGTTTTTTATGATAAATTTGGAAGTGTTAATCTGGATTAAATCTGGGGTTAGACACAAAACTAATTTACCATCATAACAACTCTATAACAAGTGTACAAACTCAACAGATAATGGAATACACAAAATCCAAAATCCAAAATCCAAATTCAAACCATGCTTGGGTGATTTAATGAGAATGTTTAGTGTCGATAATACATTTTACAAAAAAACAATCTATAAGTTGTGAAAAATTATACTTACTTCTTAGACGCAACCAAAATTTCAGGTGCTCTGTACCACCTGGTGGCCACATAATCCGTCAACGTAGGATCAACTGTAAGCTGCCCATTTGAATCTGACAGATGGTTTACAGATCTGGCGAGACCAAAGTCTGCTACTTTACAATGGCACATTTCATTGAGCAAAATATTTGATGGCTGAAAACAGAACAAAAAAAATTTTTTTTCAGTGATGAAAAAAAATGATCTAGCTATTTACATAAGAATTCAATCTGGAGTACAGACATATTGTATATAGTACTTTTGTACAAATTAGGATCTGTATTAGCTAAGAAAAATGTTCTGGCGTCATTTCAGATCTTTAATTATTTGTGTTGTTTTATCAGCAAAGTTTAAGGCTAGACAAATTGAAAAATTCAATAACGTCTAATTTTTTAAAGGCTGTGTCAAGAAATTAGAAATCTCAATCAAAATGCAGAAAATATTTTATAAATACCTAAATATTTCAAACATGAAATTTCTAAATATTTCTTAAAATGAAGAAAAATAATTATTTTTATTACGTTTTAGAAAAGTTATTATGTAGCTAATACCAAGTTGATAAAAATATTGTGTGAGAAAATTTTAGCAGAAGTATTATATTGAAACTAGACCGGTAATAACCAAACTACACTTGCTTTTCTCCACCAAAATCTTACAACCACTCCGACCAAGGTAAGGTTCTGGTTTGGGAACCACTACATTTTTGACACTCAGATTGATATCTGTCTTATGAAATGGCATGAACAAAGTAAAATACATTCATCATTAACCTTCCTTCAGTTGACAGATGCTCAATTAATAGAAGTTCTATAGTTTTAATTTTTCATAAAAGACTCACTTTTAAGTTAGTGCAGATAGAACCAGTAATGAAGTTTGCACAGCAGGTATATAACCTTAGCAGGGAAGAACACTGAGAGAGAGAGAGAGAAAGAAAGAGAGAGAGAGAGAGATGGTAAAGAAAATTAACTCTATAACTTTGCTTGTTGTAATCATCTTGAATTCACTGATTAAACTATAATTAATTAATACATAACTAAGTGAATACTTAGGAGCTTACTTGCTGATGTATTTCGAAACAATCGTTTCTTGTGAAGTAAGCTCTTAAGTATACACTTAGTTATGTAAAAATTAACTATAGTCTATAATTTTGTTTATCTGTTTCCATTATGTGCTAGTAAGTTAGCTGGTGTCTACTTCTGACACTATCAAATAAGTTACACTTCAAACATTCTTTTGATATTATTTTGTAGTTCCCCCTTAGTTATTAAAGTTTTAGTGGTTGTTTTCTAAAAATCCTTATTAATCTAGATGAGGATATTACAAAGATATTTTGCATACATTTAGAATTTAAGATTAACACAAGTTTAAGACAGTTTTTATAAATAATCTCTACAAACATGTGTATACATAAAATAAACAAGGTATTGTATACTGTATTTACTGTAACACTTAATTTTCAAACATTGTTCTTTATGAATAATTACAATTTTCCGAAGAAGTGACAAAATATCAACCCCTTTCAACTAGTACTAGGATCAGAATAAGTAAAAAACATCAATAAAAATGGAAGTAGTTTCACGGCCAGTTATATTACTTTTGTTTGATTGCTGTATCAATACCAGTGTTGTTATTTTCTAACTGCTCCTCATACATGAGGTGTTAGAAATCAAAAGTCGATCAGATTCACGAGGGCCATCAGATAGTTTTATTTAAGCTTAGTTAAACCGGAAACATTTTTTATTAAAAAATAGTGAAGATGAAATAATATTGTTAGCCCATAAATAAACTCATATTCTTTTGCTAGGCCGTAATCACTATACAAACTAGACAGCTCAGGCAGAAAACCTCTTTTACAGGTTATCCATGACGATGCATTATAGTTGTTTATATAGCAGCACAAAGGTAAATATAGCCTATATAAATGGCACATAAATTACAAATTCCCCCATACACTATACAAGTACAAATTTCAGTTTTATTTGTATTCCTATATAGTCCAAAAATTTAACATTTGTTGATTCCATCTTCGCGTGAGCTACTAGTAATCACTAAACACTTTTAAATGTTTTAAACTTGCCTATAGTAGCACTTACTTTGCTTGTTGAGTACGGCCGTTTCGGGAGATGTGTTCCTTTGTCAACTCAAACCGTAACTCCATGTGAGTTACAGTTTGAGTTAACAAAGGGACACATCTCCCGAAACGACCGTCCTCAACAAGCAAAGTAAGTGCTACTATAGGCAAGTTTAAAACATTTAAAAGTGTTTAAAAATTTAACCTTATTATGTCTCTGTATGATAAATAACATTACAAAAAAATATATATGCCCAAATGAGAAGCACTTTTGTGATGGTTTTACAATATTACAAATTTAAACTTTGTACATTCTATTAACTTAAACTTAATAGACCCACTAAGTATCTTATAACACACCATATCCTAATAATTATCATACAAGAAATAGCTTGTTATCAATAGATTTATAATTAGTTTGCTACTAGTAACAGTTTTATCAAACTTTATAATACTAACTTTGAGATCACGATGAATTACATTCGCAGAATGTATGTACTTAACTGCTTTACACAACTGATACATTATGTAACGTTTATGGATGTCCTTTAGAATATTTCCTTTTCCAATTACGTGATGTAAATCAGTTTCTGTAAGCATATTAATACATTTCAATATTTATAATAATTTTAAACTTCTTATTTAAATGTAGATCTTAATATATAAATGTTGTGGTATTTGTAATATTAGTAATGCTATGAAATTCTAGCTCTCTGAAACCAAGTCTATATGAATAGTCAGATTAATTGAACTTTTTAAATTTTGTTCATTTGTAGATATTTTATTCTACTCAAACAGGTTCAGCTATGCAGCGAAACCACAATCGATCGTCATTTGCATTTTAATCATACCTGACTACATTATTTTTATGATCAAAAAATGAAACATAAATGTGTGAAATAATAATAAATGACAGTAATTTTTTTGCAATTCATCCCAATTATTATTATAAAGAATTATTCTTAAAATCATTTAAAATTTAATGCTTTCTTTTCATATTGACATTTTTGAGGATTATGAATTGTTGGGGAAGGTTTTCTATTAATCATATTTTTTTTGATACTTATAAAATTGGTGTATAGCAATTTATAAAAAAATTAGAAGTATGTTATTTATCCCTGTTCATACTTGTTTATAGTTATATTTTAAAATATGTAGAGATTTGGCTACACATCTGGATTTCATTCAGTTGACAGCGAGACAAATCTGAAATGATTGTCCTATTTCAAAAGTAAGTGGTACAAAGAGCAATTATTTATTCACTAACATATATTGAAGTTTATAAATAAATTAGAAGTATAACATACAAAAATACCACCATTGACTTTGAAAATCCTGATACATTCCAAAAAATAATCATTGTTACTTTGTAAGTATATTAGTTATCATAATTATTTTAATAATTTCATTTTATACAGGTTTGTCAGTGTTTTATCTAGAAATTATACTAAACCATGTGGAGTTTTTTACATACCCATATACTCAAAAACAAGGTACATGTCTTTATTATTGATGGCACGATGGATATTAAATAGATGAACAATGTTTGGATGCATCTTAAATTTCTGAAGGAATACAATTTCTCGAAATGTCCTCTGGGCATCTGTTTGATTTCGAAAGGCATCAAATATTTTTTTAATAGCCACTGTTGTTTTTGTATGTTTATCAAAGGCTTTCCATACTATTCCATATGCCTAAAATTACACAAAAATAATACAAATATGGGATGATGAATTTGTAACCTATTGAACTAAACAGTCTATATATTTATTATTACTGCTTAAAGTATCCTAGTTATTGTAAGGTTTATTGGAAACTAGCATAAAAGTTTAATAGTACTGTATTTAAATAAAACGAATAAGTAAAACAATTTGAAAATATTTTAAGCAATATTTGAATTATAGTACACCTACGTTATTGCAATGCAGTTAACTGACATTAGTTATTTTAAATAAATAGAACATCATAACCACAAAAACCTTTTATTGAAATCCTTATGAACATTTCGATTGTAAAGGAACCATCTTCAAAGGAAATTATTACAACAATAATTAACAATTCTAGTTTTTGTGGTTAAGAAGATTTATTTATTTAAAATGAGATAAAAATACTACACCACATTTGCCCCAAGTTGTTAAAATTAATATTAGCAATATTATGTAATAATATTTAAAATATTACTTACACCTTTACCAATTCTTTTTTTAATTTCGTATCTTTGAGTTATATGCCCATCCACTTCTTTTTTGTTATTACTCATATCGGATTACAAACTATCCTAAAAGTAAATTTTGATAAAAATTTAAAAAATGTAACTATTGATGCCCATTATAAATATAAATTATAAAATATATTTATAACATTTCATATACTTCCTTATTAATATTTATCTATTAATATGTAAAACTTCCACTGAGTTTTAAATCTAACAAAAAAAATTATATTTTACTTATATTTTAAAATAAAACCGTAAACATTAAAATGAGTTACATATAAGTGTTTGGTTAATTTGTTTGTTTGTATAGCTTAGTTCCCATGACAATATACTGGTATATAAATAATGACGTTTTGACTTGTTACCTATTGGGAATAACTTATTTTGTATTGATTTTCTAATTCATTAAGTTTTTATATTTTTATAATTGATAAAATCTTGTATATAAATAAAAATATAACATAATTATTGCAGCGTTTTTTGTTTATGAAAGACCTGGAAAATTTCTGTTGTACACTTTTTGTTTTCATAGTTTCAGTTTTTGTATTCAAAGTCCTATTAGCTTTATTTATATATTTAATGTTTTTATGTATGAGAATTTTTGTATTCAAATTCCATGTTGGCTTTATTTATACATTTGTTGTTTTTATGTTTAAGAATTTAATAGCAAAATATTAAAAACTAATATACTATATTGAAAGACTAAAAGCATTGTATTTCCTAAGCAGTCTTCATATAATCGCCGTATGAATGTGGATTCATAAGGTTGTGACGGTTTTTAAGTTTGTTTACAATTTTACGATGTGCAGAAAGTGACATTTGTAGATCTTTTAGAATATGTACAATTTTCAATTATTATGAAATAAGTGTTAGGATTTACAAACGGAAATTTGGCCCTACGTTTTTAGAAATTAAAAATATACACGAATATGTTATTTAACATAGTAGTTCTTAACTGAAGAGATTGATTGGGCCAAAAACTTTAATTTGTTTTATAAACAATAATTTTAAATTGTTATTTTTTTAATAACAAATTTGTGTTCACATTCTGTATTCGTTTTCAACTATATATTTATATATATTAGTTAGGTCATCTCATTCAATAAATATTTGATAAAACAAAAATCGATAATGGGTATTAATAAAATAGAATATGTTATTGTTATTTTACTGTATTTGTCTAACCTCAGTTACTCATTTAATAGGAATAATACACAAATTAGTCTGTTATGTTTTTCTGATACTAACTGATAAAAAAATATTCAACAATGGCAAGATCTAGATCTTCTATTCCCGATTTGCCATTATTTACAACAGTTGCAACCGTATTTCCTCATGATGATAATAGCTCACCCAGTTCACTTGCAACTGACATTGGCCTTACAAGAACAAAATCAAAACAACATAAAAGATCTTCCAAACAGGTAGGTGTTTCACACTAAACTACACTTAAATTTTTATTATCTTATCATGCATTTGCCATTGTTCTTTTATGTTAAATTGTTAGTATGTATTAGTTGGTTTAATTTGTAATTAAAAATACTTGTGAGGTAGAAAATGGAAAACTTCTAATTGACAAACTAAAATTCAAAATAAAAGAAACATTTTGTAAGTTTCAAGTAGTTATTTATGGCTGCGGCTCTTGAAATCACCTGTTTCTTGATCAGAATGTATGTTTAAACAAAATATGTGTAAAGTAAAAAAGCATTTTGTCAAGTATTACCCTAGATATATTTACTAAAAGCATTGTATGAATTTTATTAGAAAAAAATGAAGATTAATGTCATGATGACGTTATAGTGTTTTGTTACATTTGTAAAGTAAGGTTATCTTCGTATTTTTCAAATTGTTTAATTTTTAGATTGTTAGCAACAAGTTTTATTATTTTCCCTGCATTATGAATACTTTTTGCTTTGGAAAATATATAGATTATTCATCACAGTATTGGTGGAGTTGGAGTAATAAATAAATACCTTTCTTTTTAAAAGTCTGTATTATGTTAACCTTAATTTTCAAATATGTTTATACTGTTTTTATCTTTAATCTAAGATACTGATGTATATTTAAATTATATGTATACTCCTAAAGTATCACCTGTGAATTAGAAAGGTGTTCAAATTGAAGTCGAATTAGTAGGAATCGGGAAGCGATTTTCAACTTCAATCTCAAATGTTGGGTGTTATATGGGTAAGGAATTAAGTATGATAGTTCTATGAAAATTTTGGGAATACGTAGCATGTGGAAATAGTAATTTATTTGGGTATTAGATGTGTGTTTAGGGAGTGTAACTAGAAATTTCATATTATTTAGTTACATAAAGTCTATTTTTTCCATTGTGTTTATAACTCAGATTTTGTAGGTTTATTTGTTTCTTTGTGTAGTTATGGTTTGTGGATATGAAGGATTTACCATTGTTTCAATCAAAATAATGGTTCAAACATGAAATACAATGAACCACACTGTAAAAAATATAAATTAATTCCAAAAATAGATTATTCTCAATTATCTAAATGAATGTATCCTGATTTATCCTATACATTTGAAACATATTCAAATACTCGTTATCAATTTCCTAGATCTTTTAATCATATTTAGAACAACGAACAAACATACAAGTCGAAGATATTTTGTAATGAAGTCTATACTCCATTACTATATCATAGTTCCATAGTTCATTACTATACTATCTATACACCAAGTTACAAGACTATATATCATTATTTATTGGAACTGTCCTTAACACCACACATTTGCTACCTGCAACACTAAGCTAGAGGTACATTTACATTTTTGCCATTTAAGGGTTTAAGTAGACAGAAGTTAGATACCCTAGTTGAATACAGTCTTCTAAAGCTAAAAAATGAGAACACTGTAAATAATAAGCTCTCGAAAGGCGACTCGCAAATATACCAAGTAAGATTCTTGTTTAAGTAAATTAAACAATATAATATAATATAATTAAACAATATATATATATATATATATATATATATATATATATATATATATATATATATTACGTTATCCATTGTTTTTCCGTTGCACTGACTTTATGAAGTTAATATATTACTATTGTAAGTAATTTTATCCACCATTAAGTGCAATGATTTTACCTTGTGTGATGAGGCACCTTTCGGTCACTTGACCATTGTCGAATCACTGATATTTTTCTGGTGTAGATCTACAGTGGTGTAGTGATTCGAAAATGGTCAAGTGACTGAAAGGTGCCTCATCACACAAGGTAAAATCATTGCACTTAATGGAGGATAAAATTACTTACAATAGTAATATAATAACTTCATATATATATATATATATATATATATATATATATATATTTTACTACGCTAATAAAAAAAATTTGTTTGTGATTAGGATTCTGGAACATACAGATCACATAGTGAAACTAACTTGTATAAAAACAATTCTGAAACAAAATGTAAACATCGATATAGTAAGCGTTGGTTAACTAGTGAAATTGATAGACTAAAGAAAGAAAATCAGCAGCTATTGAAAGCAAGTAAGATATATTAAATATTTTATTAAAATATACTAATTTAAGAGTACTAGTAAGTAATTAATGCAACTATTTTTGCTAGTTTAAAAAGATTTCCAAATTCCTAACATTATAAACAATTTGTGATAGAATTGATTCAGAAATTAATTAATTAATAAATTGTTAGAATTTAAACTCTTCACCATATTATTTAGAAAATCTCATTAATTTCAATGTCATACTTTTTGAGCAGTAATTTTCCAAACATCCAACATGTTGTAAAAAGTGAATTTTTAAAATTGGTTAAATAACATTTTTATCATTACATTAGTACTATATATTCTATAAGCTCAGAAATTATAACATTTTGTGAGACAAATTTCATTTAACGAATTTTTTGATAAGAAACAAACATTTTTAAATGATCTCCAAGTTTTGTAGTAACCAATAGAAAAAATAAAGAAATTTTATAACTGTTAAAAATCACTGACAGATGGCAGGGTATTCCACTAACAAAAATTAGTAGGTTATAACTTATACCTTAACACTACTTTAAAATTAATATAAAACCCAACAGTGACATTGTTAATGATGATGACTTATAATGGAGTGGCATGGCAGTTATAACTATTATAATCAGAGAATGCAATCTTGTTAATTGAGGGTTTGTCTCTTATAAATTTGTAATAGCTTGGTAAATAAGGAGATATGGGCTCACTGCACATATATAAAGTAATTTATTTTAGGTCCATTGAATTGGTTTTGCCTTAAAAAGGAAGAAAAACTCAGCAGATTTTCTAGACGGTGATTTTAGGCCCAGGCAATTTAGTTATTTAATTTTCATGCAAGGTGATAGAATAATTATTATACTGTATATAATATAAATTTAAAAGTTTTCTCTGAAACATAATTTATACAGCAAATGTTCCTGTCTAGTCACTCGAATTGTAAGTATCCTGTTTAAAATATGTGATTCTGATTGTAATAAGTTAAATAACACACAACGTTTTTTCTCATGGAATACTTTTGATTAAATCCTGTATGATGGATTTGGTAAAGCAACATTTTTGTATTCTATTTAGTTGTATAAGTAAGAATTCTATTTTTGTAATTGCATAAATAAGAATTAAATTGAAAAACTTGGTGTTTATATTATAATTGAATAAAGTTATATGAAAACTTGCAGTTTTTGTGTTGTACATCTTGAGGTTTTTGTATGAATTACACTTTTTTGTATTAACTTGGTAAACAACCACTACTTACTGATTTATTCAGCAGACGCATTTCACACTTGGTCAGCACATTATTCGATGCTGTGAGTAACTGACAAAACTGTTGCTCAGGTGTGTTGTGTTGGTGAGTCTTTGGTGTATTTCTGTTCTGTAGAGCATTACATAAAAAAAAGCATTAAACTTAACGCAGTAGAAAACTACGAGATATACAAACACCATATATACTATCCACAACACATTCTAAATGACATAACAAACTCACAATCAAATATTATATTTGAGCACATAATAAACAACTACTCTATGAATAATAATACACCACAAAACATAAATACATCACAGACTCACACCAACACAACACACCTGAGCAACAGTCTTGTCACTGACTCACAGCATCGAATAATGTGCTGACATAGTGTGAAACGCGTCTGCTGAATCAATCGGTAAGTAATGGTTTTTTGTCATGTTAATACAAAAAAAGTGTAAAACTATATGGTTAAAAGAAACATATTGCTAATAAAAATAACAGTTTTAATCAAACAAGACAAATAACCCAAATATTTGAATATTATTACTCACATATTTGTTATCAGTATTCAATTAAAAAGATATCTTTGTAGATTAATTAGTTTTAATGTATGTTATGATTAAATTTCTCATTTTTGATTTAATGAAATCTATATAATTGTATTTTTAACATATTGATTAATGATAAAATTTAGATAATAATTTAAATACTATCGAACTTTATTTATTTTTTACGATATTAGTTCATTATAAATGTATTTTAAAGAATCCTCTTGGGCGGTTTCCTCTTGTGGTTGATTGATCAGTTTACCTTCATCCCTTCTTCCCTTCAAATATTGCATAAGTGTAGCAATTGTATAAGAGTAAATATGTAAGGGAGGTGATTACACGCCCTATAGAATGGTAAATATTTAAAATTTCAAATAAAAAACATAAAATAGTTTAACATAAAATTTGATATATTACTCAACAACTTGAGATAACTAGTAGAAATAAAGTAGGAGCCAGACAATAATAGTATATAGTAGGATGGAGGAATACTAGTTAGAGCAACCAATTGGGAATAAAAGAGGTGGAAGAAGAAAAATATATAAATTGATACATTTTACCAGATGAAACAATGCAATGAAGAATCTCAAAAATATGTCTATACTAATAAGTCAGAAAAAGCAGGATTGGATTAATGTTAAATACAATTTTTCTAAAGGACTATTTAATTTCCTATAAAAACATTTTAAAGTTTTTTAATTGTAGATTCAACTTAACCTTAAATACTTTTACATCAAAACAAAGTATTTATTGTAGCATTTTATTTATATTAATCAGTTATATATAAGTGTAGTTTTTTATTTACTGTAAAAGAAGTTAAATTTATTAAATTGTATTATAGGCTTTCCTGAAAACGATGTAAGATTTCAGTTAGAAAATCAAATAGAAGAACTCCAATTAGAAAATTCCCAGTTGAAATCTGAAAAAGAAATGTTTACGCAACGTATCAAACAAGATGAAGAAACGATTGGTAAGCAGAAACTGCGTAATAAGGAACTTACCCAAGATTTGTGTATGTTGAAAAACCTTGTAATAAGGTAAGCGTTACAAAATAAAAGGTGATCAACTTAAGGAGATATTTGTTAATTAAAAAGCTGCAGTTTAATAATGAATTATAATTTCTTTATAAATGGCAGAACTGTCATGTTTTAAAGCACCTGCATGGCAATATATTAGGATTAGTGATAAAATTTGGCTCATTTATCCACAAGAAATCTGTGTCAATTTCTTTGTATGCTCTCAATAATTTTCCGTATTTCTTATTTTCTGCCATTATTTCTCCTATATATTTTAATGGGCATTTATTTTAATATACATTTTAACATACTCAATGTGGTGACCCAACAATTGAGTCATGTCCAACCTACTTGGCTAACCAACCCGAGTTGGTTCCAACCATTTTCGCCAACATTCAAAATTGTTTTTTGTATATTATTACCAATAATACTATTGCAACCTTTTTTTTGTTGGTTTTAACTTAGCTTTTAAAAAGTAAAGTCCATTTTTGGGAATTATTTTTATAAATCACCACTCAGAGTCTAAAAGAGGACAGTAATACAAAAAAGAGGACTTAACACTCTTTTTCATTAAGTTATATATTTTTTCTAAACACATATTTCCTAAAATTAAAATTAGCAATTTGTAAGATTTTTAATAAAAAGTATATATTTTTTTATCCTTTTGAGATCCAGGCGATAAGGTATAATTGATTGAATAACATGTGCAACGTCCCCAATACTACATGCCTAATCACCCAGGCATAGTAAATAGTCAACTTTATTTAGTCACTTTTTACTTGAACCACCCTCTATTGGCTTAGAGCATGAAAACTTAATCATCAAAGTAAAGTTTTGAAAACAATGAAAAATATTTTGTTGCAAATTTATTTTTAAATTTATAAAGAAAGAGTAAACAAATATTCTAAATAGTTACTGTCTCTGCACTTGAGATAACTTGGAAATATGAATGTTAAAAACATAAGAAAGATTGATTTGTGTTACATACTTAGACTTTTATTGATTTGTGTGTTGTATATGTTTGACCCAACTGTTGAGTCATGCTCAAAAATTCTATAAATCTCTACTTTTTGTGAAATAATATTATTTGGTATAAATTTCACCAAGCTTTAAATTTTCATAAACACTATAAATATATTCAACTCACAATTATAAAACTTTAATTTCATACGTGTTTCGATGACTAATGTCATCATCATCTTTAACTAAAGAAGTGGAACATAGCCTGCCATATTTATAGGATTACTTATGATGACATAAGTCAACAAAACACATATGAAATTAAAGTTTTTAATTGTGAGTTGTGTATATATTTATTATGTTTATAACCTTAGGTCACAATCTAGCTCAAATATTATTTATATTTTAAATTTTCAAACAAACAGATTTAGCCACTACACTATATGAAAACCTAATTAAGTATAAAATAAGTTAAAATAATAAAAGATTGTATACAATTATTAGTAAACATTTATAATAGGCTAAAAATAAAATATGTATTGTTATTTCAGAAGTCAATCAATTAAAATTGTATTTAACCTAAAAAGTTGAGTTCTTAAAATTTTAATTTGAGAGACCGTATATTTTTATTTTGGTACACTATAGATTATTCCGCTTTATTTCAGGTTAAATGTTGAGCTTGAAAAGAGCCAAGATAGATTACACAAACACAAGTGTGCTTCTGTGGAAGATGTTGTTGGCACAGTCAGTGAGGACTCTGGTGTCGGCCATACAGCTTCTTCACATCGTGCTGACCTTGAATATAAAGGTTAGTTTCTTGACTAAAAGCTGTTATATAAAGCCAGACATTTGTGGCGTTGTTGGTTATAGTACAACATTTCATTTTAACGCATACTGGTACTGGAAGCTGTAAAGTGCTTCATTCTTTTACTTCATTTGATTTTTTTTTGCTGTGTTAAAAAATGGTAATGAATATTTTAATCTGTTGATAGCTATATTTAGACAATAGTTTTATGAAGATATGTGCTAAAATTTGTAAATTAAATTTTGAATGAAATTAATTCAGATACAAATAATTATTTGTTTTAGATATTGATACCAAATTCATCATGTTGATATACACATGGTGTAATAATTGCAATAGATATACTTAGAAACGTTTAGATAGCTACAGCTCAGGGTCTGGCTTGGCATATGTCATTATTGATGTCTAAATGATCTTCGTAGCTACAAACTACACAGCCTTCTGGAGGTGTATCTATTTAATTCACATTTTTGAACTGATTGGCTTGTTCAGAAAGGTCACATCTATAATGTTTTTTAGCTCTTCCCCAGTTGCTAAGTGAATGTCTGAAAGAGTTCATATGCTTATAATTCCTAGTATTTAAGAAGTTTTAAAGTGTAAACTTTTGTTTAGTTAATTAATTGTTTTTCAGGGCCCAAGCGGACATTGAGTCGCACAGAAATGAATGCATTATCACCCTTGTTGGAAGCATACCAGGAAAGCCTTGATGATAAAGATGAATTAATTAAGAACTATAAGAGAGAAATACAGAACTTTACAAGCAGGTGTAAAGAAATTGTCATTGAAAATGAAAATTTACATTCTCAGTTGGCAGAGTCCAATAAAAAGGTATAGCAATACAATTTCAAGGCTTCATTACTTCTGAACAATTATATAAATTATATTGTGTTTTACACCATTAAATATCTGCAGTAGGTGGGTCCTATTTGTGTATTTTTTGACCAGCCACAATTAGACTGGCTGGTCTTTTTTGCTTACATACTTGCCATCTGATAATCACATGGTTGGTCCTCAAAGGGTTAAACAATGAACTTGTTATATTTCACTTTATTTTTTACATAATTAAGTGGAAACCTTTCCCAGACAATAATAACTACAGTAAAACCTCAAAAATTCAGTTTAATGCAAATCATGAACAGTACGAATTCGTAATAATTTTATTTATCAAACATTATGAATGAACTGTATTTTTTTTGCTTACAATATAGTCTCGATATTCCCAGTCCCAATATTTCGAGCTTCCGTTAAATTCAAGCCTATTTCTAAATTGGAGTATATTTTATCATTTTGAAAGAAAATTATGAGTCGGGCTGCCAAGAAATGTTTATAGTCATAGGGTACACTAAGGAAATGAGTTGGGCTTGCAAGAAATGTTTATATCCATAGGGTATGCTAAGGAAATTAGTCAGGCTTCCAAGAAATGTTTATATCAATGAGGTATTCAAAGGAAAGAATTGGGTTTCCAAGAAATATTTATTGCCATATGGTATACTAAGGAAATGAGTCGGGCATCCTAGACATGAATATAAAAAGTTCTATAAACCTATTCAGTGCATTTTTAATCCCTATATTATTAGGGTTCATTAAAATGTCTATTTTTTCTAATCCGCAGGAAGGTATTTCCTTGTAATCCGAGCTTTCAGTAATCCGAGGGATCTCGATCCCATCTACCTCTAATTATCGAGACTCTACTGTATTTAAAACTAATGACATGTTATAATGTAATTTAACAAAAATCTATTATATTTGTATGTCATGTAGATAGTTTTGAGGGTTGATGTAGCTGCTTTTGTACATTACAGCTACATGCTATTCTGATATGTATTTGTACATTGTAGCTACATACTATTGTGATGTGTAACTGCCAAAGTACTGTAATCATCAGCAATTATAGCACAGATAATTAAGTTCACTGTGTTTTGGGATAAGTAGTGACAGTGGGTTGTTCATTTTTGTATATCAGTGACAAAATGAATCCCAAGAGAACTGCATCACATGACTCAAAACAAAAGGTCTGGAATCTTAATAATCTTACTAGTTTTTAAAAGACACTGATTAAAAGCGCAAAAGTAATTAATATAAGCAAGAAACTCAAATACTGTGTTACCTTAAACGCTAACCTTGTCATGAAGAAGGACTGTTTATCTTTTACTAAATAAGTAGTATATTCAAAATTAATATAAATTATCATTTATAGGGAGAGGTTACATACTCAGAATGGAAAACACTGCAGCGAGAGGCAGCAATGACTCGGGAACAAAATGAATTACTTCTACGTCAAACTAAACTGAATCAAAATAAAATAAATGATCTTCACAGTGCATACCAAACTAAATGTGAGTAAAACTTTAATTATAAATTTAATGTCTATATTTATATTTATGTTTGGTTAAATGTAAATATTTTAATTGACCAATATTTTTAATCAAATATTATTGTTAATTTTTTTACCATTCGAAATTTGTATATGTTTTAAAGCAAATCCCACATTGATGTTGGAGGGTTATAGTAAATACAGGAGGGTCAAAGCAGGGAGTTGAGTCTCTCCTGGTATTAGGAGATAGAGGAGAAAGATCTTAGCTTGCATTTGTAGGTTTATTTTGCTGAGGGTATGTTTTGTAGTTTGTTTTAAAAAAATATCCTACTCTACCCACATGGAAGACTAGAATAAAAAATAATATTTCTGAGATATATCAGATTAAGGAATGTTTTGCTGTCTCTTTGGAAGTTGAGAAGAGAAAGAGAGTATGGGGTCTTGTAGGTTAGATTACTTAGGGGGGAGGGGGTTTACTGGGATCTGTTCCACACTCACAGACAAACAGACTCACACACACCACAGAGTGTTTAAGCCATGTATTGAACAGCTGGAGCATTTAGAGTAAATAAAGCATAGTGTAGTCTTCAAACTTCCTTGAGGGTGTGCCTAAAATGTCTATCAATAAGCCTAATGATTTGAAACGAAAAAGATTTTTTCTAGGGAACTAAAATGAGATTAATCCTAAAGGTATTAATGTAATTTTTTTTACAAACAAGGGAATTTTCATTTCTAATTTTTAGCAAAAATACAAATTAGATAAACTATACATCTTATACTTGTTTATAAAATAGAAAAGTTTTTTATAAGGAATACCATGAATAATTTATAGTGTATTATGAATATGCAAGAGTTTACTGTTTTAGATAATAGTAATAAGAAAAATAATACTCCGAACAAGCAACAAATTTGTTGCCAATTAAGTTTGATCCAATTTAGGAGGTGACTGATTAATTTTTAACTAAAATTTTAAAATATATATATTTCACATCGGGGAATCCTGCAGGAAGACTGAATTGTAATTGCTTCCTGGATTCCCAACTGTTCCTGTCTTTTGTGAAGGATAATCCTACTACAATCTAGAAGTGAAAGGTAATTCATGGAAGAGAGTTAACGATTGACATAACATCATTGAGGTAATCCCTACTGGGCAGGGCTGATGTGGAGAGGTGGTTCCATCAGGTGGCACTTCAAGGAGACTGCAGTTATGTTTTTGGAGGATAGTGCCAGAATATAAATGATAAATAGAGTGAAACTGTGTTACTAGTAGAGTGAAATTATTATTACTATTTATATTATTATTAAATTATTGTATTATTGAAAGAGTAAAATATTAAAAGAGTTTAGATATGTTATTTATATTTGTGTTATTCAAGGTCTTAGTATTCTTGTATAAGCCTATTAGCAGTTTGGCAGACCTGTTACATTCGTAATTTGGGGATACAGTCGGCGCCGCTTATTGTGATCATATTTGTCAGAAGCATATTTGATAACAATAACCGAACGTTTAATCACGATGTAGTCTACATCCGTACTGCATTGAACTCACTGTATTATGGCCACAACTGTTTGTTCTGAACGATATGTAAGCCTATCATTACATTAAGTAATTCTAATTCTGTAACACTATAATTAAACTGTACTTACCAAATTTTGATGCTATTCCGGATAGTTTTATGTACAGTAGTAGAATTTCTGTAACTTAGTTTTCTACTTCTTAAAATTAGTGATCATATTACATGTCAGTTTATTTTATTCCACTGTAGTTTTTTTTAAAACACTGAATCTAGCATAATTGAAAAAAAATATATAGAACTACATAAAACACTTGATAAAAACATTTTAACACATAAAACTTTATTATAAAACACTTCAATCTTATTAACCCTTCAAATTTACATTTACCTTTTCTCGAAGAATTCCTCTATATGTGACTGTCTGTAGTCTTTTCGTAAAATATTGTTTATAAATTGTTCATATTTATAATGTTTGTTGAAATTTTCTGCTTTTTGTTGAACAAACTGCCTTAGAATCTCAAGAGCTTGGTGAACTTCCTGCTTAGATCTTTGCGATACAAATTTATCATTTTCGTCATCATCGGTGCCTTCTTTGTCTTCAGTCATTTCCGCTGCTGTTTCAATACTATCGTCAACTTCCATCCACTCAGTATATTCTTTTAAGGACAAATCGAAAGGCTTCAAGTTCTCTTCAGAGTCTTCCTCAGATGTAGCTTGCTCTTGATTTTCTTCAACAAAAAACCCACCTTTTCTAAAGCAATTTTTCACAGTTTTTTCAAAACTTCATTCCAAGATTTTGTTATCAGATGAATAGCATCGAGTAAAGAAGTTTTTTTAGCCAATTCATTTGAGGTAAGGGTTTGAAATTCATCCATATTTTCTATAATTCTAGCACGCATCTCTCGTCGATAAAAACTTTTGAGATTTTTAATTATGCCTTGGTCACATGGCTGAATAATTGATGTAGTATTGGCCGGAAGGTAAATCACTTTGATGTGTTTTAGCGTAGTGCTTATATGTCATTATGTGCAGTGCAGTTGTCTAGTAGAAGGACAATGTTGCGTTTGAGGCTGGTATCCCATTTAGTCAGCCATTCATTAAACATTTTTGATGTCATCCAAGCATTGGAGTTTGAATGATATCCAACCGGTAGCTTATTGATACCTTGAAAACATCGTGGATTTATAGATTTACCAATAATTAAGAGTTTTTCTTTATGACCAACCATGTTAACACAACACAAAACAGTTATTCTTTGTTTACATATTTTACAGCCGTTAGCATTTTCATTTTTAAATAAGTAAGTATGTTCGGGTAAAGCACGATAATAAAGTCATGTTTCATCTGCATTGTATATGCAGCTAGGAGAATACTCGGCCAAAATCTTTGGCCATTCGTATTGTAACCAGTCCTCAGCTCCAACAAAATCAGCATTTCTTTTTTCACCACACGTTTTCTTGTAAACAATGTTTTCCCTTTTCTTCCATCGATGGAACCATCCATCTGTGGCTTTAAAATCCTGTTTTCCTATTTTTTTGGCAAGATCCTCAGCTTTTAGACGCATTAGTGGGCCGTCAACTCGAGCATTTTTTTCGTGAACATTTTTAAACCCCAAATTTCAAAGCTGATTCCACTTGCGGATCCTTCCCAGAATGATGTCTTTTGTTGTCAACATTTGCATTACACTTTGTTAATGACAAGATTTTTTTCTTTGTTGTTCAATATTTTACATAAGAGAGGTTAAGAAACGCCAAGTTGAGAAGCAGCGTTTCTTTGACTCATTTTTGGTAATTTACTGTACCTATCTAGAATATCAAGTTTTTGTTTAAAACTTAGGTCGCGTCATTTCTTTTGAGATTCGGACATCTTGCTATACTGTCCTTTGAAACTTCAAGTGACGCTAAACTCTACAAAACAAACGAAAAAGATCTTTAAAAATTAAATTATGTAAAATCACACTGAAATACTGTAATAAACGTTCATAAAAATTCACTGTTAAAAAATACAGTAGGACTGTACTGTAAATGGTTCAGTAGTAACATCAACTAATGTTAACAAACAATTAAGGTCGACTCAGCGAGGCTAGGGTGTTTGCATAAACAAAGAGTAAGGGAGACATTCTGAGAACTGTGCTAAGTGCTGAAACCGTTATAAAGTATTTCTGTCATTCTAAAAATAAAAATTCTATGAATTGGGCGTCATTGTATGTTGCACGTGCTGTTTACACTACTTTGTAGACATTTTTACTTGGTCTATGCTAGTATATGTTGACGTATATGATTTTGTATGGCAAATTAAATGATAATAATAAGAGAACAGATGATTACAATAAGCGAACTAATTACAATGTATTAATATACGTCTGTGTTTGTTTTTCAATGAAACGATAACAATAACCGAATGATAACATTAACCGTGATCATAATAAGTGGCGCCGACTGTAGTAGTAGTATTCTAGTATAAAATATGTAGTTTAAACTTAATCATTTGATTAGCATTCATGTACAAGTACGTGAGGTCACTCAACAGCCAGGATGATCATTCCCGTATATGTATAATCTACCATTTCTCTCAGATTAGCATTGCCGTACAAGTACGTGACATCGCTCAACAGCCAGGAGGATCATCCCCGTATATGTACATTCTACCATTTCTCTCAGATTAGCATTGAAGTACAAGTACATGAGTCGCTCAATAGCCAGGAGGATCATTCCCGTATATATATGTAAATTCTACCATTTCTCTCAGATTAACATTGTCGTACAAGTAAGTGAGATCGCACAATAGCCAGGAAGATCATATATATATATATATATATATATATATATATATATATATATATATATATATATATATATGTACATTCTACCATTTCTCTCAGATTAGCATTGCCGTACAAGTACGTGAGATCGCTCAGTGGCCAGGAGGATCATTCCCGTATATATATGTACATTCTACCATTTCTCTCAGATTAGCTTTGCCGTACAAGTGCGTGAGATCGCTCAACACACAGGAGGATCATTCCCATAGATATATGTACATTCTACCATTATCTTAGATTATCATTGCCGTACATTTACGATTTGATTTCCTGTGTACTGTGCTATATTCTAGGTTAAATATTTACAACTATCTGGACAGTAAATACTACACAGAGTACATAGTCACCATTCTTTTGTGTCAAATGTCTATAGGTTTTCCCATGTATTTACAGATACTTTTGAAGTTTGTGTGGTATTTTACAATGAATAGGTGATTGAATAATGAAGAAGTTCTGTGCGTTCAAAGTCCATGATTTTTCCAAGTGTTTACAGATCATTTCATAGTTTATGCAGTATTTTACAAAAAATGAATAGGGATTTAACACAAAAGAAAGATTAACAGATAATTTTTAGCAAAGAAATTGTCAGTAAAACTAAGATAAATTTTGTTTAACATGAAAAAATAAGAAAATTAAAAAAATTATTAACAATTATTACTATAATTTTTAAAAATAGAGAAAAATAAAGAAAAAGATTAGAAAAAAAAGTGAAAATATCTTACAAAAATATGTTGCTCCCAGGGGCCATATCAGAGCAAGCAAATCTTGTTAATCAAAGGGTTAATAATCAAATTTGAAATTTAGTATGTGAGACAATTCTCAAAATTAAAAAAATATACCTAACTGTGCAATCTTTTCTCCTTGAATCAGGTATGATTAATTTTTGTATTCCATTGATATAATGGCTGGTCTATGAGTTCTGGTTCCTAGCAGGCTTCAAGTAAATATTTTGATTTGAATTGAATAATATCAAATACTGTCACTGGTGCGCTAGAAGAGCCCTGGTGTAAAAATGAGCCACGCTCGGTTTTTAGTTTTGCGCATGCGCTGTTGATGTATTCCAGACCTACAAACATATCTAACCGTATAGTAGTTTTGCAGTAGTTATATTTTAGTAAATAATACAGGTATTTACAGATAGGTAAAAGTAATAATTTTATTAAGAAAGGGTCTACAAAATAAATTAAATATGATTTCGTTTCTGTATTATAATTTTCTGTAAATCTGACATTTTGTGTTAGAACATGTTTTTGGGAATGACCTTATCGTTTTGATCTGCATTGGGTCAGAGCTCTTCTTGTGTACCGGTGACAGTAACTGGGACTTTTCCTTAAATTGAATACAAATTTAGCAGCACTTTGAATATTTGTACTATAATTAGAAAATGCACATGTTATTACCAACGGGTTCTAAACAAATATCTGGCTATAATCAGAGTTTCTTATCACAAACTGCCATATCCAGTCCACTCTGATTTAACTTTTTTTTTTTTTTTTTTTTATTAAAACTGGTCATTTCTGACCAACCATTAATTTACATTTGATAATTAGATTTTAGCTTTTATTACAAAGAATCCATTGATTTCTATTGTATCTTGTTTGATGTTGGAAGCCAACCGGCGTGAGGAAGAGTATTGTTGTCACTCTTGTCGTTCAACGAGTTCAAATGGTTTTGTCCTTTTGAGTCGTCTTGTCAGGTGGTTGTTGTCGAGAAGTCTCAGTGCCTCAGGATTTTCGTGTTGAGTGAGCCGATTTGCGTGTTTGATGGCGTTCTGTTTTATGACTTCCTCGACCATGGGTACACCAAGATCGCAATGCAAGTCACTGTTACGCACATACCAAGGAGCGTTGGCGATGTTTCTTAGTACTTTGTTCTGGAAGCGTTGTATCCCTTGTATGTGACATTTGCTGGCACAGCCCCAAAGCTGTATACCATACGTCCAAACCGGTTTGAGGATTTGGTTATATACCAATAGCTTGTTGTATATTGATACCCGTGAATTTCGACCGAGTAGCCAATACATTTGCCTGTAGCGAGTCTGGAGTTCTGTGAGTTTTATTTTGACATGCTCGACCCATTTGGCTTTTGCATCAAGATTCATGCCGAGATATTTAGCTGAATCATGATATGGGATAACACTTCCATTCATTTCGAGCCTCTGAGGGTTTGGGATCCTCTTGTTTGTAAAGTTCACATGGACTGCCTTCTAGTCGTTGAGTTTGATGCGCCATTTCTTGGTCCAAGCCTCAACTGAATCGTTTGATCTTTGTAAGCGTGTTGTCGATTCTTGAACGGTTTTCGCTGTCGCTGCGTTTGCTGTGTCATCTGCGAAAGTGGCCGTGATGACGTTGGCTGTTTGCGGAAGATCACTGGTGTACAGCAAGTACAGGATTGGTCCCAATACGCTGCCTTGTGGGACTCCAGCTTGTATTTCCTTGAAGTCAAAATACGTAGATTCGTGGTTTACTCGAAACAGTCTGTTCGATATGTACGATTTCAGTAGATTCACAAACTGGGCTGGCAGAAACATGTTGAGTTTGTGAATCAAGCCTTCATGCCAAACTTTATCGAAGGCTTGTGAAACATCCAGGAAGACAATCGAGCAGACCTCCTCACCTTCCAGTGCTTTTTCAATGATGTCAATTAGTCGATGCACCTGTTCCACCGTAGAGTGTCCTCGCCTGAATCCAAATTGATGGTCGGGCAATAAGTTCTTTTCCACGATGATAGGTTTAAGCCTGTTGAGAAGCAGCTTTTCAAAGAGTTTTGACATTATGGGTAGAAGTGATATCGGCCTGTACGACTTGACCTCTGTTGCTGTTTTGCCGGGTTTCAGGATCATGATCATCTCCGCCACTTTCCATGTTGCAGGGACGTGCATAAGTCTAAGGGACGCATTAATTAATAATAAAAACATTTTTAGTCCTTTTGTTGTCAGTTTTTTTAGCACTAGTCCTGTGATTAAATCGTATCCTGGTGCTTTCTTCGGGTTCAAGTTGTATTTTAGTTCTCGTTTAAGCTCTTTTAATGTCACTTTTTTAATAATTTTAGACTGATTATTAGTGTTTAGGTGAAGTTCTTCTTCATTCGTGGCTTCATTCGGCTTGAAGATGTTTTCAAGATGATCTCCAAACGTGTTAGCTTTTTCTTGGTCCGATCTTGCCCATTCATTGTTCTCTTTCAGGATGGGTGGTACATGATGGATTTTCCTTTTCAGTCTTCTCGTTGTTTTCCAGAGGGAATAGTTAGTGTTTTTGTCTGCAGACAGATTCTCGAGGAAGGAGTTTGCAGAGTCTTCTCTCAGTTGGTGGATCAATCTTTTGATTTGTTGGGATTCTCTATTGAGAAGATCTCTTGTACACTGCCATTTTTGCCTGGTTCTTCTTTTGTTCTTTACTAGGTTTCTTACTTCCATAGGGTAGTTGTATCCAGGTGTTTTATGAGTAATTGTTCTAGTGTTATCCCACACTGCTTGTTGAATAAGACTGGTAAATTTTGTCACCGCCTCGTCAAGATGATCCCCAGTAGACAGGTCAATGTCGAGGGTAATTCCCTGATCTAGTTGTAATTTAAAACTTTCCCAATCCGTAGTTTTATTGCATAAAGTCGGTTTCGCTGGCTTTTTGATGATAGTTTCGCTCAATGTCATGATGATCGATGAGTGATCCGAGTCCAAGTCATAGCTGTCCTCCAAGGTAATGAAATTTGCCGCAAATTTTCTGGTTATGAAAAAATCCAGAACGTCTGGGGTCTTGTTTCTGTCTGTAGGCCAGTAGGTCGGTTTCCCAGTTGAATGTACTTTACATCCAGTTTTTTCTATTGCATTTTTAAGTTCTCTCCCTTTTGTATTATCCAATCGGGAACCCCATAGGGAATGTTTGGCGTTAAAATCGCCTCCAAGGACGAATCTCTCTCCTAGATGTCGGATTATCATTGTGTAATCGTCTTCTTTTAGGTTATGTTTCGGGGGTAGACTGCTCCCACTTTGAAGTTTTGTTTCATTGACGAAATGCTTAACACTGTCAGCTGAGCTTCCTCTTTTCGAATGTTGAGATCCTCATTGTACTTCAGGTTGTTTTTGATGAAGATTGCACTTCCTCCATGTGCCCGATTGTCTGGGTGAGTGGTATGGTGGGTATTATATCCATTTATTTTAATGTATTGTTGGTTAGAGAGATGAGTCTCTGAGATGAAACAGATGTCAATTTTATTTTCATAAAGGTAGAGTGAGAATTCTTCTTTGCTGCTTAGAATGCCGTTTGCATTCCAGGTACCAATACGTATGTTTGTATGATCCATACTTATTTTTTGGATTTGTTTTTATTGGCTGGAATCTTACTCCCGAGGGCATTTAATTTGTTTGATAGCGTTCTGTTTGATCTCTCTAAGGTCTCAAACTTCTGCATCATGCTTTTCATCATACTCAGCACCTCATTGCTGTTGGTGTTTTGATTAGTAGTGATGTTTTGCTCATTTGTACTTTGTCTGTTGCTGCTCAGTGCTTGGGCATAAGTCAGGTTTTTGGCAGTTCTTGGGTCTGTCAGTTTCTGTTTCCTTGCCGCGTTTCCTGCTGTTTCAGTGTGTACTGGTTTTTTGATGAGCTTTTCACGCATTTGTTGGAGTTTGATTGATACTTCACATCCCCTGTAGTTGGCCGGGTGGTTACTTCCACAGTTAGCACATTTGGCTTCTACATTTCTAGGTTTCGTACAATCTATAGTAGGGTGCTTGCCTGCACATTTAACACATCTGTGAGTTTTGTTACAGAAGTTTTGTGTGTGCCCGAACCCTTGGCATCTCTTGCACTGAGGAATCATTTTATTTATTCTCAACGCTTCAATTGAGATCTTCATGTTACAGATGTATCTGATTTCATAAATCCTTTTCATTTCAGTTCTGGGACTAAAAGTTAGCATGAAGAGAGGAAGTTTTTTATATTGCTTCTCACCTTCTTCATCTCTAGTGACCCTAAATTTTTGCTTAACATCACAGATTTCAAATCCTTGATCCAAGAGATCACTTTTGATACCGTTTTCACTTGTTGAGACATGTAGGTTTCTCGCCATCACTTTAATGCACCTTTCTTTCTTATTTTCGAAAGAGTACCATTCAAATCCTTCCAGTTTCATTATCTCTGTCACTTTTCTATAGTCATCACTGTTATCAACATTTATTTTCACTTTATTGTCACTCATGCACATAAGTTTATGGTTGATGCCATATAAGGCTTTGTTCAGTAAGGATATGCTGTCAGTGCAGATGATCACTGGTGGTGCTTTAACTGCTTTGGTGGTTTTTTTCTGTTGGGTTTGGTCTTTATTATTGTAATTTTTCTTTGGGGTGGCAGATTTGGTTCTTTTTCTGTTTTCGTTAAGTATCCACTCTGTTTCTCCTTCTACCATTTCCTCTTCTTCATCCCATGTAGGATACTTAAAGGGAGAGTAGGGCCCGGAGCGTTCTTTAACCTGGGCTGGATTACGTTCCACACTTAGTTGGGTACTTACAGCGCGTAGGCTGAAGTCTTTATTTTGATTTTCCCCTTGCAGTGTTGCAATTACATTATTAGCCTGCATTAATTGATTCTCTAGTGTTTTCACTTGGCTCACTAGGAAGTTAACTTGCTCTTGAAGAGCGTGGAGCTGTTGTTCTGGGGACATATGTGGGCCGATTGATTGATTCATCGGCACAAGTGCCTGCGTCATAGATGTATTCTGCACAAGCATTGTCGGGTCTTGACTGATTGGCTGAGTCGCCGTCATTCGTTGCTGCGCTTGAAAATTATTCATAAGGATCTTATTACTAAGACTAGCATATATACGGTTACTAGCCGTGTCACAGAATAAAATGTTTGTGCTTTATCAGCACTATGTCCGGTCATATAAAATTATTACTAAACATAATTTGTCCAAGATTGTTCATTAATTTTAAATAAAACTTATAAATTAACTTATATTTGCTCGCCAGAATTTAATGCAGAACAATATGCGTCTATAACATTACTCAACGAATAAAGTTTGCATTATTAGACCTATTATCTAGACTTAGCTGCAATAAAGCCAGTCCAAACATATAGCACAAGCCTTATCTCTTCCTTCTCTTATCTGCTCCACTCACAAACATCCGCACTCCACGAGAGTCGAACAGAGACCCTGATTTAACTGAATGAAAAAATTTAATTGGATTAATTTTTACTAAAAATGTGTTACAGTGACAGAACTGACACTGGATCACGAACAGTTAGAGGAGAGAGCACAGCAATACAAGACCGAAATGTATGTTTTGAAGGGAAGGTTAAGTGTGTTAGTGGAAGAATGTGACAGGCTGAAGCAAGAAATGGACAATAAAATACCAGTCGCTGTTCACACAGCATCTGTCAATGAGTGCAAGAGGTATTTCAGAGTTTTTATAAACTATGTTGTAATTTGGATTCACTGTTTGTTATTTCAATTCCTTCTATTAGCTCACACTCTCCTTATATATATCTTGTACAAATATTCAGAAGGCAATAAAACACATTTTTATTCATTCAGTGAAGTTCAAATACATTTTTTATACCTATAATGGATGACAATTGATGTTAATACCGTTTTTACAAATGTTTGTTCATTATTTAAAATTTAAAAAATTGATGTACCGGTCGGATTCGAACTAAGGAACTATGTGCTTGAAATCCAGCACATTAGCACTGAGCCATCTTTCTTATACTAGAATAAATTACTTAAAGATGTATATTAAATTATAAGAGAAAGATTCCTTGCAATTGTGTAACAAGAGGGGGATAGAATAAGTTATAGAGCTCCATCAACTTCATAAATTACAAAACAAATAAAAAAAGAAAGCGAATAAATAGTAACAAACGAATCTAATTGTCCAACATCATATGGTATATAGAGAGAGAAATGGAAGATTGCAAGGAAATTCACTTTCTATTTGGCCACTTAGTATTGTGATCCATCATATGTTTGTATATAAGAGGAATTGACTTGAAACATTTTGTTTCTATATTATTTGTTTTTCACTTACTTAAGATTTTTTGGGTTAGTTAGGAGACTGATAGACTTACCTTGTAATAATCCAATCCATTTTAATGAAATAGACACATCTAATCACATTAAAAGTTTTTAAAAGTTATGTTTAACGTATAAAGCTAGTTATGCATAACTGAATATTTGGAATTAATATGGGATTGCTATAAGGTTGTGATTGTACATTATGGGTGTTCTGATGTAAAAAAAAGACAGACTATAGTTTGTATCAAATGTACAAGTTAGAAGTAAACCATTTAGGATTTTCTCTGTCCCAAATTACTAATCTTTAGAATGAATAATTTCAACTAACATAAATGTACCAGATATCTGCTGTACTAATATGTAAAAATTACTGCAGTACTTGTTGCAGCGGTGTATAAACTTATTTAATATTATTAAGCATATTATAAGCTGCATTTTTCCTTTATATTATAAAAAATAAATAACTTTTTGTAGCAATTATGATAGATTCACAGTTGGTGATTTAAACTCATAGTATTATAAATTAAAATCGTACTTTTATAACTACAGTTAATAATTATTTAGGTTTTATAATGACCAATTATAGATAAAGACTGAATTTAAAAAATATTTGTCAATACATTACTTAACATTTCGATGTTACTATAGAATCCTCCTCAGGAGTCAAACAATATTAAACATCATTGTAGAATCAAAACACATTATACTGTATGAAAATTTTTTTTAAAACTGTAAACATAACAACAATAAATAAAATAAAAAATCTACCCTGACTGTCTACTCTCTAAAACAGGTCAAGTTTTTTGTCAATAATTGTTTGTTATAAAACCTGTTTGAAATTGTGTTGTTTAATTTCACTTTTAATTTTGAAGGTTACAGCAAAAGAACTTGAATTGAAGAGAAATAATTTTACTGACAACTTGTAAAGATTCTTTAATCACTCTGTACTTTCCCTGTCAATGGGTGTTGTTGTTCCTAGTCTCATGTGTGACTCCATGACTGATATGGAAAAGTCCACTTTAGAGCTTGACCTCACATGCATGAATAGATATTTGGCTTTCATCTCTTTGTATTTGTTTTATTTACAATAAGAATTGGTAAAATTATGTTGTCAACCACATATATCTACCAAAAGGTCAATAATAGCTAAAGTACTTTAGACATTAAAAAAGGCCCATTTTTCCCACTGATGGAAACATATTTATGGGTTTCATTAATAGTAATATTATTGCACTTCTACATTTTCCTTTCATATAGTTAAATATCTTCATTTCCTTTCCGTTTAGATTGAGTATTAATCTGCCTAAGAATAATTGCCTTATTGTAATTTATTATCTAATAAATTACTCATAAATACATTGATCGATAACCCTAGATTTGAAAAAAAGTTGTTGCTGGGTTAATGAAAGTGTGATAAAGTATTCTGAGATAATATTTATTGAACCTGAAATTATTGTTTTTTAAAATATGTAATTTAAAATTTTTCATGGATCTTGACATATCTAATGTGACTTACTTTGTTATAACCTTTTAAGGCAAAAGTTTATTTATGTCATTTATAATTAGCTCTCTTATAGCCACTTTCACTAATAGACACTGTAATAAAATATAATTTGTTGTTTAATTATTTGTAAAGTTTGCGACCTTAATAAAATTAGAGTTAGTTTTAAACTAGAGAGGACTATTTTTAAAAAAACATTAACATTTTAAATAATTTAAACTATTTACAGATAAAGTCGATTCACTAAAAACATAAACATGAATATAATTTTACTAGGACCTATCCCAAGTTTAAACCAAAATAGTATAACCGATGTACAAATTGAACAGATGATGAACTGTGGAGCATGTACAGCTTTTATTTTTATGCCGCTGTCCTTTAATGGCGAGAGATATACTCAGAAGAAAGACTAATGAACTGGAACCAACCTGAAAAAAAGCTCATACTGGTCACTGGCAGAGGCATTGTACACAGGACATCAGCTGTGCAAAACAGCTGGATGTCTGTGAGAAGAAGAAGAACAGATGATCTGGCTTGAGACTCAGACTCAATGCGGCTTGAGTTAACAATGGGTATCTAATATTTTTCAGAGAATTCACATTATAGTTGTCATGACAACAATTGGTGATGAGTAGTAGCTAATTAAAGGAAATGTATTGCATCTATTGTTTTATACAAAGTCAATATTATCTTGCACTATATTTGATTTTTTTGTGAACTTCAGTGAATATGAGAACTTGTATACAAAACTTGTAAATGTGAGATATCATTTGCTGATATGGCCTGCAGAGATATCCCGTAATATGTATATTAAGGGTTAAATTCAGTGTTGTAACCTGTGGGTTACACATGTGTTTCCTAAATCATTTTCCAGGTATGAATGTTATTTCTCCAGCTGTTTCTGTCATCCTATCTCCTGCTAGCTCACTTTCTCTTGCAACCTGTAACCCATCCTTCCTACACTTTAAGTAAATGGTTGCAAATCATGTCTGTTGCTTCATTTTTTTACAAACTTGACTACCCTCCTTTGATTTTCAATAAGCCTGCCTCCTCTTGTGTAAACACTGATTGGGTTGTCTTCTGCTTTGCCAGAATTAGATTGAATAAGTCAGTACTCATTCACTGTTATGACCCAAGTGACCCCACGATACAGTTTAATCCACTTTGTTTGTTCCATAAATACCATGTAATCGTGAGCTAAATCATCCCCATTGTCATGGCTCCTAACCACTTTCTTAGAATAAATTCAATATTTATGGATAAACCTTAAACCTTTAGAAAATATTGGAACTGTGACAAATCATACTTCCCTTTTCAGTGATCTAGTAAGCATAGTGTCTTTAAGGACACAGCCCAAGTTCTAAGACATTTAAAAGCCAAACTGATTTAAATTAGTTTCACAGCATGTTCAATCAAAATGGTTTTATGTGAAAACATCCCATACGTAAATATACTTAAGACAGACATTTTTATTTTGTTCTCCATTGTTCATTTAATTTTTTCCCTAATATTTTAATTATTCTTGTTTTTTTTGTATAGGCTTTTTGAAGAATTAAAAAAGCGGTATGAAGATGAAAGAGAAATTTTATCAAGGAAGTTGGCAACATTTGAATCATCAAGACCAGATTTAGATATAGAAATGGTGAACATCAAAGCAGAGCGAGATCAGTTATTTACTGAAAACAAAACAATGGACAAATTAATTAAGTTAGTTTTGTTTTCAATATCTGTATAAGCATAGACATGTGTTTGTGTGTTTCTGCTAATTACTATTTTTGTTAAACCACTATTTTAATAATTATAATAGTTAACTAAACACATTGAATTACTAAAGCATTCAGAAGATTTATTTCTCATTTGAAGTTAAGATGATAAACTTAATGATGAACAACAAACTACTTGTCATTTCAAGTGTATCTCATAAAGCATTTTTTAAAAGAAAATAATAAATAAATCTCAACATCATTTAAGATATCTATACAATACAATATTTAACAAAACATTATTTTGTTGTTGATGTCTAGAAGGTTTTCATGTGAGACTGATTTGGTGAATATATCAGTGATTTAGTGAGTTTAGTCAAATATTTATAATTAATTAAAGGGTGACATAACAAAAATTTGAAATAAAACATTTCTAGTAGAAACAGACATTTACATCCACATACACACCATTTTGAAAAATTATTTTAAAAAATCCTGCCTTAAAACACTGAGGTATATAAAAGCATTTTGTTAGCCTTTATTTGTACTTGTCTTATCAAAAGGCAGACTTGTCTAGTAATTTCAATATTACTATTACAGACGATTAGAAGATAAACTTGATTCCTGTGAAGTTAAACTACGCAAAAGTGAACGATCAAGAGCATCTATGAAACAACAGTTGGGTATGTCAATGGCTTTTGCGAGGGAACTTATTACAGATCAAGAATCTTTGCTTAAACAGTTAGCTGAAAGAACTCAAGAAACAACAAATGTAACGAAAATTGGCAATGATATTGCCTCTAGAATGGATACACTTAGAACCAAACTAAAGGTTAATATTGTTTGTAAATTTTAGAATATGTTCTTTCTGTATTATTTACACAACACACACTATTTCTCTCTCTCTCTCTCTCTCTCTCACACACACACACACACACACACACCCACACACACACACACACACACACACACACACACATAAGCACACAAATAAAAACACCATAAATTATGATTTATCACAGTAATGTTTTGTCGCTTGAGTCAACCATACTAAAAATATAATTAAAAGATACTTAACCAAGTGAATTCGTAAGGGCTTACTTGCTGATGCGTTTCGAAACAATCGTTCCTTTTACGAAACAAAGGTTCTACTGGCGGCGTTGCGTTAGGTACAAAGATGATTACATCAAGATTGTTCAAGATGATAACATCAAGCAACCTTTTTCCTAAAGATTTTAAAATCTAAACCTTAATCGATTTGTTTCTATAACATTAGAACTATATTATTTCTGTAATATAAATGTCAGCCCAAGTTTTTTCAGTTGTATCAATTATATTTACGTTAATAAGTATATATTTTATAAATGTGTTATTTACAAAGATGTTTTCATTTAGGTTTTGTCTAATAATTTTCCGATGGGAAGGGACAACGTATAACAAGAGAGCCACTTTCCTTTTTAGTCATTTTGCTTTGGATAATTCTCAGACATTAAGTTCAAATAATTTTCTTAAAAAACTTTCTGTTTCGCCAGGCCTGCTTTTGAATAAAAAAATATACTAGTAAACTTAAAATCTTGGCACCTATGAGTGTACATCTTGGCTTTTCTGATTACAATTAAATTTAATCCATGCGATCATGAAGTATTGTAACAGCTAATGCGACAGCATTTATAGATTTGCATCTACAACTTCTTTGTTCAAAGACAAGCTTATGAGAATGGAGTCTTTCTAGTACAATCTGCTTTATATTTATTGTAGAGTTGCTGATGTTGTAGATTTACTTTTTGACACAACTTTGAAATCATAAACAATTTTTTCCAGCCAGCTAAGAAGTTTATCCAGCTTAACTCATCATTCTGTAAAAAAATTATATAAATTTTATGCAATAGTGTTTGAGTCTTTAGACCTTCCCATATTGGCTTTAAATCCCAAAAGTACCTCAAGAACCTAGCAAGGAAACCAGTATGGAAACCAGCAAGTAGAAACTGGTAATCTTTCACAACCAAACATTTTGTTCTACTGAAACAGTGAATGTTTGTATCTGGTTGACTCTTTCTGAACCGCAAAGTGTTATTTTACACTACTTTTTTACTTTTTCTGCTTGAACTCTACTCGAAATTTTGTACAGCATATATCATGTTTTCTCACTATTCGTATCATGATCCATATACAGGGTGTTTTAGGAGGAATCTGCCATACTGTACAAGCTTATTCCTTGCATCAAAATAATAAAAAAAGTTCATATAAACACGGGTCTGGAAATGCTTCGTTGGCGAGTTATATAGGGTCAAAGATTTCATCTAAAATTCAGCTCCCTCAGTGAAATTAACTCTCACTGAAACATTTAGGGTATTAATTGAATTTGTTAGTTAGATACGTTTTATGTAAAATGAGCTGACAAATCGTATAAAACCTGTCCCAGAACTCTATCTCCAATAGTTTAGGATAGAATCGGAGTAAAGCAAAAAAAGGTTAGGGTCAAAAACACTGCTTTTTGCATTTAAACTACATTAACTCCATTGAATCGTCTATAAACAAAGAAAAATGTTGAATAAAATTTGTAGAGAATTTTATTCTCAAAAGAATAATATAAATACAGTCAATACAAAAAGAATAGTTCTCTTTTAAATTCAATTTTATTAGATACTTCGTCGACAATGCTTGATTTTCATAATTTTTAGTTTTGTGTTTCCTAATAAAATTGAATTTAAAAGAAACCTATTCCGTTTTTATTGAATTTATTTACATTAATTTTTTTGAGAATAAAGTTCTCTACAAATTTTATTCTACTTTTTTCTTTGTTTATAGGCAATTTAACTGAGTTATTGTAGTCCAATCGCAAAAAAGTGTGTTTTCAACCCTAATTTTTTTTACTTTATCCCAATTTACTCCTTAAATATGAACTTTTTTCATTATTTTGATGAGAGGAATAAGCTTGTGCTGTATGGAAGATTCCTCCTGAAACACCCTGTATATTACACTCTTTTAGTGCCAATCAGTCCACATTGTCTTATCTCCTGAAAAAACATCTGTGCTAATAATATAAAGCAGATTTTGTAACTTTCTAAACAAGGTAAATGTGTAATTTTGGTCTATGTTTAAAATTATATAATATTTAATTATATATTTTTAAAACATTTTTTTGTCATTATTTTTATATTTGTCAAAAGAATGCACTACATTTTGAGAGTGAATCAAGTCCCATTTTCAAGTAAGTATCTATAGCATAGGTCAGTGTTTTGCACAGCACTAAAAATAGTTATTAGTTATAAAATAGTAGAACTTTATTCCACACCTAGCACTCCCAATAGTCGATTTACCTGGATCTTTTAGATTCAATAATAGTTCTTCAATATCCTGTAGTGGAAGAAGTATAATCAACTGATTAGTCTTGAATGATATGTTAAAGATTTATTTTAATCAAAGGAAGTTTGATGTTTTAATTCAATTTGTTATTACAGGGTGTTGAGAGAGGTGCACGAATGCAGCTCGACTGTCTTGAGCAACGAATGAAAGCCCAAGAAAATGGAATGGATCGTGCTAAAGCAAGTTGGGCTAAGGAAATCTCTCGATTGAAGCAAATAGTCAAAGAAAAGGAAAACGTGATAGAACATTTAAAAGAGGAAAAAAGGTAAATTAATTTTTTATTGAATGTAGAGATTGAAATGAAATTTCCTGATTAAGATGTAAACATAAAGTTTAAACAAACAGGGAAGATGAAATTTATGTTAGTCAGAAAATAAAGTAAGCTTTCCCGTTTTAAAAATATGTGAACATTATATTTCATTCGTAGACTTATTTGACAACTAACAGTTTTTTTAAGTGTTGATCTCATAATAGAAGAAAATGACTAATAGAACTTTCAAATTATACTAAAATTTAGAATTTTTAATGTTCTAATAATAACAAAGGTGGGGGTTTTTTTTACGCATTAGTCAACTATGTTTAACCAGTATTTTAATCTTTCATTTGTTAAGTTTAATAAACTTTATTGGAAAAATCTGCACGAATAATAATTGATTCATAATCAAAGGAGGAGGTTTTCAGTAATCCAACTTTCTAAATTTTGTTCTCTGGTTTTTAAAGTGAGTGCTTCTATTCGCTGGATATCACTATATTTTGCACAGAACAATCCCATTAGTCTTACTATAATTATTGTTACAAAATCATACTATACTTAGTTTGATACAATCATAATAAGTTATATTTTTATCCCAATTTTTTAAATGGAAACTTTCTTAACACACACTTGATACTTTTTATAAAAAGATTTTAATTAAATTTTGTTAAATAAAATTTATGTTCAGTAAATTTTCCAATATCTGATAAAAGTTTTTCAATTACTACATTAAAATAAAACCTCTCAATAATTACTTGGAATAATTTACTGTGGCTTATATTAATAAATAATACATAAATACCTCTAACCACAAATATTTTTATTCCAGTCTTATGTACATTTTGGATACAAAGTAATAATCCTCAGAGATATGACAATACATACTCATGTCTCTATTATCTACCTCTACTGTAACCTCTATTATCTACATTTTACTTCTGTCACTTGAGTCCCACTGATTGACACTTTTAATCTTGTTATTATCTACTACTTCCTGTCCCAAATCTCTTCCATTCACCATTCCGGTGTATATTTTTTTCAACCAACAATTTCTTCTTAGATATTATCATCAGGAATCTCTTTTTTTTACTGTTCAGATTCAGTAGTTGTTTGATTGTTATTCATTCTCTCATTCTTAACTTCATTTATTATACTATTTGCCTATTTTATATGAATCTTTTTTAAAAACATATTTAAAATACCGCCATATAGATTTTATAAATGGTTCCATAATCTATTCGACACAAAGCAATGTTGAGAACATTTCCTTTTCCAAATATTGAGAATTTTTGTTTGAATAAAGGCACTGGTACTTGTCTTCCTTGTTACTACTTCATGATCACAGATCTTGCTACTACTTAGAGGTCTTAATCTCCTTCAGGGAATAATAATCTTGATGTAGTCATTGCCTTTAAGTAGAAAAAGTTCACCTAGTTCAAATTTTATTTACACATCTAACCTTCTTGCTAATGTCCTAAAACAGCTCAATTATAAAACAAAATATTTTACTCTGTATCAATTTTAAGAATGTCTCAAGATTTCGACTATGTGGGTTTGAGTCAGAATTTGAAGTTTTATAATTTGACACGCTATTGATAAAATATTTTTACTGTAAAATTATATTTACTCCATGCTTACATGTACTTGAGAGATTTTATTCTGCTTTAAAACTAAGAACATTGTGAAAACCCAAGTTGAAAAGCTACTAATTTTCTTTTTTGTTGAAAATGCTTTTATCAAAAACAAAAGAAATACAATTTTTATTATCTTTAATCCTTGTTCACATTATGAAAATGGTTGGAAAACCCAACTGTCTTTATCAAGGGAATAAACTAAAACATCACAAGTTAAATTTTGTTATTGTACCAGCTATATGGTACAAACAATTCTTTAATCTGTTACACTAAACATTTTAACTAGTGACAAAGTTTTAATTTATTGTTTTGATAATGATTATGGAACTTTATTGATCATTATTACAACATTGGCAAGATATTGAAGATAATAAGAGGTGGTTTCGTTCGGCTTTTCATTAGAAGCATTTCAAACATATGTATTGATACTACATTCCTCGTTATTCACAAAAATATTTGTAAAACATGTTGAGGTTATATGGTTGCTTTGCTTACCCCTCCCTAACTTACAGAGTGTAATTAAACATTACTTAAATATCAAGTGTAATAGGTTTTGTAGTTTTGTAAATTGATTCACATAAAGAAAATTTTAAAAAATTTGCCATCAGCTTCTGTCATAATGAAAATTTGTTTTACATGCTTAAAATATTTAATTATTTTTTCAATGTTATTAGTTAGGTTTAGGTGTCTAAAACAACTATAGTTGTAAAATGTGTGTATATAATAAAAATCACCACTAATTGTCTAAACTGTAACTGTACTGTCATGGCCATTTAACCATCCACGTAGTCTTGAGAGATTGCAATAGGTGAGACGTGAGATAGAGGGCTGCGTTGAGTCACTATAAATACTTTCCTAGAAACATGATATGGACTGTCAAAACACTCATGGTTAGTAATTATAAAACTTCTACAGTCTCCTCAGTTTCCATTTAAATGTGTCATATTGTCATATATAGCGTTATAGGCAAAAGAATTTGGTGAACTGTATAAGATGACTTGCATTAGATGGTCAATATTAGATAAATTCAATGATAAATTAGCTTTGATTTGAAATAATAATCTTAAAATATGTATAGACATATCAGATGCAGAAGGTGTTGATGTATAGAACATTCTGAAAATGTAACATGTTTTTAGAACTGGTAGTGCATGAGAAAGCAGGAGTTAGCAAGCGCACAGTTAGTTGAACACAGTAATATATAAGAGATTGCCCCTATTTTTTCTGCAAGATAATCCTAAATCATCTATTTTTTAAGTTGTCTTTGTATTCTACATAATATCTAATTTTTGTTATTGTTATTTATAGCAAAACTAAAGATGAACTGGAACTTGTGTGGCAAGTAGCAACAGCAGATGATAAAGGACTGAAGGAGTCAAAAAGGATCGCTCAGTTATTGCCTGATGATGCATAAATCAAAACTTCTCTAGCCAGTAGAAAATCAGAAAAGTGTAGGATTGACTCTAATTTGGAAAATGAAAATAAGAGTTTAATCAATCTAGTCATTATGTACAAATATTTATATAAATTTTGTTAATTAAATTTTGTTAAAAACTGTTATAGATTTAGATACATTTTTAGCAAAAAAATAAAATATTAAAAAAATAATGACTATTATTAGTGCAAAAATCCTCAACCTTATGATACCCTTTATGTCCTCATAGATTTTACCTCTCTATACCAACATCCGTCACATGCATGGCCTATAAGCTTGGAAATTTCCTAAACAAATGCTCAGCCAAACCCTATCCCTTTACTTGTTCACCTCATCAGATTCATCCTTAACATGTCGAAGCCTAGCCCCTTAGTAGGCGCCCATCTATCTGCCTAGAGGTTTTTATGTAAAATATAAACAATTCCTGACGTATAAGAAATACCATATTTACAACAAATTATACATTTTCATAAAGGGAATGAAACAAGCTTTCATGAAATATATACATATCAATTGATTACTTACATATAGATGGTGTTATGTTCCTTTAAAAAATGTAAAAATAAGTCAACAAAATAAAATAGCAACACTGTACATCACTGCTTTTCACGCTACATATTTTACAATTGAATGAAAATAAATATTATGTTATATATCATTTTAAAGCTAAAAAAAATGTAATTTAAAAATATTACTTTTAAAATTTAGAAAACTATAAAATCGGAGCATTTATATCTCCATTCGGTTGATCAATGAAAAATATGTCGAATGTACCTCGACCAATATTGGTTTCACTGTCACTGTCAGTATCTAAAATCGACATATCTTGTATTGAATCATTTCCCAAAGTGTCTTTAGTCTTTATATCTATAACGTAATATCTCTAACAATAAAAATTAAATATACTAAATAACAGAAAGATAAATTTAAAGCAAAAAACAAATTCGGAAGCCTAAACAAAAATTACACAAACCACAAATTAAATAAACAAAATGAGGGATAGATAAAATTTAGAATAAATAAGAACAAACTTGACAACACACACTAAAAAAAAAAACACTTATTATCTGGTTAAACCAACAAATGTCTGATAGCTTTCAGTCGCCACACTTAACCAAATAAGTTTTTATATGTAAAATAAACTCTGAATGGTATTAAGGTAAATACATGTAATGTAGAATAACCATATAAAGAACGATATTGATGAAACTGAGAGTACGCGGGAATTATGTTGTGGAAATAAATACGGGAGCCCGAACTATACACGGGCATAGGCAACTAGAGCTCATGTCACTAAATGACCCGATCTATACTCAACCGTAGGTTTGAAAGTGTTAAACAAAATAATTTTTTATTTTGAGCAAAGAAATTTGTTACAAATAAGAACTGCAGTGTGGTCTAGGATGGCTCCATCATACACAAGCCTCTACATGGGAATACATAAACTATTGTGTTTTACAGATACAGGATACATTATTTTAATTTGGACACAGGGTTTAATTTTTAAACAGCTTATCACTATTCTCTATACTTCAATTCACTGGAAAAATCGACAATAGTTTTATCACTGACAGTAGTAGTCACTTTTACTAACAGTAGTAGTCACTTTCACTGACAGTAGTAGCCCTTTCATTGACAGTAGTAGCCACTTTCACTGACAGTATTGTAGATCAAACAACCAGGAATGGTAATATCTGCACATTAGTTCACACCAATCCTACAAACCATTTACAATACCTCCATTTTAATAGCACTCATCATATGAAACAAGCTATTTCATACTGCTAGGCAATCAGGGGCAAAAGAATTTTCTCCTACAATAGGGAGTTTCAAACTTCAATAAAAAGATATCAACAGCCTTCCAAGGAAGAGAATATCCAAACAACTCATTGAAAATAAAATCTGCTTAGAACAATCATCTGATTACCCTGAATCACCAGTGAAACTAAATATAACTCTTAATTACAAATTACCACCACATTGGTCTACTTAATCCGGGATCAGTCTTGTCCTGTTTCGTAACATAAATAGTTGCACATTTGTAACATATACATTTATATAAGGAACTCCCAACATTTACAAACTCATTGATTATAGCAAATACTTTTATTTAAAACTAAATTTTTAGGTACAAAATTGTTAAGAAATATGTAATTGACAAATTTTTGAACAATTTAGCCATAAGAAATAATTTAAAATTAATTTACTGGAAATGTTTAGATGAAGGGAATTGAAACGACGCGACACCTGGGGAACTAGCTGTTATTTAAATTTCCCTCATGGCAAATTGAGACCTTCAATCTAGTATGCTCTCGGTAGATTGATCTGTTAAATTCATGATCCTTTTGTTTCATATAACGGTTCATCATTATTGGACAGTAATCACATCGTGAAGCCTTTCCTTAAAGATCGTTTAAAATAAAACCAAATTCTGTGTGTTTCGTTTTAAACAATTACGTTTTATTTAAGTTCTTGAATTTTCATGAAGTGTATCAATAAATTTTAAAATAATAATTTGTACTGGTAAAACAAATTTTTATAAAAACGTTTCATAATTGTTTAACAAATTTACGTGGGTTTTGACTCCTTATTGGACATTCTTGACCAGTTATATTTTTTATACTTTGGTTGAGCAGTATGAACGATTTTCAATTGAAGCTCTTTCCAAAAGATGAGGCTTGGAATTGCCTTTGCTAACTCAGCAAGGAATATTGTTCTAGCAATTTTTGTCCTTTTGTTTTCTTAATATATGATCTGAACATTGATTGTTGCCAAGTTCAATAATCCGTCAAATATAGATATTAGTCATCTCTGTTACTCGCTCTCTTTACTGAGTATTCCTTCTTCATTTTAACAACTACATCAACTCCTTTCTTTAATAAGTTTTAGAACGAAACCATCTCTGGTTTCCTAATACTTAAAATAAGATCCTAATACTTAAAACTATAAAAGCTTTGCCACGGCTCCTTTCCAATTAATAGACCTAGAAGTAAGACACCCAACAAAATAGTTTCAATAACCTAACAACAAAAATGGACTTTAAAATTCAGTATGATCATACTCCTACATCGAATATGTCAGTTGGCATGTACATTTTTCTCAGCATAGTATATAGGCCTAACCATGAAATGTTCTCAAAGTCAAAATGAATGGCCAGAAACTTTATACTCTAACCATTTATAAATAATCTTAGAGTAAAAGATATTTTTTTTTGTTTTTCATATTTTAAGGTAACAACTATATAAAATATTACTATATGCTAAAAGATGAAGAGGACCTTGAAATATTCTCAGAGTATTAATGTAAAGCATCATAATTTGTCCAAAAAGACGAAACAGAATGACAACTAGACTATGCATAGAGATTTATACGTAGGTATGTGAGTTACTACAACTTGTAACTGAAAGTTATTGACAGACTGAGTTCAAAAGGGAAATGGAGTTTAAAATAAAGTTACATATTATTTCATAAGAGTTAATTTTAAATAGAAGTGAAATGCAAAAGTATTATTAAAAATGAAGTATAGGACCCCATCCTTGAAGGCAGAAGATACTTCTGGTGAATACTAAGAAATTGCCTGGGGTCATGAAGAATTTCAGTCTCCGCCTTGTTCTCCTAATAATTCAAGTGTTACCTACAAGGGTCTACTTACATGACAGCTGCATCCACTAACACAAATATTGGTGTTTACTAAACCTTTATAAGAAGAAATTAATATAGATCTACCATGCATGATGGAGTAACACTTCTGGCATAAAATATACATAGTTATTTTAAATGAAAATTGTATACAATGTAGGTTAAAGTTCGGATAGTCAAAAACTAATGTTAAAGTGATTAATTAAGATTCACCGAACGTAATGGACTACAAAATTCAAGAATGTAGTTTAAATGAAAAAAAGACCTAAATATAATTTGAACTCAATAACAGTTTAGTAATAAAATAAAATGAAACTTCTTAAGGTAACAACATGCATATGAACTCGTAACTTTTTTCAATTACTGATTTATTGGTTATGACTGTAATAGGCGATTATCTTAAGAGTGAAGTTGAGGAGAGTGGGTTTACTTAAGTGAATAGGAGGTTTTTCAATAATTTGGCCAATCAGTGTAATTTGTATTGAATTCATGAATTGATTCTGAAATGATTTATTCTGTTCTGGTATGGCTATAAAATTTATATTGTTCTAGCTTATTGAGAAATAACCTCTTTTGTATAAATTATCAACATTGATCAGAAATGGCCATTTCTTAACACACTTAGAGCTGTACAAAATCTAGAAGCACAGAAAGTAAAATGAATACATACTAGAAGAAAACACAAGATATTTTTGAAATCCTATGACAGATTAACAATTTATCTGGTAGGCAATCTAGGTATTCATGAATGGTAAGTGCTGTAAAAACATCATAATCAGGTAAAAAAAAAATAACAATTAAAAGTTAATGCAAGACCTTAGATTACAATTAAAAATTTTAACATCACTGACATCAAAACCAAATGGAAATAAAATGTATACTAACACACACACATGTTCTGGTTGTAGAGAAGAATTCGTCACACACACATAAGAGGTGTGAATTCTTAAATAAGAGGTAGAAACTTAAAATTCTGTCAGTACTTTGTTTCACAATGTGCTCAAAGAAAAATTGCTATTGAAGAGCAAAGGTTGTGAGTTGACTGACCAGTTTAAAATTAACTTGTATGTTGTATTACATTGGTCTCTTTATAATATTTAAAATTATTATGTACAATTATACTTATAACTTTTTTGTGAATTTATAAAAGAAGTTTTGTCCTATGATAGTTATGTGTCTCAGTAGATATTGCTGGCTAGTAACAATTGAAAAAAAAATTAAAAAATTACAAATTCAGTAATACAATTTTAAAAAATGTAGCCGTTAACTAATACGAGTTCATGTCATTATTTATTACAGTATTTATTCCATAACTATGTCAAAGTTTAAAATAAGAATAAAATATTTGTATGTAAAAATGTAAACAAATTTATAGATTTTCACTAACCTCACAATAAAGAACAAAACAAACTACTATATTTTTAAAAATTGTATGTATTTCTATCTAATATTATATAAACAATTTTTATTACATTGCTTAAGCTGTAATAGTGGTTCTATTCGTTAAATTAGTTTCTGATATAGGTCACTAAAACTTGATAATACTTCTAGGTAACATACTTCACTAGTAAATTAATAATGTTTTAATTTATAATTATCAAAATGATTTAATACTGAAAATAAATACCTGTATAGTATTAAAATTTGAACAATTTTACTATGAAATGTACATAGTAACGTACAACATGGATATAATAATGCACAAGATTATCTAATTTTTATTATATCACTGGATTGATTGATTTTCTTTATATGAAAATGATGCTTCATATAAAATATATAACATATATACATGTATATATATATATATATATATATATATATAATACGTTTTCTTGTTTAATAATTTAAAACAACATAGGTTATTCAAATACAAGAATATTTATTAATTGATATCCAAAGCTTTTCGTTGGCAAACAGTACCAACATCATCAGGAATAAAATTTTCATATATATATATATATATATATATATATATATATATATATATATGAAGTTAATATATTACTATTGTAAGTAATTTTATCCACCGTTAAGTGCAATAATTTTACCTTGAGTGATGAGGCACCTTTTGGTCACTTGACCATTGTCGAATCACTGACAATGGTGATTCGACAATGATCAAGTGACCGAAAGGAGCCTCATCACTCAAGGTAAAATTATTGCACTTGATGGTGGATAAAATTACTTACAATAGTAATATATTAACTTCATAAAGTCAGTGCAACGGAAAAACAATGGATAACGTAAAATATCAAGAGAGTGATTCAACAATGGTCAAGTGACCGAAAGGTGCCTCATCACTCAAGGTAAAATTATTGCACTTAATGGTGGATAAAATTACTTACAATAGTAATATATTAACTTCATAAAGTCAGTGCAACGGAAAAACAATGGATAACGTAAAATATCAAGAGAGTGATTCGACAATGGTCAAGTGACCGAAAGGTGCCTCATCACTCAAGGTAAAATTATTGCACTTAATGGTGGATAAAATTACTTACAATAGTAATATATTAACTTCATAAAGTCAGTGCAACGGAAAAACAATGGATAACGTAAAATATCAAGAGAGTGATTCGACAATGGTCAAGTGACCGAAAGGTGCCTCATCACTCAAGGTAAAATTATTGCACTTAATGGTGGATAAAATTACTTACAATAGTAATATATTAACTTCATAAAGTCAGTGCAACAGAAAAACAATGGATAACGTAATATATATACTGTATATATATATATATATATATATATATATATATATATATATATATATATATATATATATGAAGCCATTTATTTGACTTATGAGTTGGCCACAGCTGTATTAAATTGATGAATAAAATTTGGTTTGCTCTAAGTGATACTGCCCTTTAATAAGGAATGCCAAGCCTTGTGCCCTATAAAAACAAGAGCTTGGGAAGAAAAGTACAGACATAACAGGCATATCACATTTAATACACTATTTTACATTAATAAATGTGGTATATACACTTAGCAAGCTTTTATTAATATTTATGGACAGTAATATCGAGACATTTTTCTTCCAAAGAAGAAAACTCAAACAATTCAGAAAACCTGCCTTTCCCATGTGAACCAATTTGATAAATTTTGGGACTTAATTTAGCTATTACAAAAGAAATCTAAAGATGAAACTTATCATACATTTCAGGCAGATACAGTTTCAAATTCTACAACTGATACAGTATATCATCTGAAGTCCCTATTAGAACAAATCTTACCCAGTCACCTACTGACATTTAATGCAGATTAGATATCTAGTATTCAAGGCCTTCTCTGCACCAACGCATTTAGCCTATAAACAACACAAGGATCACGTGCCAGAACTGTTTCATGTTTTGCATACATAATTTCATTCTGGTTCGTTTGGTTTTACTTTAAATAGTTTTATTAATGATATCATGTCTATAATTAGTTGAAATTTATCATTCTTAGAGTGTTATTCATTGTTGTAACTTATGACAACTCAAGTAGTAATGTGGCTTTTCTAATGCAATAAAAGATTTATTGTTCTGAAGGTAATTTGAAATAATTTCTGTGGAATTGTTCTGTATTTAACAACAATTGTTAGAAACATGGAGGATGAAGTTAAAAAAATGTGTAAGTGTATTTTTATAACTGTTGTAAATTTTAAAAATTGTAAAAAAACATTCAATTTTTATTACTTGGAGAAATTATATATTTATATAACTTTAGATCTAATAAAACTACTCTTTATTTATTGAGCTTAAAATTTAGTAACATTAAGTAACACATATTCACATAACAAAATCAAAATGGCATTTATAAAGCTTTTGATAAAAAAAATTTTTTATTACACTTTTATTTTAATTTATAAGTATTAATAGTTGTGTTAATTTTTTTCTTGGGATTTATAAATTTGTCATATTCTCTAGATGTTTTCTAAAATAAATTGTATTATTTTGTTTTGTTGAAGAAATTTATATGAAAGAGGTGAAAATGATCACTTAACATTATTTTTTTAAAACACATATTACGTTTTAATTTTTTAAATTATTTTTACCACTAATGACGCCAACCCTCCTGTGTTTGATACTAGCAATTATAACCCAGATAACATTAGTTATTGTAAATTAAATAAAAATCAAAAATAAAATTAAAAAAAATTTACAAACATATACTTTTACAATCTAACTTATTTGTTTACCAGTAAATATATTTTTAGAGACAAATTCTGAAAATACACTATAAATGTAATATTACAGAATAAAATGAGTTATTAGAGGTTATAAGTACAAGTATAAGGTTTTATCCTCTTTGATGATAATGATAGTTATTGAAATCACTTTCAATAGTGACACCTATGTGAGATTTACTTTATATATATATATATATATATATATATATATATATATATATATATATATATATATTTATATATATATATATATATATATATATATATATATATATATATATATATGTATGTATGTATATGTATCTGTCTCTTTAGTCGATTTTATTATTATTATATTTTTTATTTATAATATTATTATATTTTAATAATATTACTTATTATAACAGTTTAATTTGTACTTAAAATTTGTTTTAATTTCAACAAAAATGTTTTTGCTTATTTTGATAAAACTGTATGCTTTTGAAATAGAAGTTATTTTGAAAAACAATTGATAATGTTTTGTTATTATGAACAGGTTTAATTTAACTGATTTATCTTCTACATTTAATGTTTCTCAAGATTTTGTTTTTTACATTCTTTTCTTCATATTTTATATCATTTTCTTTCTGTTTGCCTGTTCTGATGTTATCGTATTTTCAAGTCCTTGGAAGTGCCTCTTGCAGACGAATTGTATTTTCTATCCATCAAGTAGAAGTTTTATATACATCACTGCAAATATGCAATAATTATCTTGTCAGTGGTAGATAGCTCTTTTTAGCCTTTACCTTCTTACTATTTGTTGATGTGAAAGCTGTTTTTGAATTGATTATTAGAACTGTTACATTATTCATTAGATATATTCTGGTTCCATACCTAGTTTACTTTGTAGAACTAAGTAAGTAAAACTAACGTAAGAGTCATTTGTAAAATATCTTTGAAGATGATTACTTTGTAATCGAAATGTACATAAGGTTAAAATAAAAATTGTTGAATTTGTGATAAGAGGTTGTTTTATTTAATATAGTTTACTTGATGTTCATTTGAAGATAATTTTTATTGAATCTAAGACATTCTTTGTTTCTATAATCTGAGAACATATGAAAAGGGTAAAAGCTGAGGAGAAGCTGTTTGAATATCTTTGATCCTGTACCTAGCAATCTTCTCATTTAGTTTCTACCAATCACTGATTTTCAAATAATCAAACAAGGAAATAAATGTAGTGATAAACCATGTTATTTGTACAATTTCTTTCAGAGGTTTGCTAAAAGTGCATTTCTGTCAATTTGTTTTATTTACATAATTTATAAAAAAATAATAATTATTATTTCTTACACAACAGCTGTAGATATAATAAATACCTTTTAAAAGTGATAAATTACACATTTTCAACAACAAATAATAAATGTAACATGAAAAAAAATAAAACAAGTATAATACAAAATTATTATAACATAAATTGGAACCATAGTTGCAGTAGAAATACAACATAGTTAAAAATGTTTCAGAAATATAGATTCAAACGCTGCAACTGTTTTGCTCTGTTCATGGTTTCTGTAATTGTAACTAATCATTTTTAATTGCTTGTAATGACTTTAAAATTGTTTGATTACGGGTGAATAAGACAAAACGTTTACTGCAATATGTTTTAATTTTATTTTCATGACACAGTTTTCACCAGACATAAATCAGCTGTAGGATAAACAATAATAATATAATTTAACTACAGTTGTTACAGTGTTGAGAATTATAAATAATAAATTTCAAAAAATTTTTGTTCATGACGAGGTGGTTGTTAATCATTTATTATAATTTGAAATTACATGTGACCAGACATTCTATTAATATAAGTTGTTAAATTCTGTAAGTTAACAATTTAACAACTTATATTAATAGAATGTTTGGTTGCACTTAATTTCAAATTATAACAAGCATAAACAATAGTTGTTACATATTAAAAAAATTAATTACTATCGTGAATAGATAACATGATTACAATTTTTGTTTTCCAGTTCACATTGACTATACATTGAGGATTTAATATATAGATACTTCTATGTTTTCAATTTTTTAAAGAAATTTTGTATTCAGAAATAGTTTAAAGTTTATTTTAGTTTTTGAGTGTTAAAAAATACAATTTTTTTAATATTACATTTAATATTTTACGTTTTTAAAATCATTTAGTTTGTTTCAGGTTGAAAGATATTTAGTTTAGATCTATCTATATATTTGAGTACAGTTTTCTGCCTTTCGGAGTAACTCCATTTTCAAAACCTAATAGTACTCTGATTTAAGTTTTGAAAATAGAATTACTCTGAAACGAGTCAACAGAGGAGAATATTGTAACATTAGGGATGGCAGAAAACTGTACTCAAATATATAGAAATATTTCTAACAGAAATAAAGAAGAGTATATTACAAATTAGATCCATCTGTTACGGTTTTGCTAGATTAGACAAACCATAGCCTAAATTTTGATGGTCACAAATTTGAGTTGCAAGTACGAGGTACTGCTACACCAATAATAAACTTATAGTAGCAGGGGAAAAGTATTATAGAGATAAATGAATTTAATAGATTTTATAAGAATCTATTTCAACATAAAAGAATAATACAATATCCTAGAATAGGCACAGTTTTTTTACATGCCAATTAATTTCATAATGTTTTCAGGAATATGATAATGTTTAATGAATTACCATTAAACATAATACATTCTTAAAGAAAATAATAATAATTTTACTTCTCAATTACTACATTCTTGTATAGATTTTGAGTTGTTTTTTCCATGGTAGGCAACAACGATGAAGAAGATGTGGAAAATGAAAAAATTACACAATGTGGTATCTGGGGTTGGTACCCTTCATTCATTCAAATCCTGGCAAGTAAGAAATCTTATGTTTTGATATTTGGTCTTCTTGGAATGGTGCAGTATGCTATGGACTCCTACACAATAGCCACATTAAGTACTCTAGAAAGAAGATTCAAGATTCCAAGCAAGGTTTCAGGTTTGTATAAATTTGATCTTCTTGGAATGGTGAGTATGCTATGGAATCCTACACAATAGCCACATTAAGTACTCTAGAAAGAAGATTCAAGATTCAAAGCAAGGTTTCAGGTTTGTATACATTTGGTCTTCTTGGAATGGTGCAGCATGCTATGGACTCCTACACAATAGCCACATTAAGTACTCTAGAAAGAAGATTCAAGATTCCAAGCAAGGTTTCAGGTTTGTATACATTTGATCTTCTTGGAATGGTGCAGTATGCTATGGACTCCTACACAATAGCCACATTAAGTACTCTAGAAAGAAGATTCAAGATTCCAAGCAAGGTTTCAGGTTTGTATACATTTGATCTTCTTGGAATGGTGCAGTATGCTATGGACTCCTACACAATAGCCACATTAAGTACTCTAGAAAGAAGATTCAAGATTCCAAGCAAGGTTTAAGGTTTGTATAAATTTGGTCTTCTTGGAATGGTGCAGTATGCTATGGTCTCCTACACAATAGCCACATTAAGTACTCTAGAAAGAAGATTCAAGGTTCCAAGCAAGGTTTCAGGTTTGTATACATTTGATCTTCTTGGAATGGTGCAGTCAGTATGCTATGGAATCCTACAGGATAGTCAAAGAAAGTACTCTAGAAAAAAATTCAAGATTCCAAGCAAAGTTTCAGGTTTGAATATACACTGAATAGTTTTCTTTTAAGAGATCCCCTGATTTGAAACCCCTTAGATGTCTTTTTATGGGGGACACATGAAGACATTAGCGTATGCTCAAAAATCAGATAATAAACATGAACTTGTAAACAGAATCATGATTGCTGCCTGAGAAATAAAAAACAGTCTAATAATCTTAGAGAATCCAATGGCTTCTTTAAATTGTTGGGCTGAAATATGTATTAACAATGGAGGTGGAAATTTTGAGCAGCTCTTGTAATACTATTATCATTGTAAGTTGATTAAGTAATTTTATGATTATTACTATAGATTATTTAAATAATTTTTCAGTTTGTAATAAAATTATTTTGAGAGATATCTGCATACATTTTATCATCAGACAACTTTGTTAGGAATGCGTGATTTTCATAATTTTTAATTTTGTGTTTTTTTACAATTAAATTTAATTTAAAAGGAAACTATTCCCCTTTTATTGACTTTTTTACATTATTTTTTTGAGAATAAAATTTTCTACAATTTTTATTTAACTTTTTTGTTTGTTTGTTTATATGCAATTTAACGGAGTTATTGTAATTCAAACGCAAAAAAGTTTGTTTTCGACCCTAACCTTTGTAACCCCAATGTTCTCTTAAACTAATGGAGATAGAGTTCTGGAACAGGTTTTGTACAATTTGTCAGCTTATTTTACATAAAACTCATCTAAGTAACAAACTCAATTAATGCCCTAAAACTTCAGGGCAAGTTAGTTTCAATAAGGGATCTGAATTTCAGTTAAATCTTTGATCCTGTATAACTCACCAATGAAGCATTTCCGGATGCTTCATGTTTACGTGAATTTTTATCATTATTTTGGTGAGAGAATAAGCTTGTGCAGTATGGCAGATAGCTCCTGAAACACCCTGTACATTTGGTCTTCTTAGAATAGTGCAGCATATTGATCTAATAATCAATAGCATATTGAATAATAATAGTATGATGAGATGAGTAGTGTATAGTGCAGTACTCAATAGCATCAATCAGTACTCCCAAAAGGGTGTACTCCCAAAGAGCAATGTTTCAGGGTAGTATATATTTAGTGAAATGTTTCAGAATCTTTTAATTTCATAAATAATGTGAAAGAAGACAGATTTGTCAGGTAATGTTTGTAAAATTCAGTGAAGCTTTTTTTTTAATCTGGACTCTTTTAGTAACATTAGGTTTTAACAATTTTAAGTGCATCTAGGTCAATGATTTAATGTCATAGTAATACTGGTTTCACTGTATTAAATTTGTCTGTCCACTTGTTTATGTAAACGTGGTGAAGATATTAAGATCTATAGCACAGTTTTATACATAAAAATTGAGTATATATGGTATAGAGTGGAGTTGTCCAACCTACAAAGGGGAGGGGGGCTGAAAATCAATCTTTGGGTCAAACCACAGGCCTCACCAATATGTGGTGCAGGGTTCGAGAAATCTATTTAACAGGGGAAATTTTAAATCTATTAAAATTACTGCCCGGGGGAGGAAAACATTTTTAGAATTAGATGCAAAATGGTGGATTTTAAAGCAGTTAGATGGCTTCAACTGACTGATACTCTAATTCAATTTTGTATAACTTTATTAAATAACTATTTCTTTTTAAGTTTGAAAAACTATTAGCAGGCCGCACAGAATAGACCGGCGGGCCACATGTGGCCCCCAGGCCAACAGTTGGACAACCCTGGTATAAAGTGTACAGTAGACATTTTTATTTTAAATTGTAAACTGTTGTTATATAGGTACAGCATATAAATTACTTTTTATTCTAAAAGATTTTATTTTGTTTAAATGTCTGATTTGTAATAAAGTTTTAAAAACATTTTGAATGAACGTTATGTTTATTTTTGCTGAATTATTAAAATTGAAAGAGTTCTTTGTTCATTTAGATATAAACAGTGTTTTAACAGGTTTTATTGCTTGTTCATGGGATATTGGAACTTTAATGTCAGCAATGGTTATGGCCTATATTGGAAGCCAAGGGCATAAAACCAGATGGGTAGCTCTGGGTACTTTTGTATCTGGCGTTTCGAGTTTTGTAAGTGTGTTGCCACACGTTCTGTACGGCCCAGGAGAGGATGCTATTGCTGCAGCAATGCCTTTATCGAACTATAATTTAACTGTTAGTCATAAGATAGGTAAGTGTGTATTTTTGTATGTGCTATTTATACACACAGCATCTCTGTAAGTCATAAAAAGTCAAAAGTCTGCATTATATTAACCTTTAATTACTAGTATTTAAAGTTTGCTTTAGTGACTAAGTATGAGGTAGAAAATTATCACTGCATTTTAACTATTACTAGTTGTTAAAGTTATTTTCTACTCCTCAAATTCACTTTTACTTTTTTCTAAAAAGAAATTAAGATGATATTTATGTCGTCATTTCCTGAAACAAACTATGTTTAATGTGATTAGTTTTTTCTGCGATCACAAACACGTTTTGACATGTTTCTTTACAAAATTGGTCTATGAGAGTTTATAGTGGTACTTAAATTTATAACACTTCTTGCTTTTTATTACATTAAAAGTTATGAAACGGAAATGCATAGTTCAAATAGAATTAGAATAGTACAGTATGTAATGTACAGTACATTAGCTGTGTGTTCAAATAATGAAATGGCTTTGGGAAATATATAACTTGAATAATAGGAGAGAAATAAGAAAAAGCATTTTAACAATTGAAACAAAAATTCAATAAATATTTAATTTAATACTTTCAAATATCAGGAATTTTAAAATAGAGTGTTTTTTAGCAGTTAACTTTGAACCAGTTGAATTGAAATGTTAGACCTACCGGTCAGACCAGTAGAATTAAAGAAAAGAAACCAAAATCTTTTTTGTTTAGTTTAGAAGATAAATATTTTACTTTAGAGTTGTTTCTGGCTGTATTAAAGGCTTAGTCCTGAAGTAGAATTCAAAACCTGGTGTTTTTTTTCTGCACCTGGTATATTCTTATTGATATTTTTAACACATAATTTTTAGTGTTTGTGTAAAAACTTAATTTTTGCTGTGATTTGTGAAAAAGGTCATACAAATAAAGAACACATTTTGCATTCTGCTACTACAACTGATAGATTTTGAATGGTTTTGGATACACAAAGTTTGAACAACTGCCATACATTCTGAATATTGCCCCCAAGTGACCACAACTTCTTTCTAATGATGAAGACCTAGTCTATAGCACAAATTCAATAGTATGTAGAACAACAGTTAGCTGTAATTAATGGCTAAAACATCAGGAATCAGAATTTTATTCAGAATTAAATTAATAAACTTGTACATAATTATGTAAATGCTTCAGTTTGAATTTGAATATGTAAAAAATAATTTAAGAATTTTTACATCAAATATAGACAATAATTATTTTCTCTTTCACTTAAATGTTTTATATTCTAAATAATCATAGTAGAATATAATAAATCCTGCTGTGCTATAATAGGGTTACACAACTATTGAAGTATATTTGTACATACAAAACTTATTTATATATTTTTTTGTTACTTCAGTAAACAGCTCTTCAATTTGTGGTTTGGGATCTTTAGAAAAAGAAGACTGTTCAGAAGGCAGTGATAACTCATTTATATCATCGTTTATCTTGGTTTTGTCCAACTTGTCAATGGGTGTTAGTAACTGCATGTACTGGACTCTTGGAGTAGCGTATTTGGATGATAATGTACGCAAGAATAAGGTAGCTTGGCTACTAGGTAAGTTTATCAATTTGTCTTTAAAAAACAGAAACTGACTATTTTATGAGTTAATAAAATAGCTACTATGAGAATTCATAAATCATATTTGAATAAAATCGTAATTTTAGACCAAGAGGTGCCACAAATTTTATTTTCTCAAAAGAAACTTAAAATTTCATAAAGCTAATAAATTTAAATACAGAGCTATAAAATATCAGTAATAAAGCTACAGAAAGTTTGATGCCATATTGTATCATTTCCCGTTGAAATCATTGCCTTTATTACTGAAATGTCTAACCATTTTCCTAGTTATACCTTTCACAAATATAATGACCTATTAAATTTTGAAATCTTGTTGATGTTCATGACAAGCTGGTTGTTAATCACTTATTACAATTTGAAATTACTTGCAACCATATATTCTAATAATATAAGTTCTTAAATTGTTAACTTACACTTGCAGGAAACGTTTTCGTCTTACGTCTTCTTAACCTCTAGTTATCGTACAACAAAAATGTTTGCTCCAAATGTAAGTTACCAATTTAACAACTTATAATAATAGATTGTCTGGTTGTAAGTATTTCAAAATTGTACGGCCCAGAAGTCTACTCTAAATAAATTCTTTTTAACTGAAAATAAAAGAAGTACCCATTAAATGATTTGAATAGCCTTTCAATGTATTTTTGAGAATTTTATTCTCCATGAAGTTTAACATTTGCATTTGTAAATATTGAAAATTTGCTTCTGATGAAGATCGTTTAATTCGATTGTAATTGTTTTGTCTGAGTATATTTTTTGTGAATTTAATTTAATCATAAGCTCAGTAATTCTTTATTTTGTTAAATTTTAATTAAAAATTTTGTATTTGTTAGTTTAAAGTATTTGAGTAATATCACCTGGTTAATAATTTCAGTTAAAGGAAAATAAAATAATTAATCGTATATGATGGGATTCTCATGGATTCGCTAGAATTTGTTACATTCGTCGCAGTTCAGTTTGTATACGCCTGGTGATTGTAGTTTATTTTTGTTGTTGGTGTTGTGTTGTATTTTGTATTGTAACTAGTTATTAGTTTTGTGTGCTATTTCATATCCTATTTTTTGAAATTTGCAGGTTATTTTGTTTGTTGTTTTGTTTATGTATGGTAATATGATGTATTTGTTTTCCCTGTCTGTACTGTTAATTTTAGTGTTTTTTTTTTTGTATTTTGTACCATAGTTTGTCTATTATTGTGATGTTGTGTCCATTTGCGTAATCTAAATATTTAATTGTGTTTAGTTCTTTGTTTATGTTTTTGATGGTCATTGGGACTTCTTTAAGTCTATGGAGCATGGATCTGAAGGCAGCGTGTTTGAGTTGTGAGTGAAATAGTTTTGTTTGGTGATCCCTAAACGAATGTAACAAATTCTACATTGGACAAACAGGTCGCAGCTTTAAACAAAGAGTCGAGGAACACAAACAGAACACCGACTCATTTTACAATCACATAAAAGAAACAGGACACAAATACACAGACATTTACCATAACCTAGAAATCCTACACATCAACAAAAAAGGACCACATCTCAACACACTAGAACAATATGAAATTTACAGACACACAAAAACACAAAGTACAAACGTATTAAACGAACAAACACAATACGAATCACACATACTATTTGATACTATCAAAAACCTACCTTTAAAACCGTCACCGCTTGACCCAACATCTCCATGCAGATAACACTGATGAAGATCGGCACATAGCGATTGAAAACGTTCTGTCTCAGTAAATTTTAACAATATTACTAAATTTAAAGTTCGGATAGTCATAAACTATTGTTTAAGTGATTAATAAGATCCACCGAACGTAATGGACTACAAAATTCAAGAATTTCTTTTAACCTATAGTGGATGACAATTGATGTTAATACGGCTTTTCAAATATTTATTCAATTATTAAGTTATAAAAATTTGGGGGCTTTAGGTTGGATTCAAATTGAGTATCTTCATATGCGAAGTCATGGGCTATTGCACTAAGCCAACATTCCCATAGCTAGAAATATATTTCTCAAAGATGTATATAATTTTTGTTTGCCCCCCTCTAGTTGTCATAGAAACTGCCATTGCACAACCTTAGATTTTTGCAATGGTTACCACACAATATCATAAATAATGCCCTAAGAATATAAAGAATAAAATAACCAAAAAAATTGGGTCAACGGTATCAAACCTTGCTTCACAAACGGACAATGCAAAAGGAAAGCAAAAAGAAAATATAACACAATGCAAGCGACGAAAAAAAGCATATAAATAGTAACAAACAAAAATAATAGTACAACACTATACATAGAAAGGAAAATGGAAAATTGCAAGAAAATATGCTTTTTATTTTGCCACTGAATGTTGTTATTCTGACACATGTACGAGATATACATATTTATATTAATTGTGTAATTATAAAATAAAAAGAAACCAATACAAAAATTTTCTTTCTTGATTTAAGTAGGAATTGGCTTTAAAATGTTTTAAAATATTATTTGCTTAAAGTAATTTTTGAAAAAAACGCTGTGACTAAAGTACTATATAGCTTTAATTCTAAGAGTACTAGATATGATACTTGAATAGAATAATTTTTTTAGTTTTTTTTCAGAGGAAATTCTAAGGAGTGCTTCTTTTGTGTTCAGTTTCATTACTTTGTTTTTGAAAGTAGTGTATTAATATTACTTTACAGTTTTATAAAAAATAAATTCATATGGTTCAATAGAACAGGTTTTTTAATCTTAAATTGAGTTGCTTATTAAAACCGGTTTACTGCAATTTTAATGGAATGATCTACATAATTGTTTATCAGCTAAATATGAATTGTATCTGTAGTTAATTTACATATAGATTATATACATATATCAACAGGTTTTAATAGCCTCTGAGGTTTTGCATCTCATATATGGCTTGAGATAAATACACTAAAGTGATTCTTTCTGGTGTCATGAGATATAGGTGGCCCAGGCTAAATAATTATTTCCATGAAAAGCAGATTATTTCAACTATGATTATTTTACAACGTTGTTAGTTATTAAAACATTCCCACAAAAACCTCTTATTGAACAGAACAGTGATTTGGATTATCGTAAAGCTGTTTTATTTTAATTTTCTAAAATTTATTTAAAACATCAAACATTTTTTTAAAATTAACTATAAATAATATTTTTTATATTTGTTGATTCCATCTTCACGTGAGCTACTAGTTTTACTAAAACAATTGTAAATATTTTACTAACTTGCCTGTAGTAGCACTTAGTTATATTTGTTGAGGACGGCAGTTTTGGGAGATGTGTCCTATTGTAAACTCAGACTACATTTCAAACTACACCCTACACACATACTCAACACACAATTACATTATAACTCACACACACTTTTTGACATCATAACTCCTAATGGTCACAAAGTACACCCACACCCCACTATAATATCCTACCCCCCACTTTAACACCCCAACCTACTAAAACCTTAAGATCAGTTATGGTCTGAGTTGATAATGGGACCCATCCTTCGAAACGGCTGTCCTCAACAAATATAAGTGCTGCTATAGGGAAGTTAGTAAAATAATTACAAGTGTTTTAGATTTTTATGTGAAGTTTGTATGAACAAATTGTCTTTACTTGGATTACAGATTGTTTTTCAATGTTTAAGGACTGAAATTTTTCTCTGTATTTTAAAATCTGTTTTCAGTGTATTAAAATTTTTGTGTGTACTAATGCAGGAATCATTATTCTGAGGTAGCAAATACTCAGAAGTAACAATGTCACATTTGTTATAAATAACCTATAAAAATATTATAATACAAGTAATATAATAAACAAAATTGATTGCTCAAGGAAAAGAACGTCTGAAGTTCATCCTTCAAAAAAGATTTAAAAATTTATATTGTGATCATTCATTAAAATAAACGTAAAGGTTTTCTTAATACTTTAACTTATTTTACACTCGAATTTAAAATGAATTGTTTATTTTTTGGAGTTTTACACTTGTATTAGCAATAGACCTATTTTCGATTTTAGGTAAAAATATCCAAAAAGTCCAATTTGTAAAAATTTGTGTGAAGTGGTTTACCAAATTGTGTATGTAAATTTGTACTAGTTTAAGGGGTTTTAATGGTTGCCTCTGTAATAAAATGTTTATATAGAAATTCAAAAAAGGGGAATATATAATAAAAAATTAGGTTAAACTGACAATGATCGTATTGTAGATTTTATTGTAATAGTTTTTAAAAATAGTTTATTATCATCCTTTGATTGAACTCCCAAGTTTTGATCATCCATGGTTGTCTGTGTAGAAATTTGCATAGTGTGCACATGTCTTAATTTAAAATGTTTATCTTTTGGGGCTGATGTTTTAATATGCATTAACCCTAGATTACTTATGTCTAAATTTTGTCACTCGATTACTTGTGTATCGTCAATTTGGCTACTACAATTCTTTTTTATTAATGTGTTATACATTGTAATATCACATACTTCTTTATCACTTGAAAAAAATATTATAGTACCTACGAATCCTACTATTAGAAACAAAAATAATAATTAAGATGAATACGTTTTAATGGAATAGTGAAACACAAATGTTTTAAAAAGTATTTTTAAAATAATGTTAAAAACATTTTATTTACAAAAACACAGAATGTAACAAACAAATTGTAGAACAAAATTTTAATAAAATTAAAAAATTGTTGCAAAAAATGTAAAGAAAACACAATCATAAAAAAAGTCACACGATCAGAAATGTATCGTCAAAATGATGACGCAAGCTCTGTTTCATTAAGACGGATGCAAATTTTAGCGGTGAAACTGCGCATCTGACATCGGCTGTTGTAGGTACAAAGGTATTGGGAAGATGAATGCGAGCGAACCGGTCATTTGTCAGATACAGAAATTTTTTAACGGAGTGTCGTTATTTTGACGAGGTATAAGTGATCTAGGGTTAAAAGAACAGCCCTTGTAAATTAAATATGTTAACAACCTGTAGCAGTCATGAGTCATGCCTAGCTTAGAGAACTGGAAGTTGCCTAGCAGTTTAATTTAGCCATTTTCTCTGAGACGCAAATTCTCTTTGTCTGGTAATTGCCATTGATGTAAAAATTACTGGTAAAACCCATCTTGTTGAGTTTTATTCAGCTTTCACAACATGAAGTCTATTTTTAATTTTTTTTACTATTATATTAAAATCCTTTTGCTATATATAATCCTGTATATCTTACAGCAATATCTGTATGTCTACGTATGCTTGGACCTACATTTGGAAATATTATTGCTTCTTATGCATTGGAGTTGTACATTTCCCCATCCCTAATACCTCGACTTACATCTAGTGATCCCAGATGGATTGGTGCTTGGTGGTTCGGTAAGTCAAAAAATTGCACTGTAAAGTTTTTTTTTTTTAAATTATGAAGTTAAATTATTAACAGATATATGTCTCTAAACGATTATGTATTAATGCAATTGTGAAAGTAATAATATGAACTAAAAACAGAAATGGAAATGAAGATAATATTGGTTAATGGTCACCAGTTGGAAAAATATTTTGCATACACTTTTAAAAAAGGATTATTTATCACATTTAATACTGAAACTAAGTGGCTAGTTTGGTAATAACGTTTTGATGTTTGTTAGAGTCAAGTAAAGAATGGATGTTGAATTTGGTGCAATTCCCTGTAGTTCAAATACCACGCTACAAAACTTGGTCCACAAAACTTCCAATTTCGATATTTTTTTTTTAAATGCTCAGCATCTTAACGGCATACTCGCTCAACTGCTTGTGTACCTGCTCTACTGAACTATTGTTTAAATACTAACACAATTACTTAAACACACTAAAGACAAACTACACCTAAATCATTTCGAATCAACACTCCTCAACGACAGTACCATTCAAATGCTTCTACTGCTCATCGGACCATTCCATCTGCCATCGCAAATCATTTAAATCATTACCGATCTTGATTGTCAAAGCTACATACACAAATCACACCACTGTTTCAACTGTCTTAGAACAGATTTACAAACCAAGTATCAAGCCTATTTACAAGACATGCCGACTTTGTGGCAAACCGCACAACACTACTGAATAATAATCGAACTACTGTAAGACTGAAATGTTTCTACTGCCTATTGGATCACCCTATATCTCAATGTCAATCTTTTCAATTGTAACCACTCTTGAAAGTTGTAATCAGAGCTAAAACGCACTATGCTGTTTCAATTGCCTTGGAACAGACTTTTAAGCCCAATGTCAATTGGCTTAAACACAGTGTACCGAATCTGTAACAAGCCTCACCATACCCTACCTGATGATGCAGCACTTGATAAGAAATTACTCCTACAACCATGACACCGTGAAAGCTCAAACATCAATGACCTTTCACCGCATGCTGTGTCTTGCAATCCAGAAACTACACATGAATTTTTAGCCACTGCATAAGTATTGGCCATTGGCCATTTGGCTACAATATTTTCATTTAGGGCCGTTATTAATTCTGGTAGCCAGATTTCTACAGAGGAAGGAAGTCTCATTGGGATAATGTGCTTCGAAGTCAAACATCAGTGTGATTGGTGTTACCTTCAAAAATGCCTGTATTTTGAAAATGTGACTGTAATATAGTTTGTAACTCCACACAACTACAACTTAAACTCAGTGTTCCACTGGCTATGTCACAGATCCACCTCCAGCTACAGTGTTACTGCCGCACATACGCAGAAAATATCAAAATTTACAGATGGGTAACACACACACCAACCTGGAGAAACTGACCGTATCCTTAAGACTAAAGTCTTCATTTAAATCCTGAGAAGCAAATCACACTCTATAATTAGAGGAACCCCCACAGCCCTCAACAATGTCTGTGGCTGAACCACCCTATCATCTATTCTATCTCTACAATCTGTTCAACTACATTCTTCCGTCAAGTATGTTGATCCTTTAAGTGCAAGCCTATGCCATTTCTGGGAAATCGAAGAGGTCAGTCCCTCAACATGAGGGCAGTCCTGAAGATTAGCTGTGTGAGTGCCTCTTCAATAAGACCTTACCAGAAAATCACCATCATCTACTCTTTGCTCTTTAAAAAATATTGTTTTTGTTTTTTTTTATGTCAGACATGAAGATACAGTGTTAAAAAACTGTAACAGACACAATAAACTAATGACAATGTATAAAATGTGTTGCAATATATTTGTAAAAGATGTACAACTTTGTATTTATTGAATACAAATTACAAAACATATTTTTTTTATTTATGCAGTTAATACCAAATGTATGAATTTAGTGAAAGATCTCTTTCTTTTAAATAAAGATCATATCTTTGCTTAAACAGGAACATATAAACACAACTGGTTTTGCTTTATGTATAGTCCTGTTTATTTGTGGTAAATGTTATTCAATTTTAAATTTATGTTTTCATTAAAAATTTTGAACTAATGTAAACATTTCAAATTTTTCAGGTTGGATACCTTTTGGAGTGATGAGTATTATACTCGCATTTGTGGTTGCATTGTTTCCTCGTCAATTACCTCGAGCTGCAATCCGTGACAAAGAAACATTTGAGAAAATCAAAACCAAACGTGGAATCACACTGTCTATTACAGGCATGTATATGTCCTAAGTGATACAAGTTGAGAGTTTGCCCTCTATAATTTCCAAGCCAGATAAATGATGCACTACACTACTAAACTTTTCCTTGAGACAGTTTTCCATGAGGCAGTAAATTAATTGTTTCATGTAGTTTATTTTTAAAATTTTTGATCTTGTGGTTTATTTATATATTTTTTGTCTAGATAATTTACTAAAATAATTTATTTACTGAAAATTTCCAGTAGACTTGTTTCACTCTAGAGTGGTATAGGTTTATTTAGGATTTTATTTCTAGTCTCTACTCTTCTACCAAAAAAAAAAAAAACAAAACGATTTGATTTCCTTTTAAATTTTCTAGAAGAGTATTTTTTTACTTGGCTAATATTACAGAATTCATTTATAACTATAGTAAATAATATGAGATACATATAATTAAGTACAGACAAAACTAATTATGAAATTTCATTAGTTTTTTAAGTAAAGAATATTATATTTTACCTGATAATAATACTAATAATTCTACCTTAAATATTAATATACCTTATGATTTAGGATTGACCTTTAATAATATAGGTTAAAGTGTGCAATAAAAAGTATTAATTTCATATATTTCTGGAGGGCCCTTTATTGTTTTGAGACAAGTTGATGTTATAAATTGTGTACTGTATACTTACACTAACTGGGTTATGTGCTAATGCAAAGAAATTATTTGTGAGTTGTTTGTGTGTTTTGTGAGTTGTTTTTGAATTGAGAGTGTATTAGTTTTTTAAAATATAAGGTTGAATTTTTTAATGGTAATATATTTCCAAAATCACTTGTTTTTAGTTTTTTTTGGCTCCATTTATAACATGTTTTATTAGTAAGTTTGTGTTAAATTATGAATCTGGTTGGTTTTGTATATTTGGGGCAAATATTGATTTGGAATATTTATTTTGAATGTATATAGTTATTGTATTGAGTTGCAAATTTTTGACCTGTTTGTTGAAGAATACTCCACATCTACCTCACTAAAACAGTTGTGTTAAAAATATGTCATGATATTATCTAAGTAATCCTCAAAAGATTTACACACAGTCTACATATGTGTATTACACTGTGTTCTGGTTCTAAAAGTGCTATTTCTCTTCAGGCAGTGTAGCCTACTCTAGAGAAAATTCTATTGAAAACATTTTGTGTTCACACAGATTTCATTGGCAGGACGATTTGCTAGTCACTGCAGAATAAATGGAAATATGAGAGCAGATGGAGTAGATATACTAAGTTCTTAAGGAAACTAAAAGCATACTACATATTATAGGATCTGATTTTCTATCTAAAAATGACATATTATACATGAAATTTCCATGATATTTCCATTACATAATCTGTAAATGAAATGTAAAGTGGAGAATTGTAGAACTCGGGAATATAGAAATTATGTTCTATCCACTTAGAGATTTTAATAATTTCTGTTCTAGCGAGAAAGGGGTATTTACATGATTTTGCATTTAATGCTTATATTAATCCATTGATTATTTATACATAGCATATACATAAATCTGTTAGTCAGTTGCCAGCATCCCAATGATATCCTATTCCATTGAAATTAGTTTAAAAGTGACTGTAGCATAAATGAAGCTTGAGGGAGCTGTAAGACAGTGGCTTGCCTATTAACTGTGAAATTGACTCTATATAGAATCTAAATATTTTTCTTTAAAAAAATATGTTATCTGTTTGTTTTTATAGAAATTTTATCTTGTAATGCTTTTATTTTACTTTTTGTATTACTTTGATGTTGTGTTTTTTAAAATCATTTGGTTTTTCTTTGTGTCACTTTTAATCATTTAATATTTTCATTTCATTATTTTGGTTTAGTCTTAATTCATTCAGGTGATAATGGTCTCTATTTTGATTTTTATATAAAGTTACTGGAAAAAAGGAAGAATAATGACAGTACATTAACTTGATCCGTGATAAAATCACCTTTCCTTTTATATGAAGAAATTATTCCTATATTAAGGCATCTTTTTTTGCATTGAAACACAGAGAAACTTAATATACTAGATAGGCTCCTATTTAACAGTTGCTGAGACAAATGTGTTCAGAGAAATAGTTCATTGAGCTATTGAGTTTATGCTTTTGTTATTTTATTATAAATAAACCTACAAATAATAAATTACATTAAAAAAAATCTTTCTAAATTTGTTCCAGATTTTATAAATGCTGTGAAACGTTTAATTTCTAATCGTATCCTGATGTTGAATGTGTTTAGTTCTGTGTTCTACCTTTTTGGATTAATGGCTTACTGGACGTTTATGCCTAAATACATTGAAACACAGTTCAGAACCACTTCGGCTGAGGCAAGTCTTGCAACAGGTAATAAGAGCTACATTATAAGACATAGGTTTAAAGTAAAACTGATCATGTAATAGACATATTATAATGCAAATAATTCTTTTAATAATGAAAATAGTAGTTTATTTGTTGAAAGAAAGAATGTATTTGGGGGGGGGGGTTAACCAAAAATAATTTCAACTCATAGCAATGTAGTTCCCAATTGATCCATTTAGTACAGTGACTCTTCATTGTCAAACACTAGACTAGGCAGACGCCTATTGGTGTTGATCTGTAGGCTCTATGTATGGATTTATATCTTTATCAGTTTAGGAGTTGTATTATTTAAAAGTGATAAAAACAGGCAGGCTACCCATTGCCAGGATGCAAGGTACAAACAATTTTTAAAACCGTCATACCTCTATAATACTTATCACTAGATTTTTTATATAACTATTGAAAATGAAAAGCCTATATTTTTATTTTCTGTCTCATGGTTTTAAATATGTTCTACAGTTTTAGAAATAGGCTTGAGATAACGAATCATTTTCTATTTTGTGAATTATTCTCACTAGCTATAGTTAATTAACTTAATATTTTTTGCTATTTTAAAATTATTAATGATTTAGTAATGGATTACTCAAGACATTAATTAGACTTTGCTTCTAAGCTGCTAAAATTTTTTTAAAATTTATTTTAATTTGTTGAAATGCAGTCACATTTAGTTCTGAATATAAGTACGGCAGAACTTATAATAACAAAATGAAAAAATAATTTTGTCAAATATATTAAAATGGGAGGTACTTGTATTGGTATTTTGTTGACACTTTTTATAAGGTTTTTCTTTACACACCTTATAGTTTTAGAAGGGAAAATGAGAGAGGCGGCCAATTTAGCTTCAACACATGCATTAGTAATATCCTAAGTACGCTTATGGCCGCATCTTATACTAAAAACATTGAAACTAAATCATACACAAAAATTACATTTGGTGCTAAGAGAAAGTTCTTTTGAGTATGAATTTAGCATTAACGAGTCAATTATTAGGTTGATAAAAGCCAAAGAAAAGCCAAGATATCGAATTTTAATTAATATTAAAGTTAAAAAAGTGCTATATTTTAGAAATGTGATCCATGGATTAATTTTTCACCTGTTTGCTCGATATGAACTCATGAGAGAGTTCTTGCAGTACCTGGTTCAAAGAAAGAATAATTTAATAATAATTTTTTCTCTACAAATATCAAATTATTCTTCTACAGTAAGTTTATGTTTTAATCCTCCAACTACTGAAGAGCTAAAAAAATACAATTTAATTGAGATATCAAAGACAATAATTTAACAAAATTTAACAAATAAATATTACAGAAATAGCATGATTTCAATTTTATATAATCAATATGTGAGTCATTTGTTTCCGAGTTTGTATACTTTTACCAAAAACTTTCCCAGGGACAACAACCAGGAAGGAAACCCTACTGTTATAAAACAAAACATGAGTGTTCAGTATTCAAATCATTATACATTTTTAAAAAAAATTATTGTTTACTCTATAAAATAAAATAATTCTGTTTTTGTTTAACAAGGTGTGAGATAATTTAAACAGATTCTGCTTCATTTCAAGACCTTTGAAGCCCTTCAAAATCTTTAAGTAATATTTTACTATTAAAAATGATTTTATTTTAGAAATTATTATTATACTCCTCTTAATTTGTGTTACGGATGTTTCTGTATATTTGAGTACAGTTTTCTGGCATTCCAAACGTAACAATATTCTCCTCTGTTGACTCTTTTTGGAGTGACTCAGACCATTTTATAAACTTAAACCGTACTTCTAAAACAAATATGTTTTATATTAATGATCTGAAGATTAACATGTGTTAATACAAACAGTTAATGTTTACCTAATTTTTACCATGATATTAAATTTATAAATAATTAGGCTTTTGGTTATTAACTTGGCAAAAAACTACTACTTACTGATATTTTCACCAGACGCGTTGCACACTAGGTCAGCACATTATTCAATGGTGGGAGTGATAGACAAGAATGTTGCTCAGGTGTGTTGTGTTCGTGTGAGTCTGTAGTTTATTGGTGTTCTGTGATGTTTTATTATTCATAGAGTAGTTGTTAATTATGTGTTCAAATATAGTATTTGATTCTGAGTGTGTTTTGTCATTTAGAATGTAATGTGGATAGTATTTAGGGTATTTGTATATCTTGTAGTTTTCTTTTGTGTTAAGTTTGTTGCTGTTTTTTATAAAGTGTAGGATATTTAGATTGGTGTCTATGTTAGTCTGTGAGTGTAGTGTGTTTTGCATGTGTATGGTAAAATTGGATTTGGGTTGTGTCTTTTTTATGTGTTTGTTGTATCTTGTAGTAAATGTTCTCACTGTTTGTCTTAAGTAAAAGCTAGAGTAGTTGTTGCATGTAATCTTTTGTACTCCTGCGCTGCTGTGTTTATTCTGGGGTGTTTGTGAACTGTGTATGTGTTTTTTGTGTTGGATGTTTTAAATGATACTTTGCATTTAAGTTTGCTGAACAAGGAAGCTATTTTTTGTGATGTGTTGTCGTGATATGTAGGTGTTACGTATTTTTGTGTGTGTGTTGTGGATTTTTGTTGTGATATGTATGTGTTGCTTTTTGCGCATTATGTTGTCTATCAAAGTGTTTTTGTATCTGTTTTTATAGGCTATGTGTTTTATTGTGTTTAGTTAATTTATTTTGTTTTCATTGTTCATGGGTTTTGTTGATTAGTCTGTGTATCATTGAGCCAGTGACTCACAGCATTGAATAATGTACTGACCTAGTGTGAAACGAGTTTGCTGAAAATATCAGTAAGTAGTGGTTTTTTTGCCAAGTTAATACCAAAATTCTAATTTTAAAAAACCCCAAGATGTACAAAGAAAAACTGCAAGTTATAAATAATTGCTTTTTTATATTGTTTATAATGCTAGAAAGGCTTCGAATGCTAGTAAAGAAAATCTTGATTACCAATAAACGATTGTATGTTATTTAGGAGCTGTTGGTTTACTATTTACTGCTTTGGGTGTGATGGTGTCAGGCGCTGTGATTTCTAAATTCAAACCACGACCTCGTGTGCTTGCTGGGTGGAATGTGTTTACAGAATCACTTGATGCAATTGGGGTTATTTCTTTTGCCTTCCTTGGTTGTTCTCCAAATGATCTTCATGGGGAATGGAATCCTGATGGAACGTAAGCATAGTTAATTTATTTATGTTCAATCTTTGAAGAAAAATTAAATTCAGTTAGTTTTGTCCATTGAACTAATGAAATTAGGAAAAACATATTATTTAAATATCGTTTGTTACAAAACTATAATTACCAAAAATTTATATTTACTCGAGAACTATACTTTTCATTGGCATCCACTTCTAGAACTTCTCTAATATCCTCACATCAATGTGTCCCACCAATGAAATAGCTTTTTAACAGAAAATAGCTTAAGAAGCTATTAATTGTTTAATACTTTCTCACTTGTTGGAATGCAAAATTGTTCAAACTTAAATCCTTTTTTTCCAATCACTGATTGCTGCCTTTCCAACCCATATTTCAGTAGAAAAGCTTGTCAAATTTTCTGCTTTGTTAAATACTTTTAAAAACTCTAAGTTTTTGTTTTAAAATAAAAAAAACTGTGTTTTTGTTTCTTTGCCAAAATTAATTCATAAAAAAGTCACTTAAATATAAATGCCTCACTAGATAAAAGTTATAAAAAACTTGAACTCAAATTTTCACAATAAATTCTGTATTCAACAGTAACTGCGTGAAAAGAAATCAAACAAAAAACTAGCACACTTTGGAAGTAAGCAGTAATAACACAGAAATCAATAACCTAACTGTCACTAGACCATTAAATGTAGATATAGCGCTAAGTGCTTGACCTGAGGACAATGGTTAGTTCAGATCTTTCACCATACTCCATAGCACCTTGAATAACCACATTCCATGTGCACCAGTCCAATATTTAAATAATAAGTGATAAAAATCTTTTGACAAATCAGACAGGGTCTCGTACCAATTAGTTTCGAATGGGGCTTTTCGTTATGTCTTTTTGTTAATCCATTCCTAATTATGTATTTATTAATTGTAATACATCAAAATAAATAGTGTCCATGAATTCATTGCCTTATTCTTTATAGGTTTTAAAATTTTCAGTTTGGGTTTGAACTTTTAAATCTTACATTGCAATTTTCTATTTTATTTTATTAAGTTATGTATTAAAAATTACTATACATAAATAATTTTTGTTAAGTATTTACAATAAAGCTTGTATTTACCAGCTTATATACTGTCAGCTGTTCAGTTTCTGTATAGAGAATTTATGATTCCCACAAACACTAGACTCCACTGAACTAGTGCCTGCATTGAATAAATACTGCATAGTGTCGAAAAGTTATGATTTTAATTCGAAATGTTATCTACTCCTCAACAACTACCAGCTTAACAACATACAGCTGCCAGAATAAAAAGGTAAAGTTTATATTGTTCATCACAGGCTCTGTAAAACTCCCCAGACAGTGATTATTCTTGGTTTGTGATTATTCATAGGTTTGGAGGTCGGAGATTGACAATGATATTACTATTATAACGTGGTATAATTTTTAATTATAAATAAATCTTCAGAGGACATTACCAAAAGACTAACCACATTAGTTCTGTTACACTCATTTTGCTCTAGACTAGTAGGTACTATCTTATTTAGTTTATATACAATATTTTTAAAATAATTAAAATACTGTAAATTTTAATTATTGTAAAGCTAATGTCCTTAGCATGTCAAGTTGATGGACTCGACCTTACTGAGGCAGTATTGGTCAGCGGATAGGAGATAGGTGCATCTTTCTACTACGTAATTGGTCGTATAGAGTAAGAGACGTGGCAAGGGCGTGAATATAGGGTTTATTGAATGTAACAGAACAAATGCAGCTAGTCTTGTAGTAATTTCATCTGAAGATGATTGCTTTGCTGTCAAAATGTAAATCAGGACGTAAATAAAAAGTGTTTGTGGTATAAGAGGTTTTATTTATTTATAATTAAATGGTATTACTCTAACTTTTAATCCATCACAAGTGAATCACCATCATATAAGGATTTTGGAATAAAACAACAAGTTCACAAATTATATAAAAAAAACCTTTTAGGTTTTGAATTTGTATAGTGATATATATAAAAGTAGATTATTCGTAATCCATTTTATTGGATAAAGGAACAATATTTTGTTGTTTAGGCGAACCAGATAGTTTGAATATTACAACCTATAAAATAAATGGAAAGATTGTATATAATAGATAGAATTGGCATTGGGGTTTAAAGTGACAGTGTAGGATTTATACTAAAGGGAAAATTTTTTTAAATGGAAATAAGATTACAAAAAGCGCTATCTTAAAGACTGTGTTGACAAAAGTTCTGTGCTAGGTAAACAGACAAAGGTTTAATTGCAGAAAATGGTCTCATATAATAGATATACCAATAAAATGGAGCATATACTAAATATAAGCAGACAGTTTAAAGATAGTTAGTTGCACTGAAAGTAGCCAATGTGAACATTGCTTAGGATTTTTTAATACGACTATGTTTTCAGATGGAACTTACTGGCGGCCTGTAACTCCCATTGTAATTGTGGGCCTGATGTAAAATATGAGCCTATTTGTTCTTATGATAATACAATCTCTTTCTACTCTCCTTGCCATGCAGGTTGCACCAACACTTCCATTGCTAATGGTACAAAGGTAAGGTTTATTATAAGTGTTATACTAAAACATTATTGAATATAATGATACTATGGCATTATACCGACCTACATATATATATACACACACACACACAAAACACACACACACACACACACACACACACATACACACACACACACACACACACACACACACACACACACACACACACACACACACACATATATATATATATATATATATTTTTTTTTTTTTTTTTTTTTTTTTTTTTGACTAAGAGACTGACAGACTTACCTTGGTAATAGTCCACTCTGTAGTCTTGAAATAGAAACACATAAAAGCACTTAACCAATGAAATATTTCAACTACACAGTGGTCTTTGTCAATCAAAGAGAACACAAAACAAAATGTTTATATATATATATATATATATATATATATATATATATATATATATATATATAGCATTATATATAATAATCTTTTATAATAACAGATTTATTTATCCTGACATCAATATTCATCAATATTTATAGGTAGTTCATATAATTCGTTTTACTAACTCTAATATTTGCCGATAGGCATCAAGACTCTTATTTGACTATTAATTTTAAACAATTCTAATTTTACTTTCCTTTAGCTATCTAAGGGCGTGTATAAGTTACTGCACCTGTGGTTTGATAAATTTTATATTTCAATTAATTATGACTTTTTAAGGAATTTATAAAAGTTTAAATGTCCTTAAATGTTTTGATTTTAAAGAGTTGGCTTTATAATGAAAATAAATTATTAATTAGTACTTCCGTGGTTCCTTGATTACACTAGACACAAATTCACTTATTCACAATTCTTGGCAATTTCACTTTCTCCTTTACTTGAAATGCGGCTATGCCGTAAGTGACTGTATTAATTCACTCCCTAATTTAATTCTCGTATTACTTTTCTATTTCCCTCACTTTACATAACTTGATACTCTTACGTTAATGACTCTACTTTTTTTTCTTTATACTTTAATTTCCAAATTGTTACAAAATTTCACCTATCGCCCTCTTGAGTTCTGGAATTTGCTTCCCTTCGGTCTTGAAACTTGAATCCTTGAGTCCTGAAAATTGACTGTCTTCTCCCTGTGTCCCTTGGATCGTATCTGTATGGGTTTCATCCCCTCTTCAAATTTGATTGGCTCCCTTATGGCGATCAAACTGTGACTAGCCTATGAAAATTGATGTTTCCATCACTTACTTTTTGCTTGGTGGGAATTTGTCGAACTTCCCCCAAGGTGCAGGTGTTTTTCTGTACATGATTTTCTGTATTTTTAGGGATTCCTAGCCATAAATCTCCCTGGTCCCTTGATGTCTAGGTAAAGCTTTTCTCCAGTGAACGAGGCACGTCTTGGTTTACTTACAAGGAACCCTTTTCGAATTATTTTAATATTTATGACTTGCAGGTGTGTGCAGTAATTTATTTCGGCCGATAGGTGTGACAATAGACTAAGCGCTAGCTAGGTATATCCCACAAGTTCAAATATTTTACTAACAGTTTTTTTAACCTAATGAATTTCGTTATAATATATATATATATATATATATATATATATATATATATATATATATATATATATATATATATATATATATATTTATATATATATATATATATATATATATATATGTATATATATATATATATATATATATATATATATATATATATATATATATATATATATATTTATATATATATATATATATATATATATATATATATATATATATATATATATATATATATATATATATATATATATATATATATATATATATATATATATATATATATATATATATGTATATATACATATATATATATATATATATATATATATATATATATATATATATATATATATATATATATATATATATCGCAATATGTATTCTTGTGTATTAATAAAGATCTAAGTCAAAATACAAATACAAGTATTATAATTGAATTGTAACTTCAATTATAATTCTTCTATTTGTATTTTGACTTAGTTCTTTATATAAACAAATATATATATATATATATATATATATATATATATATATATATATATATATATATATATATATACATATACATATACATATACATATACATATACATATACATATATCGTGATATTTCACGTTGTCCATTATTTTTCCACTGCACCAATGGAGCTTTATGAAGTTATCATTATTACTTGTAAATAATTTTTTCCACCACCTTTTTTACCTTGTGTGATGAGGCTCCTTACGGTCACTTGACCATTGTCGAAACACTGTGATTTGACAATAGTCAAGTAATAATAATAACTTCATATATATATATATATATATATATATATATATATATATATTTAGGTTAGTTTTGGTTGGTAAAGATTATTTAGATTTTTTGGACTAGGAGACTGACAGACTTACCTTGGTAAGAGTCCACTCTGTAGTCTTGAAATAGAAACACATAAAAGCACTTGAACAATGATATATAGTCTCCTAGTCCAAAAAATTTATATATATATATATATAACAACTAAAGTTATTCAAATACAAGAATAATTTATTTATTTATATTCAAAGCTTTTTGTCGGTAAACAGTACCAACATCATCAGGAATGAATAATACAATAATGCAAGATATAAAGGTTTTATATCTTGCATTATCGTATTATTCATTCCTGATGATGTTCGTACTGTTTACTAATGAAAAGCTTTGAATATAAATTAATAAATAATTCTTGTATTTGAATAACCTTAGTTGTTTTTTATTATTATACAAGAAATGTCATTGATCCGAATTTCAATACTACAAATCAAACAGGCGAAGAAAAGCTATATTTTGTACACGAGCCTTAGTCCCCGAGGTTAGTATAAAGACCGAGGGAGAAAGGAGTTTCTTTGAAAAACATGCTGCTGAGCAATTGGATTTCCTGGATTGTTTTCTTTTGTTCTCTTTCGTAGTTTTCACATGAATCCCCCTCCATTCTATAAGTAGGATGGGATGTCTAACAGTGAATTTAGTCAGTTTTATTTTTGGTTTTCAAGTGTTCAGTGGGGGATTAAAATGAGTGAAAAAAGAAAACTTAAAAGACTGTCTTTGAGTGACAAGTGCACCATTTTATTATGTCTTGACAATGGTAAGACAACGTCTTCCAATCTCACCTTCAAGTTTAATGTTTTGGTAAAATGACAGTTACTGATTTGAAAAAAAATCATCTGGAAAATACTTTCTAACGAAGGGAAGTTCTTTCTGAGAAAAATTTGTGCATCAGCATCTGAGGAAGTTCCATATAAGAGACAGACAATGCATACAAGTAGTTATTCATTCCTTGATGATGCTATTTACAAGTGGTTTTTACTTCATACGTTCGCATCACGCTTGAATATTTTTTTAATAGATATATAGGTAGTTTTTGTAATTCGAACAACCCCCTGCAGCAATTAATTCAGATTGCTGAGAATGCACTGTAAATATATTAAAATATACCTCTGAAGTATCTAGCTAGGATGAATTTGGTTGTAAGGAATGTAAAAGTTTAACACTTACCGTGCCAACCACGTCAATTGACGGAACGCGGCGACACATGCAAGAATGCTTACCACGTCATTTGACGTGATGCTCGTTTCAATGTGATTCTAATGCGTAGTTCCGTCAATTGACGGAGTTTAAATATCTTAGATTGTAGAGTAGTTCATTTAGTTACAAACAACGGTCAATAGAGTGCATGATTATACAGAAATTTCTTGTTTCTTTGCTTTTTCGTTGAGAAATGCTATAGTCGCAGTTGCATGGCAGTCGTGTTCGTTTACGAAGCATAATGTGTACGTCCGGTTTGACTGATTCTGATATCATTGAGCTACTAAGTGATAGTGGTGATGAAGATTTATTTTTTGATGATTCTGATGACGATCCTGACTATGTTCAGCAGGAATTTCAACATAACCTAGGTTAGTAGAGCTATTCTTTCGTGTTATAACCTATAAGTTGTCGTGAGTTGGCTTTGTTTACAAAATGTTTACTGTCAATATTTCCCCATTTTCTGAATATAAATAGTACAAATTCTCTTCTAGAATTTTAGGAACTTTATTTTTGGTTCCAGATTCGGATTCAGAGAATGAGGAAATCGTCGCGAATCAGACAATTATTGACAGCATACAGCCAATCCCTGTTACCTCCACGAGTAGAACCCAAGTCAGCCGGCCTACTGATTCTGAAATAGTATGGACCAACATGGATTCAACCCCAACTTTAGATGTTTTCAATGGTTTCAGTGGGGTGACAAATAGTTTTGAACCTGATGAAAATAGTTCTATGTTGAATTTTTTTTCACATTTTGTTGACAGTAATTTGATTGACACTTTCAAACAACAATCAAATTTATATGCAAGACAGAGGTTGAGACAATTGAGAAGTTCTCAGTCTTTGAAGCCTAATTCAAGGATGAATGAATGGAAATGTGTTACCCTAGTAGAAATAAAAAGTTCATTGCCATTATATTCCACCAGAGCATCAGCCAAAGACCTCAAATTATTGATCACTGGAGTAAAGACCCTGTTGTTGCATATACCTATTGCCCAAATATCATGAGCAGGAACCGATTTTTACTTATTCTTTCTAATTTCCACATCAATGATAATTCTTCGCTGAAGAAAGGTGAACCAGGTAATGACCCCCTGCATAAAGTTCGTCCTCTCATTGATACTATCCAGCTTCGTTTTCAGCAGGCCTATCTGCCTGGTGAAAAAATAACAATTGATGAAGGTATGTGTGCGTTCAGAGGAAGGCTGCATATATTCAAGCAGTATATGCCTCAGAAGCCAAGTAAATATGGCATGAAATTATACATGCTTTCAGAAGCTGATACTGGATATGTATGGAATTTTAGTATGTACTGAGGTCTGAGCAATGTTATTATCAACATTGTGACAAGTTTATTAGGCAGCCTATCTGGAGTAGGCCGTACCTTGTACACGGACAGATACTATACAAGTCCTGATCTTGCAAGAGAACTTGAAAACATGAGAACAGCTCTTGTAGGAACAGTGATGAAGAATAGAAGAGGTTTGCCAAAGGATTTGAAAAGTCCAATTCTTGAAAGAGGGGAGCAAATTTATCGCAGGGCTGGAAATCTTCTAGCTATATGCTGGAGAGATAAACGTCCAGTGTACATGCTGAGTACCAGACATGCTGCTGAAATGGTTTCATACAAGACAAATAGAGGAACTGATAAAACTAAGCCAGCATGTGTTCTGGACTATAATCAAAACAAGGCTGGCATCGACCGCACTGATCAGCTGATGTCGTATGGGGCATTTGACCACAAGACTGTCAAGTGGTGGAAAAAGCTTGCATTCCATTGCCTTCTTATGTGTGTGGTGACTGCATGTATTCTTTACAATAAAGTAAAGGGAAAGAAGATGGCAGTAACACAGTTTATAAAACTTCTGTGTACTGAATTGCCTCTTTGTGAAGATGATTCTCTACGGCCAAGTTCTAGTGGTGGCCAGCTAAGTAGGCTTTCTACTGGTAATCACTTTATAGAAAGAATTCCAGCACCACCAGGGAAAAGTAGAATACAGATGATGTGTAAAGTGTGCTCTGTAAGAGGCAAGAAAGAAAGTGGAAAAGCCAAAAGAAAAGATACTTCCTACTGGTGTTCAGTATGCAAAATAGCTTTGTGTATGGAACCATGTTTCAAAGTATTTCATTCAAAAAAGAATTTTTCCACATCAGTATAAATAATTTCAATCATTCAACATGAACAAATAATATATGTAGTGTGTTCTTATGTAGTTTTGAATAGATAGATTAATTTTAGGACAATAAAAAAAAATATTTCATTTCAGTCAACTTTTTCAAAAACTTGAAAATCTGTGCTTTTTTTAAAATTTGATAAATAATAATGTGTGGGGATGGAAATTTGGAAGTCATATGGTTGGGAAGATAAAGGAAGGAGCTTTAAAATGAGGTAAAAAACATTTTCATAAGTAAAGTGGTTATTTTGTATCATAATTTTAAAAAGTTAAGAAAATGGCCGGCATGCAGGGAATGGCTGGCGGCAATTCGGTCGGCACTGTAAGTGTTAATGTAAAGGTTTATTTATGTATATATTCATTTTGTAATTTCGTACATTCCCTATAGATGTGAGGTCGATACAATACCAAAGTACCAATATAATATTTGTATCCATTATCTGATGTTTTAAATATCTACATAGTTACTAAAATCAAACTGTGTAGCTTGTTTATAAGTTTGATCTCTTGGATTATGTAAAATCATGCCTAAGATCTCATAATAAATAACACATTTATTTGCAATTGATTTAATGTTTGAGAAATAAATATCAATGGCTAAACTCCAAGTATCTCAAAAAATCTTTCAGGACAGCAAAGAAACATTTTAGTGATGGCATCTTGTTATGCTAAACTTGTTATGTTGCAACAACTTTGGAACAAAGTTTCCCTAACTTCCATATTTGTGTAAATTATGAGCTACCTCAGGTTATATAAAGCTAGTTTTTTTTTAAATTTTCATACCAATAACTTAAATTGGCAAAATTTTGAGTTTGTGGTGTTGGGGCTTAGCCATCGATATATACCTATGTATTAGAAATTATAAATTATATAATTATAAATTAGAAATTTATTTACATACCATACTGATTGTCAGAAGTAAAATATAAACCTATGTCTAGGTCATTTAGATTTGGTGTCAGTATAACAAACATTTGCTATCCATTTTTATCTGATTTCCTTACTCTTGCCAACAAGTTTTGCGTGTTGATTGTAGCCACTGTAGAAGCATACTTCCCAGAGTCTATATCTCACTCACTAATATTTTTATCAAGTAAGATATTACTTTCTATAGAAAATACTCTAACTATTATTACCAAGAACTCAGCTCTAAAACTGCCCTGAAGGCACTTACAATGTGAACTGTATGTCTCATCTGAATAGCTGCATAAAAGTGTGCTTCATAGTGATGTTTTCCCATGATGACTCTATCCTATACAAATCCACAAGAGTAAAAAACCACTTCAATTTCCAGTTTCTCACAATGAAAAACCATTCTTACTCATACTAAATGTTTTTTTCTATTCCTTCTATTAGTTCACACTCTCCTGATATATATATATATATATATATATATATATATATAAATCTTGTAAACATTTTCAATCGATAATAAAATATGATTTTATTTATCCAATCAGGATCAAATACATTTTGTTGAACCTATAGTGGATGACAATTTATGTTTATACAGTTTTTTCAAATATTTATTCAATAATTAAATTATAAAAATTTGGGGAGTTTAGGCCGGATTCGAACTGAGTATCTTCATGTGTGAATTGTAGAACTTACAAGAATTACAATAAAAATATTGGAAACAACCCCAATACCACGAAAATAATCAAAAATAACAAATAAAACAAGTTATGTAACATAAAGTTATGTACATGTCGATGACCGTGTCATCATCATCAGAAGGTCTTACTACAAAATTGCAGTCTAGCAAACAGAAATTACAAACTAGAGTGACCCCAACCGTTCTCTGTGGTTGCTATATATATAGGCAAGAAGTAAGCTCCCCCTTCTCAACCAACAAACAACGATCAGCCATCTTGAACCAAATAGACTATGTCAGAAAAGATTACACTAGACTAAATCTTCATGTTCAAGTCTAGTGCGCTTTGGCAATGCGTCAACCTTACCATAGCTAGTATTGAACTTCTCAAAGATTTATATAAATTTTTGTTTTGCACCATTCTGGTTGTCACCAAAATCTCTATTGTACAACCTTAAATTGTTACAATGGTTACCACATAATATCATAAATAATGCTCTAGGATTAAAAATTAATGAAAAGAATAAAATAAATGAACAAACTGGATTAACGGTATCGAACCTTGATTTACAAACGGACAATGCAAAAGGAAAGCAAAAATAACTATAACACAATGCAAGCGATGAATAAAAAAGAAAATGTATAAATAGTAACAATCATAAATAATAGTCCAACACCAAACATAGAAAGGAAAATTGCTAGGAAATTCTCTTTGTATTTTGCCACTTAGTATTGTTATTCTGGCATATATACATATTTATATTAATTGTAATTATGAAATAAATAGAAACTAAAAAAGAATTTTTCTTTGTTGATTTAAGTGGGAATTGACTTGAAAATTTTTTAAAAATATTCCTTTATACTTGTTATAATCTATTTGAATTTTGATTAAAATTAAAACGGAAGTTTATTGAAGGTAAATTAAGTATAAAACACTAATATTGATATTTTAAAAATATGAAGTTTAATGAACAAGATCCATTCAAATAACCTCACACATGAATAGGGTATTTAAAACAATATAAAATCCAAAAGTAAAATTACTACATTTTGAGCTTATTCACCCAATATGGAACTTGTTTTAAATAAATGTAATTTACATATTATTACATTTACAGTAATTTTTCACTACATTATTTGCAAATGTAGTCTTATATTAAATTTGATGTTTGATAAAAAGCATTCAAGAACATAATTTGCCTAAAACTGTAAATTTTCCTAAACTTTTATCACTGTCCAAGAGAAAGTTTGAAATTTATTTTTTATGTATTGAACAATATTTTTATTTTCAGATATACACAAATTGCAGCTGTATTACAGATTTAGGTTTTGCCAAAGAAGGTTTCTGTCCCTCAGAGTGTTTCAACAGCTATATGTTTTTCCTCATCCTCCTTTGCATCCTCAATTTTTTCGCAGCCACAGGTCGGGCAGGCAATGCAATCATCCAGTTCAGGTAAAAAGCAACTAAATAATTTTTTTCTATACCCTCTATAAGTTCACACTCATCCTATATATATATATATATATATATATATATATATATATATATATATATATATATATATATATATATCTTGTACAAATTTTCAATAGTTAATAAAATACTTTTTATTCATCCACACCAAGTTCAAATACATTTTTTAAAACTTGTAGCGGATGACACTTGATGTTAATATATTTTTTAAAAATATTAATACATTAATTAAATTTTATAAATTAATTTTAGTTTCATGTGGGGGAAAACTTTTCACAAAGGGGCAAGGTATGCAATACAGATATTTTCTCCCATTTGGCTTAAAATAAGTGATAAAAGTTTTCATAAAACAGCTGATTTTATGGTTTAGGTTATGTGGTAGAAGAGACCTAATAATAATTATAATTATTTAATAAAAAGTATCTAAAATAAAATTTGTTTTTGTATATCTAAGTAGGAATTGACTTGAAAGTTTGTAACTAAAAATACTTGTACACATCTCCTGAAATGGCCGTCCAAACAAACAAAAAAGTAAGTGCTACTATAGGCAAGTGTAACATATGTACAAGTGTTTTTAGTTAAAAACTAGTAGCTCACGCGAAGATGGAATCAACTAATATAGATTTTTGTTTTTTATTACTTGTTATTATTACAAACCACTTTATTATCAACCACAACTTTTTATCATATTGTTTTATATATAACGATGCAATATAAAAACTTCTGTTAAAATATAGAGCTTGGTCACTAATTTAACAGAGAAATAACAATTTTTACATTTTTATTTAACTATAGTTGAAAATATGAGTATAGTGTGGCAGAACCATTATATGCCTATGAAATGTAAAGACCACAAAAAAGATCAAAGTTTGTAGGTCCTATAATACTTGAGTAGAAATTCTTAATAACTTCAATAACAAGTCTCAATCTGAAAACATATACAATAGTACACATCAAAATAAAAATTCAAAATAATTTATTCATAACATATATAAAATGGATTGTTTGTTACACATGTGCTATGGAAGTGACTTACCTTCTTCACAGGAAGCTGTAAGTTTAAGACAACATTTTTACAAGCAATAGAGTGTATGAGATAAAAACACTGTGATTAAGAAAAGCAGTTTTAAATAAAAAGATAAACAAACAGCAAACATTTGATTTATTTAAAAAGATTTTTTTTAATAATGTCTGTTTCTAAAGGGATCTTGCAGATTTATGTCTTCAGCAACATCATACTGTGTTATTTCAAGACCTTAAACTGAGCTTATTATAAAAATAACTAAATTAATTATAATATTGATAAAATTGGTGAAAGTAAATAATTATTCAACTTAAAACAAAATGATTGAGTTAATTTTAAAATACACTAGAATTTGAATGTTTGAGTAGAAAGAAAGAAAAATTTCTGTTATGATTTTACTTTCAGAAACAAATGTTGAAATTTTAATAGGTATAGAAAGAAACTATAAGTAATTATTACGTAACTAAGTGAATAATTTGGAGCTTACTTGCTGATGCATTTCAAAACAGTCATTTCATTAACGAAGCTTACTTGAAACAACTGTTTTGAAACGTGTCACAAAATAAGCTCTAAAGTATTCACTTAGTTACGCAATAATTACTTATAGTTTAATCAGTTAATTCAAGATGATTACAACAAGCAGCTTTAAAAGAAACAGAGTTGGGGACTTATAAACACACAAGAACAACAAATCGTTATAATAGATTCAACCCAGAACCTGAGCACAAAGGGAAACTTTAATATTGGTAGTGTTAAGTAGTAGGTTCTACAGAAATTTTGTCGGAACACAAACAATTTGATACCAAGAAGGCATAGGAAGTGCAGAGTAGAACTCGAGTTGCAAAGGAAGTAAATATGTCAAGTGATTTTAAAATGAATATTTTACCAATAACATACATATTGTGAATTTTGAAGATTAATTACTGTCAAGATTTTAAAGAAATATAAATGATATATTGATAAAGCCTCCCTAAAAGTAGCCCTACACAAAGCTACACAAATGAATATTAAGTTTGAAATTAACTGTAAATTAGATGATAAGATGTAACAGTAACTTTAATCAAAATATTAAAATAAATTTATTAAAAAAATATATAGTTTTATATTTGTTGACTCCATCTTCACGTGTGCTACCAGTTTCCACTAAAGCACTTGTAAATATTTTACAAACTTACCAATAGTAGCACTTACTTATATTTATTGAGCACTTCCTTCTATTTGTTGATAATTAGTTAGTAAATTACAATTATCAATAGTGAATAAATGAAACTGATTATTATGAAAAGTAACACGTACACTGGATTAGCTCTACAGGAACAACTTGGCAAAATAACCACTACCTACTAATAGCAGACTTTTTCAGCAGACGAGTTTTACACTTGCTCAGATGTGTTGTGTTGGTGTGGGTCTGTGGTGTATTGGTGTTCTATTGAGTCTTATTGTTCAGAGAGTAGTTGCTAATTACATGTTCAAATATAGTATTTAATTTGAGTGTGTTTTGAATGTGTTGTAGATAGTTTTTGTGGTGTTTGTATAGCTCGTAGTTTTCTCGTAGACTAGTACAGCCTTGCATGTCTCTTTGCTATGTCCTTCTCCTCCAGAGGGAGTCAGCTGGTCGGTCATTCCCTATCCATTGTTGCACAACAGGGAATGTATCCCTGAACCTCTTCTATGCAGTGTCCGTCCTTGACATTAAATGATGCACTGACTAGTACAGCCTTACCTTTCTCTCTACTATGTCCTCCTCCAGAGGCACACAGACAGCCAGGGGATTGGTTATTCCCTATCCATTGTTGTACACAAGCCAGATCAGGGAATATATCTCTGAACTGCTTCTGTTGCTTTTTTTGAAATAGTGTAGGGTTTTTTGATTGGTGTCTATGTTAGTTTGTGAGTTTAGTATGTTTTTGTTTGTGTATTGGGAAATTTGTTTGTTCTCCTTGACTCACACCATTGAATAACACGCTAACCTAGTGCAAAACACGCCTGCTGAAAAATATCAGTAAGTAGTGGTTTTTTGCCAAGTTAATACCAAAAGTGTAATTATAGAAAAACCTCAAAATATACAACACAAAAACTGCAAGAAATATCTGACAAAAATGTCCAAGAATCAAGTACTATGCATCATATATATGAAGAATAGCTGTGTGATTTTGACATTAAGATTGACTAATCAAGCATTAACTACAAATAAATTTATAAACCAGGAATTTAATAATTTAGGGTAGGCTAAGTTGTCTTAGTAAAATTATATTATGTCAATAAAATGCAATTTCAAAAAAAAAAAAATTTAATTTATATCAAATGCATTTGCAAATGGTATTTAACACATGCACCTTAATTGTAGGGAGCATCAGTGTTAAAGTACAAGTAACAATTGTATAGGGATATTGTTCATGACAATCAGTGAATATTTTAGTTGTGAATGTTTTAAATCAACAACTTGCTGAATTTATAATCTAAGTATATTTCTAAAAAAAATAATAAAACATCATTTTTGACCACATTCAGTGATTCTTGTGAGTGTCTCACTGTTAAAGATCAACTAGTGTGATTGAAAACTTGTTTCAGTAAGTTTTTCAATAAATTTACTTAAATTAGGCCTATAAGTGTCAAGTTGTTAATTTATTAAGATCAAGCATAACAGTTTTACTAAGTAACATTGGTAAAAAAAGTTGTGAAGAATATTTACTTTTTCTGTAACTACAAAACAAAAATATGGGATAAATCCTCTATGGGCAAAAGGAAGAACCAACAAGATCAAAATAAAACTAAGTAGTCGGTCTTAATGAATTAACAAATGTTGAATGAAATAACAAGTAATAACAACTAAGTATTAAATAATAGAAAGGAATCACTTAAAAATTATAAACTTTTAATGACAGAATGAAACAAAAGTAAAATTTCTAAAGAAAAGACACGTGTTTCCCATCTGAGACAACACCCTGGTAAGTTTTTAGTCTATTTTTTTTTTTTTTATAGAATTTGTTTGTACTTATCAGCATTTATTTATTGTTCCAGAGCTGTTTCTCAGGATGATAAATCAATTTCTATTGGTTTTTCAGAAGCCTTAGCATCAGCCATTGCATATATTCCCGCACCTATTATTTATGGGTCTATATTAGGTATGATTTATTATTACAATTTACTATAATTTTGTTTATGTAATATTTCTTTTAAAAAATGTAAAGAGAATTTGTACAACTTACTTACTAGCCAACGCCCACCCTTGGCTGTTGAGCCATTTGGAGACGCGCTGACCAGTATAGACCAACAAGTGGGTCATCATCATCTCCAGAATGGTCGAGCCCATTGCATTTCATCAGATGATCTGCATCCATAGTATCGTGTCCACAGAGAGGGCATTCTGGTGTTGGGAGCACACCGATGCGATGTAGATGGGTGGCCAGGTAGTTGTGGCTGGTTTGCATTCTGAACTTGGCAATGCCTACAGCTAGTGGAAGTCTGTGGTCGATGGGTCAGGTTGCGACAAGTTTTTCCCATTTTCTTCCTGCTGATTGCTGTGTGAGGTGCAGTTTGCTGTCCCGGTCGATAGTTACATTGATGAGTGCTTTCTGCTTTGCAACAAGGGCATACAAATTGGTTGTGCCATGAATGTGCCTTTTTTGGCCAGAAAGCTTCTCATTTCCATAGATGCTAACATGGCTTGGGATCCATTGTAAAGTTATATGTCAACCTTTATTTGCCAGGTGTTCCAGGGCTTTTCTTGTTTCCATTGTTCTTTTGCAGTATATATCTGTATTGCGCGATGGGTTTCGGATAGCCGCTTGTGAATCAACGAAGAAAACTGCCTGTGTATGGGCTATTTTGTTTAGTTCAGCTGCTGCTGCTTTCACTGCTGCTATTCGTAGTTGGTCTGGGGAGCTCCCACTGCTAGGTATCCCTCAAAATTGCAACTGTAGTAGGCAGATCCGGTTGCAGCTGTTTTTGGTATTGGTGAATCATCCATCTATATATGTAACCATTCTGGTTATGGGTACTCTTTATTGATTGTATTCAGGGCTGCTTGCCTCAGTTCTATGTCCAGGGATGCTGATTTCGGCTAGCTGTGGTTCTTCAATCTGCAATTAGCATTTGGTAAATTGTGGAAAAACTCGCTGCAATCTGTAAGCAGTGCTGGCTTCTCTAAGGCCTCCATACTTTAAGGCTACCCTCTCATAGGACGCCATTGGGGTTATTTGAGTCTTCAGTTGGGTCGTGGCTTGTCTGTAGCTTGTCCAATGAGTGTGTAGTCCTCTGTGTCTCTGCTAGAATCAGAAAGCTATTTTCTCTCTATGGCTTTCCATTGAACTACAGTTCGTTTGTGCCTCAATTGCTGCAATGGGTGTGGATTTAGGTGCACCCGTTATGATCCTTAACGATGTGTTCTGCACGATGTCCAATATACTGAGGGTGTTACGGTTGCTTGTGATGATCTCTTCACTTCCATAGTCAAGGACAGGTCTGATATATGACTTATAGGTAATTATTAGGACATCCTGGCTTGTAACCCATGTTGTAGCTGTCAGTCTTTTTAATATTTTGATCTTTTTGTTGCTTTTTCCGCACACTGTTCGACATGAGGATTCCATGTCAGATGTCCATCAAGTACTACACCCAGGTATTTGGAGAGACTACTTTCTTCCAATGCTTTTGTAATACAATGAGATGTGGGGTACTTTGGTGGAGAGCGTGAACAGTTGAAAAGTGGTTTTTGTGGAGCTAACTGACATCTAGTTATAACTGGTTCACATTTCCAACTTTCTGAGAGCATCATTTAATGCTGTTTCAAGCATTAGGATACTGCTGCTTGTTGCCCACATAAGTAAGTCATCTGCATATAATAGTGCTTTGATTCCTGGCACTTCCTTAAGAGCGTCAAGTACATCATAAATCATTATGTTAAGCAATGTGCAGTTAAGCACAGCTCCTTGAGCGAGGCCTTGTTTTTGAATACGAAACTTTGACTTTCGGTTGCTGTATTGCACTCAAAATAGTCTTTGTGACAGCAAGGATTTGATTCATCTAAAAAGGTTTCCGGATATGCCATTTGTTGCCAATTTGTGTAAAAGCATTAGCCTCCATACGGTATCGTAGGCGGCCTTGAAATCCACTAGAACCACCAGAGTAGACATCATGAGTGAGTGAAACTCATTACATGATCCATAGTATTATGGTGTCTTCAAAACCCGGCTTGAGTATCATCTAGCATACCTACTAATTAAGTCGTTGGACCACCATCTTTTCTGCCACTGTACAGCTGGCGCTAGTTAGGGATATAGGCCTGTAACTTTTGGGTTGATCAGGGGGGTTATCCTTTTTCAGAACAGGTAATATTTCGGCTTTTCTCCATTGCTGAGGTACATAATGTTTCCAGGTCAGGTTCACCAAGGCCAGAAAGGTTTCCTTTGCTTCGTCTCCCAAGTTGACAATGAATTCCGGATATATTTCATCAATACCTGCAGCTTTCTTAAGTTTAGTTTGTGCTAGAGCCAATTCTAGTTCAGTGATTGTAAAAGATGATGTGAAGAATTCGTGTGTCTTCTCTTCGAGGCAAGATGGTATTGGTGTTTTACGCAGGGTCATAGTGAGGGTTTTATCCAAACTTGTGCGGCTGATTTTGGAGTAATGCTTACTTAGTGCATTTGCAGCTTCTTATGGATCTGTGAAGGATTTACTTTAGTATTGTATAGGCTGTTGAATTGTTTTGGGGGCGTAGTTATTTAGCCAAGATATATAGCGATGGGCTTTAGTGTCATCCTTTCGATAGTCTAAATTAACAATTAAAGATTCGAAGGCCAATCGTTTGGATGTCTTTACTTTGTGGTGTAATTCAGCTTGGTGTTTTCTAAGGCATCTCAAATTTTGTTGAGTTTTTGTTCTTTTGGCTATTTTACGTGATCGATTGCGTTTTTTTTTTTTAGCGAGGTTAGCGTTGTAAGGTCTAAACTTTTTTACTTGCTCTCTGGTTACACATTTAAGAGCGCATTCGATACTTTAAGACTGGTAGCTTTCTCGGGTATTTATGGAAACGCTAAATTACCCAGAGCCTCATCTGTAACCTTTCAATATTTGCTCCAGTCTGCTTTCTTAAAATTTCATCTGGGAGCTCGAGTATTTATGTATTCAGTTTTATTTGTCCCTATAGCTATGAGGATAGCTCTGTGGCCACAACCGCCTGCATCCTCCAGTAGTTTTGCATGGTTCTGTCAGCAATATTTAGATGGGTTATTACTAAGCCCGGTCTTAATAAATTTTCAGTATATGATAAGAACATTGGAGGGGTATCTATGACTTGGAGTTGATTGCTATCGATTAATTCTTGGGTTATCTTTCCAACCTATGACAAATGTATGTAGTCCCATCTCTGTGATGGACTGTTAAAATCTCCAATAATTATGCTATAATTGGTTGGATGGTTCTCTCTATTTCTTCAAAATATGTTGTGTTTCCTGGGGGATTATAGAGACTGACAATATTAAAATGTTGTTTGTTTTTCCAAGTTTCAATCAAAATAGCTTCCAGTTTATCTTAATCATCCATCTCATGTATTATCTTAAAATTTGCTGTGAGACCATCTCTGACCCCTATATAGATACTAGATGCTATTTGTCATCAGGAGTTTCTGTAGCTGCTCAAGCTTCAACTATAAAGTAAACATCAACGTAGGCATTTTAGACGTTTCGTTTGAATTGTACAAATTTAACATTGTTAAGGTCTTCTGCATTCCAGAAGATGATGCAAAGGCTAGTGTCAGAGCCCTGAAAAGGGCCAATTTGAGCTGGTTCATAGTCATTCTGATCAGAGTGTTTAGAAGCGAACCTTTGGTTGATCGTTTAGATTACGCAGGGGGCGCCACAGGCACAGGCGAACAGGCGATTTACATCACCCCCATAGAGGGAATTTGTCAAATGTTATTTAGTACCAAGTCTTCAAAAAGTGCTATTTCATACGGTATTTATTTTTCCCGTATTATATCAAAAAGGCCAAAATCCTACTTATAAGAAACTAAGTTTCATCAATGAAAATAGATCTGCAGTGTTTCCAGCAGAAAAAGTTTAGTGTTTCACAATCTCCTAAAGCAGATCAAACATTTTAAAATAATAATAAATAGACCTAAGTTAATACTAAGTATTTACAGTCCAGATCTGGTGTTAAAAGTAATATCTATTTATATTTTAATATAAAAAGTTCTTAAATTGAAACTTTGTAATCTAATGTCTTGGACAAACTATAAAAAAAAATTCTGAGACAAAACATTAAAAAATGTACTTTTCTTATAAATTCATGGAAATTGTTAGAATGCCTACTTTAGTACATGAACATTAGATTTCATGATTTTAAAGTTTAAATTTTAAAGATTTACCGAAATTCATATCAATAAGTAAGTATTTCTGCAAATTTTTGCATATAATTATCTTGAGTATATCCGTTTGCATTTCCTATTTGATTCTATAACTTATTTATACATAAACCATTTTAAATACAACAGAGTCTCACTATTCCTGTTAAAGTGTAAATTAAAAGATGGGCATTTGCCAGTGTCATCTCCAGCCTTGGTCAGAACGGGGCAAGAGGTGCAAATGCCTAGGGGCACGGGTTCTGAAAGGAGCTGACAGGCCCAGCCGGGATTGTTTTTTTACTAAGAGCAAATTTGGTTTTATTTGAATTCCATAATAATGTAAAAATAATTATTTACAATATCAAACAAAATACAGGGTTGGATAGGCATATGTAGGAAATAATGAAGGAGCCGTACTCATGTTTGCCGAGGGGACCGGAATTTCTCTGAACGGGTCTGGTCATGTAAATGCAGTATTGATTGATTTTTGGACAGATTTAGTGGCAGTCAGAAGGAAAGATGAGTGACCTTCGATGAACCAGGCTACAGCCACAATTATGTTGAATAGAGTAGAAACAGCTATATAAATATTGTGAATTTTCTTACTTATTATACTTTTGCTATTACTTGTGACCAGACTTTTTGTTAACTAAAGGTTGTTAAATTGTTAACTTACACTTGGAGGAAACGTTTTTGTCTTACGACTTCTTCAGCGTCTTATTTTTGCGCTAGGATTGCTGCAGTTGTGTTTCTTTGGTACAATTTTTTAAAAGTTAGAAGTGGTGTGATTAAAGAGTATGTGTGATTTGTGCTGTATTTGTTCATTTAGGATGTCATTTTTATGTGTGTTGCTATGGCTGTATATTTCATATTGTTCTAGTGTGTTTAATTTATGGCTTTTATTGCATGTGTGGAGGATGCTCATGTTATTTTCCATACTATTGCATGAGTGTTTAGTGCCCATGAGGTGATTTTTTAAGGTGGATTCAGTAGTAGTGTACAGTGCGCTTTTGTGTTCTTTATATCTTTTGGCAAAAGATCTGCCTGTTTTCCAATATAGAATTATTCAAACTAGCACGTCATATGGATATAGAACTATTAAAAATACATAAAACTAGACACACACACAAATATAAAAAACACAATAGATCTAGTAAACAAAATAAAGAACATTGAAATCCCTTATAACTCAACTGGCATCATTTGACATCACAAACCTATATACCAAGATCCCAGTCGCAGAAACACTAAATATATTACAAAACAATCTAAGACTTAACAACACTCCAGAAAAATCACAAAAGAAATCAAACACTTTTTGAACACCATTACACAGCAGAACTACTCACTCACAACAACAAATATTACACACAGAAACAAGGCCTACCAATGGGTTCACCGATTTCAAGTATTCTCGCAGAAATATTCCTACAACGAATAGAACAGAATAAAATCATAAATAACAACAAAAACGCAGATAAAATAATATATTGGCACAGATATGTAGACGAGGTTATAAAACTATACTGAGGAAACATAAGACAATGCCAACAACTCCAAAGACATATAAACAAAATACACAAAAATATTCAGTTCACTGCAGGATTTGAAAACAACAAAACTTTGAATTTCTTAGACATCACCATAATAAAAAATCAAAACAAACACAAATTCAACATATACCGCAAGCCAACCATTACAGACTCACTGATACACAACACATCGAACCACCTAATACAACATAAACATGCAGCATTCAAACATTTACCACAGACTAAACAAAATACCTATGTCCAAAACTAACTACACAGAGGAACTAAACACAATCAAATATTTAGCTCACAAAAACGAACATGACAATTATTTAATAGACAAACTACACAGAAAAATACTCAACAAGAACAGTAACAACAACAGAAACAACAAAAACACAAACAAATTCATCACTCTTACATTCAGAAACAAATTCACAAATAAAGTAGTACACAAATTCAAAAACGCAGGATACACTGTAGTTTACAGAATAACAAATAAAGGCCAAATGGCTATCAGACACAGCATTAATAACAATACTAACACATACAATAACCCAGGAGTATACAAAATAAAATGCAATAAGTTCTATATTGGACAAACAGGCAGATCTTTTGCCAAAAGATATAAATAACACAAAAGTGCACTGCACACTACTATTGAATCCAGCTTCGCAAATCACCTCATGGACACTAAACACACATTAAATAGTATGGAAAATAACATGAGCATCCTCCTCCCATGCAACAAAGGTGCATTAAATTAAAGGTAAATTAAACACACTAGAACAATATGAAATATACAGACACTGCAATACTCATAAAAATGACATTCTAAATGAACAAACACGGCACAGATCACATATACTCTACAATTACATCACTTCTAAATTTCAAAAGATGGTACCAAAGAAGCACAACTGCAGAAATCCTAGCGGCAAAAATACGAGGCTGAAGAAGTCATAAGACGAAAATGTTTCCTCCAAGTATAAGTTAACAAGTTAACAAACTTTAGTTACCATAAAGACTGGTCGCAAGTAATAGCAAAAGTGTATTAAGTAATTAACAACCAGCTCGTCATGAACAGCAACAAGATTTTGATATTTAATTTTCTTAATTGGCATATTCAGATTACACACCACAGTAGCTGATATTATAAGTTCAAAGAATATAGTTATTGTTTTTTTTAATTATTTTTTCTCTGCCAAAAAACCAATATTGGTTATCATTACCAATTAGAATTACTTTTTATATAAAAAAATTGAATAATGAAATTTCTAAAATAAATAAGTAAAAATAAATATATATGACAAAAATAATATATATATACAGTGAAACCTCTGTTAAACGGAAACATACGGCTCTCAATATTTTGTCCGCCTGTGAGAGGTGTCCGCTTAATGGAGAGGTGTTAAGGAGAAGCCGAATTTCAATAATGTTTACAGTATTTATTCACTACACACTTTTTTATAATCCAATATATTATAGGCTACAGTATTTAACTAATATTAATGTATTTAACACTGATACTAATGTACAGTTTTTAATTAATAATGTGGGCTACCTGTTTATAAATACAGTATACAGTTCAATAAATACTGTACTGTACTATTATTAAACATAAATTCAAAAGCAAATTTAAAAAACACTGAAACAATATGGCAATACAGTACTGTACATTAATTTAATTTGTGAATTACTGTAGAGCTTAGCCTATGAATTTTTAAAATATAGAATAATCGTCCTTTGTTTTGATAAGCGGTGGTACTGTATCACAGTTAGCAGCTCTTTTTAAAATTTTCTCCAACACGTTTCGTTTATAAAACATGTCGTTTTTCCAGGTAAAGCACGGAAAAACAGACCCGTTTCATCGACATTGAAAATATCTTCACATGCATATTGATTTGCTCATTCCTGGCAATTGGTTTTCCTATTCACTCAATGTATTTCTATCTAGCAAAGCACTTTCACCCGAAATTGATTTTAAAGAAATCATATCTCGTATACGGAATTTTTCAAGCCATCCATTAGACGGCTTGAAATCATCTATCCCGAGTTCACTCGAAACATCTAAGGCCTTTCTTTGGATCATGGACTCGGAAGTTGGAATGTTTTGAGCTCTAACTTTTTGAAACCAATCACAAACTACCTTATCTACTATCGCACACGATTCATGTCTAGTAAATTTTCTTCACACACTTTGGTTTCCGTTTTCACTGTATTGCCTAAAAATCATATCTTTGTTTTATTATTATTTCTGGTGCACTCATTTTACCTATCTTAAAACGCTCTGCAATTTTCCGAACACCACATTTTTCACTGTCAGCGTAATGAATTATGTATAGTTTTTCACGTAGGCTCATACATTTGCAAGGAGCCATGTATACAATTTTGATTCTATACGTAGTTATTTGAGCTATGTTTTGCAGTACATTTTTATGCATATCAGAGGTGCCAAAAACAAAAAAAAAGGCACCATTTGCTGTCTGTTGTCCGTCTAATGACGTGTCCGTTCAAAGGAGGGAACAATCCTATGTACCTATTCTTAAATTTTTCGATTCCCAGAAAACTGTCTGTTCAAGAGAAGTGTCTGTACATCAGAGGTGTCCGTTCAGGGAGGTTTCACTGTTTATAACTATATATATATATATATATATATATATATATATATATATATATATATATATATATATATATATATATATATATATATATATTATATATATATGATGTACATCATATATTATCAAAATAAGAACTTTTCATAGCCATCATTTGCACAAGGCTCATTAGATGAATTGTGATATACAGGGTGCGGCAGCATAACTTCCTTTTTTAAAAACTTAATAAAAACTATTGTATGCATCTGAAAATATTTATTTATTTTTTATAATATAGGTACAAGTCTAAAGTTTTTATTTACATTGTTTTAAAGATCAAATCTGTTAGGTGACGTCCCTCATTCTCCATACATTGCGTAAACCGATTTCTGGCGTTTGTCATGACTCTTGTTAGCGTAGCAGGTGTTACGTTGGCAATGTCAGCCCAGTAGCGCATGTTTTGTTTGTTAACCGACCCACACAAATGAAAATGGGCTTCATCGCTAAAAAAAAACAATAGCACCTTCGGGAACGACATCAAGAAGAAGCTCACATGCGCTCATCCGAGAATTGAAGTCACGTTCTGAAAGTTCCTGCACTATCGCCATCTTATAGGGATGAAAATGAAGATCATCACGAAGAATTCTTCTCACAGAACGATCGGATAGTCCAAGGGCAGATGCGTGTTTGCGCGCAGAACGCCGTGGTGATCGCAACATTGACGCTCTCACTGCTTCAATGTTCTCAGGTGATCTAACGGGCCGAGGGACTCCAGTTCTTCGTTTTGTCGCACTTGCAGTTTGTCTGAATGTAGTGACCTATGTAACAATTGATTTGCGGTCTGGGACGGGAGCCATCGGGGCTAAACTGAAGCGATTCCGAAATGCGCGCTGTGTTGCAATAACCGAACATCCGCTTGAAAAGTAGGCCTCAATGGCAAAGGCACGCTCCTCACTATTCCAACGCATAATGGCGACTGAAACGTGTCGGGACAAAACTTTACTGTACCTCCTCTTGAAGGAAACCACTAGCGCTCCGTTATGACATCAACTAACTGAATGACGAGCGTTTAAAAAAAGGAAGTTATGCTGCCGCACCCGTTATAATTTTCCTTCAACTAAGTGGATGATTTTGTTTCATCTATTAATTTGTTAAAGGCAGCAATTGAGTAAAACATTATAAAACAGGACTATATTAACAGGTACATCCATAGATCACATTTGATCATCTCTATAGCTTTGAACTGCGGAAGCCTATATGTTTTCTCCTTACCTTAACTGGAAGCATCAGTTAAGTACTTGTAATACTCTCCAAGGACTGAAGTGGCTGGCAGGCCATCAACCATACTTACATCATTGGGAGAGCATGCTCACAGTAACCTCCCAGATTAGAGTTTCTCAAACTTCAATCCTTACAATACTCCAAATGCACAACTGTTTCTGACTGTTCTAACTAAAATCCCTACGTGAAGATGCACATGGGGTACGTATGTATGAAAATAGTGTTACTGATATATGTGTGTGGAAATGTGTCCGAATGTTGTCAGTTGTGTTGTGTTTGACTGGGTACCATGACGCCAAACCCCTCTTATTAGGTGCAGCTAGCCCGCACTATAGTGACTGTGAATATTAATGGAACACAGCACCAGTAGTCAGTTTCACACAGTCGTAAAATGTTTTTGGAATCAAACCAGTGGTCAGTTGGGTGGCTAATGGGATGTTTTCTTTTTGTGATTTTGGTCAAACATTAGTTAGAGAAGATGTGAAACTGGTAAAGGTAGAAGCTGTAACAGCTGTTATAGCATCACATAGTTGACGCACATTTTTCAACCGATGGTATATGACAAAAATGGGTACATCCCTGTTGTTGTTGTCGTGTGACAAGTGCAATAAAAACAATAAAAAAAAAACAGAAAAAAAGGCACTAGTCATGGTGGGTGCCATTGCCTCGATAGGTTGGACTTCTACCTGTTGATCCAAGGGAGCTATTTTATTTCACTCCTACCACCCAATGGTAAACCATTGAAGGCATTCCCCTATCCGCCACCTGGGGACAGGCTCTCTAGGGGTTACAGGCTCCCCCGAGAGAGGTACATAACTGAATTCATGAAAAGCTCCTGAAACTCCAGATAAATAGAAATCCAGGGGTGTCGAACATCCCATGAGTTGGGTAACTGTTCCAGCGGTACATAATTTTTAATGAGATAACTTTTAATGTGCAAGACAACTTTTATGCAAATATCTAATTTGTATAATAAGATCCTGCAGGCAAAAGTATTCCATTTATAGTGATTTGAACCTCAGCATTTGTATGTGTTTTACATAATGATATAATAATTGACTGTAATAAATATAATTGTACTGTAAAAGTTAAAAAACAGTTAACTCTAAATCTCACTACACATTAGTTTATTAAAACAACTAGACTAGTTTCGATAACAATGTCACCTTCAACAGTGCTTTACTACTACTTGTAGGCAACATCATTGTCAAAACTAGTTTGGTTGTTTTAAGAAACTAGTGTGTTTGTTTTAATAAACTGATGTATAGTGAGATTTAGTCTTGTTTTAATTCTTACAGTTGTGAATTGTTCTCACTAGCTAAACTCTAATTAATTTGATATTAGTGAATTCCATTTATTTTAACTTTAAAGAGCATTGCATATTTTGTCTGTTGGTTATTCATAGTTTTCATATTTAAAATTCAATGTTTTAAGATTATTCCTGCATGGTTTGGGGACAAAGTTGCGGAGAGACAGGCAACTGTTGGCTCTACTATGACGAGACAATGCGCTACATCCTAAATTTCACTGCAGGAGGTAAATAAAATGTAGTTACATTCATTATTTTGTAATGTAGAAATCCAGATTTTTTTTAGTTACATAAATAGTGAAAAAATTCATCTATCCTGCTTTAAATTAAAAAAATAGGTATATATATATATATATATAGAGAAGTACATATATAGAGAAGTATATATATAGAGAAGTACATATATAGAGAAGTATATATAGAGAGAAGAACATATATATAGAGAAGTACATATATAAAAAAGTACATATATAGAGAAGTACATATATAGAGAAGTACATATATAGAGAAGTAAATATATAGAGAAGTATATATAGAGAGAAGTATATATATATATATATATATAGAGAGAGAGAGAAGTATATATATATAGAGAGAGAAGTACATATATAAAGAAGTACATATATAGAGAAGTACATATATAGAGAAGTATATATATAGAGAAGTGCATATATAGAGAAGTACATATATAGAGAAGTACATATATAGAGAAGTGCATACATAGAGAAGTACATATATAGAGAAGTACATATATAGAGAAGTATATATATAGAGAAGTGCATATATAGAGAGTGCATACATAGAGAAGTACATATATAGAGAAGTACATATATAGAGAAGTATATATATAGAGAAGTGCATATATAGAGAAGTGCATACATAGAGAAGTACATATATAGAGAAGTACATATATAGAGAAGTATATATATAGAGAAGTGCATATATAGAGAAGTACATATATAGAGAAGTGCATATATAGAGAAGTACATATATAGAGAAGTATATATATATAGAGAAGTGCATACATAGAGAAGTACATATATAGAGAAGTACATATATAGAGAAGTACATATATAGAGACGTACATATATAGAGAAGTACATATGTAGAGAAGTGCATATATAGAGAAGTGCATACATAGAGAAGTACATATATAGAGAAGTACATATATAGAGAAGTATATATATAGAGAAGTGCATATATAGAGAAGTACATATATAGAGAAGTGCATATATAGAGAAGTACATATATAGAGAAGTATATATATAGAGAAGTGCATACATAGAGAAGTACATATATAGAGAAGTACATATATAGAGAAGTATATATAGAGAGAAGTGCATATATAGAGAAGTACATATATAGAGAAGTACATACATAGAGAAGTACATATATAGAGAAGTATATATATAGAGAAATGCATATATAGAGAAGTACATATATAGAGAAGTACATATATAGAGAAGTGTGTATATATATATATATATATATATATATATATATACATACATATTTTTCCATCTGTGAAGGAATATGTATCAGCATATATATATATATATATATATATATATATATATATATATATATATAAGTTACATGTTATATTAAGCTCGAAAGGTTTTTAAAAATGATTTTATTTTTACAAACCTTTGTTAATTAAGAAACATTTAATTTAGAAATGGTTAGAATAATTTAGCTTAATAAAAACATATATTCAAATACAACTGATGTACATACAGTTGGAGCGGAAAACGTCTGTGCGATACAGAGGCGACTTACACACTGCCGGGGCTCTGTTCTCACCACCTATATAATACAAAAGCTGGGTTGGCGAAGTTTCGGCATCGGTTGAAGTCCTCTTCTTCTTCTTGATGAGGGCGAAGTATATAAGACTGCTGAATACGCCTCCGTAAAGGGCAATAGTCCAGATACTGATGTGGTGGGTTCTTTCCATAGTTGGGTCAATTCTTGAGATGGTTTCCGTGTTTATTTTGTCCAACTCTAGGCGTTTAACGTTTACTGAGAATTCTGGCATTTTACTCATTGAAAATTGTAGTTTGGACGTGTCCATGAAAATAGGATGGCCTCCCGAAGTTGTTGATGTATGGCTCAGTTTCATGTTGTTGAAAAAGACTGAATCATTATTAGTTTTTATCAAATATATGCCTTGAAGGGTGACGGTGGTAGTTGCCTTGCGATTGGTAATTTCCAGAGTTTGTTTGTTGGGGAAGGTCGCCAGGTAAAGGTTGATTTCTGGGATCCAGTTAATTAAGTTGTCTGTAACTTCCAATGCAGTATATTCACAGTTGCTGGCATCGTTGTTCCTGATGATGGACACTTCACAGTCTAATTTATGGTGTGTTAGAATGTCGAATGAGCAAAAGTATATGGAATCGGTTTTACAGTTACATTCATTGTCTAAACCTAATATTACAGAGTTAGACACTAATATGTACCTTACTTTTGGTATAATTGTTACATAATCTGTTTCATATTTTGTGGGTATAGAATGTAATTTATACAATTTAAATTGAGTTTTTTCTACAATGGGTAAATTTATAAAGTATACAATCCTTTCAGAATCTAGTTTACAATTAACTTTAATCAGGTTCTCTAATTCCCACATATTTTCCATTTTAGGTTCTAAAGGTAACCTCTCATTATAATATTTATAAATTTTGTTTAATTCTTCATATAATTCTTGGGTTGAGATAACACTAGGGTGTACAACACCTAGTTTACAAAATGTAAGAGAATTTTCTAAATCTGTGATTACCTGTAACATTATGTCATATAAAATGTTCAATTGGTTTAGAATACTTCTAAATTTTTCTAGTTCAACAAAGTCATTTACATTACGATTCACAATACTTAACTTATTTTTTAATTCTACAAAATTTTCATCAATTACAATAAAAGTTTTATTTAATTCTTTCATAATATTATTACTAAAGGAGTATTGAGATTCAATTTGATAATTAATTTTAATTTGCTCATTTTCAATATCTTTAATTATTTTGTCATATTTTTTACCATCATATGCATCTAAATTGCCTGTTAAAGATTTGATAACGGATCCTAGTCCATCTATAAGACCTCTTTTTGTTCTTTTGTTACCATTCTCTCTTAAGAGTATAATTTCTAATTTTTCTTCTATTACATTTTTACTGTGATTAACATATTTAAAATAATTAACAATATCTCTTATTCTATTACTGTTATCAGTTACATATTCATTGTTTAATAAGCTACCGTTACAATTGTAGCAACTAGTTTCAAAATTTTGCAATACATCATAATAATAAGCATCAATGTTATTTAAATGAGCAACTAAGTTTCTTACATTAAAATAGTGGATAAAGGTATGGTAGGAAGATTCTAATTTGGCCAAGGTCTATTGGGATTATTCCGAGGTTGTTATTGATTTCTCTGATCTCTGCTGAGTCGGTGGCTGTGCCAATGACGAACAGGAGGGACCTGGAAAATTATTTTGAGCATTAATTACATTTTTTATCTTCTTAGGCCTTTTAATTTTCGACAAATGTATTTTGTCTTTTGTGTTATGATGTCTAGGCTTTATTTTACCAGTTTTTCTTTCCTTGTTTATTGAAGCTATCTCTTCCTTGCTATATCTGTTTTTCGTTTTCCTTTGCTTTTGAACTGTTTTTATATAGACTTCCGGTGGTATTTCTGGAAGTGGTTCCTTGTTTATGTTTCTTTTTTCTAAAATTTTTTCTTTAATTCTTTGATTGCTATCCCTAATGTTTTCGTAAAGTATTTTTGTTTTTTCTTTATGGTTTAAAACGTAGTCATTTACAATTTGTTTTTTTAAATCTATATCTAATAAAGTGTTTGAATTTATGTGTCCAAATAAGACTTCGCACTGCGTTAATTTTGTGACTTAATGTATGCTATTGTTATAAGCTATTATAGCATATTTAACTTTCTTAATTATACTGTCTTTTTTAAATTCGATTTGATTATTTAACAGCCTTATGTGTTCTATTAAGGTGGAATGAAATCTTTCACATAATCCGTTTGATTGGGGTTTTTGTGTGCTGATAAAGTGAATTTTGATCTTATGCAGGTCTAATATCTCCTTTACAATTCTGTTATTAAACTCCGTTCCATTGTCTGAGATAATAACTGTTGGTAAGCAGAAATGCGTGAAGTAATCTAATAACTTGTCTGCAATCTCTGTAGCTTGAGAGCTTCCCAAGCGATAAGCTTGAGCATATCGTGAGAACGCGTCGACTATGCTGATAAACGAATTCTTCTCCAAGGAGATTGTGTCAACATGAATTATTTGAAATAGTCTTGCAGCTGTTGGTGTCAAGTTCATTTCTAGCTGTAAGGGAATTCTGTCGTATTTGGTTCTTTGACATATGTCACACTGATTTATGAAATTTTGAATTAGTGATTTTAAATTAGGCCAATAATATCTTCGCTTAATTTGTTCGTATGTTTCCTGTATCCCGCGGTGATTGGTTTTGCTAACATGATAATTACTTATCGTTTCTAAGGTATCTTCTTCCAAAGTTAGGTCTAAGAGTTTGTTATTACACTTAACTAAATTTAGTTCAGTTTGTTTGAAATTTTTGGCTATGCATGATGCAAATTTCTGATAAAAATCGTCTTCAAAATATAGATTATATTTTATTTTGGGTACCAAATATGATTTTACAAAATTAACTATGTCTTCTTTAAAATTATTTTCTGATATTTCGACTATTAAACAAATTTTTGAAGTTCCAAATAGCTTTATAATTTTTACTTTCTTCGGCTCATATTTTACTAATGATAAAAATATTTGATTTTTTCCAAAGTTTACAGGCTCGTCGGAAATTGGTATTTCAATTAGGGTGTTCCCTTCAAAATTGGAGTGGATAGTTTGACTGTCGCTTTCTTTATTAACCTCTAAGTTGGCGTTATCTGTTGCGTCGAGTTGTACGACCATAGATTCGTTATCGCTATCGTTCAGTTCCGGGAAGTAACGTTGCAGTAACCCAGCTGGAGATAACTCAAGGTCTGGTTCTACAGTGTGTTGGGTGTTCGTTGACCTTTTATCAGTAACGTTTAATTGTATCCTAGACAATGAGTCTGCATTTTGGTTTAGTTTGCCTTTTTTGTATCTTATGTCATAATCATATTCTTCTAATTTTAATCTCCATCTTAAAAGTTTGGAATTTGGTTCTTTAACTGAAAATAACCATTGTAAAGGTTTATGGTCTGTATAAATTTTAAATTTTCTCCCAAATAAATAAGGCCTGAAATGTTTTGTGGCCCATACGATTGCTAATAATTCCTTTTCAATCGCGGAGTAATTAGTTTCGCTGTCGTTTAAAGTTCTGCTGGCATACGCTATAGGAAGGTCTTTTCCATTTTTGTCCTGGCTTAAAATTGCTCCTAGTGCATAATTACTAGCGTCTGTCGTTAGAGTAAACTCCTTTTCAAAATCTGGGTATTGTAGAAGGGGCTCATTAGTCAATATATTTTTACATGTTTCAAAACATTCTATAAAGTCTGGATTTTCTATGTTTATTTTTGCATTTTTCTTTAAACAGTTAGTAAACGGTTTTGTTATCTTGGCGAAGTTTTTAATAAATTTTCGATAATAGCCTAATAGTCCTAAAAATACTTTAATTTGTTTGGTGGTTTTAGGTATTGGATAGTCTTTGATTGCCAAAATCTTTGCTGGGTTAGGTTTTACGCCATCTGGTGTCACAACATGTCCCAAATATGCTACTTCTTTTCTTAAAAATTCTGTTTTATCCAGCTGTACTTTAAAGTTGGCTTTGCGTAATCTGTCGAAAACTTCTTTAAGTCTTTGTATATGCTCTTGGAGGCTAGTAGAATAAATTATGATGTCGTCTAAATAAACTAAACATGTTTCATTTTGGATGCCTCTCAGAATATTATTCATAATTCTTTGAAATGTAGGGGGGCTATTCTTTAGTCCAAAGGGCATTCTTAAAAATTCGTAGTGTCCCGTTTCTGTTGAAAACGCTGTTTTTTCTATGCTATTTTTTTCCATTTCTACTTGGTGAAATCCTGAGGCTAAATCTAAAGTCGTAAAATATTGAGACCGTCCCAATTTGTCTAATATGTCTGTAATGTTCGGCAACGGAAATTTATCGTCAATTATTTTTTTGTTTAATCCTCTAAAATCTATTACTAATCGAAATTTTCTTTTGCCAGAAGCGTCTTGTCTTTTGGGTACAATCCAGACAGGAGAGTTCCATGGAGAATTTGAAGGTCTAATAATTCCTTGTTTAAACATGTTGTCAGTTTGTTTATTAATTTCGTTCTTGTAAATCTCTGGATATCTATAATTTCTAGAGTATACGGGAATTTCATCAGTAGTCCTAATAACATGTTTTATTTGGTTGGTAAAAGTTAAATCGTTTCCCTCAATATGGAATAAATCTGCATAATCTTCTATTAAACTTGTTATAGCGGATTTTTCTTCTAAGTTCATATGTTCCATCCTAAATTTTGATAAATCTAAATTTTTCCTTCTCGATTTTTTTTGTTTATAATCTAATAAATTGAAATTAGAGTTCGTTTGCATTGTATCAGGTTCAAGGATATTGTATTCTTCTAAAGATTTTAATTCTAATGGTTCATTTACTGTTAATTCTACATTTCCTTCTGTGTTGTTTGTTATAGGGCAGTAGGCTTCTCCCTTGTGTACTGAGACTATACACTGCGGAATGTCTAATCTATTTAAGTGTTTGTATTGTAAGAGTCCTTCTCCATCTTGAATATTTTGTATTCTAAATTTAATCGTTTGGCTAGTGCGGGCTTGTATAACATAACTTGTTCCTTTTTTGCGTCCTGTTCCTGACTTTCGCCTTTATTATTATTATTATTGTTATTATTATTATTTTGTTCTTCTGTGTTAAAATATTTAATCGGGATTTGCTTATTGCGAAATATTAATTTATCATTCACAAAATTTAAATTAATTTTTAATTCTTTTATGTTATCTAATCCAAGGAGTAAGTCAAAATCTTTATGGAAATCAAATAAATAGAATTTGGTTGTTTCTTTTCCCAAAAGTGATAGTGTACAACTGTATTTTTCTTTTGATACTCCATGAGCTGTACTCACTTCAAATGGTTCTTGTTTTAGGGTGTTTTTGAAAAATTGGAAAGCTATTGACTTTTTAATGAATGATCTCGTGCTTCCAGTGTCAATCAGCATCTTTAGGTTGGTCTTGGGATCGTGGATGTACAATAGTTCGTTTGTGTCGTCTTCGATATGCATTATGGAAAATGTCTTTTTATTGTGGTTAGTCCTAAAAAATTATTTTGGGTATGATTGTCTTCTTGAGTGAATCCACATGCGTTTTCCTCTTGCGTTGAATCATCAAAGTCTATGTAGCTGTCAGGGTCCTCTTGCGGTTCATAATCCATTTGTTCGGTCAGATAAGAGTCAGTCATCTGTTCAGTCAATCGATTCATAGTTTGATCGTAATTTTCTTCTTCTATTGGTTTCCCTGTCATCTGATAAAGTCTATTTTGTCTAATTGTATTCCCTGTTTGACGTGTGGAAATGCTCATTGGTTCTGGTTCAAATTTTTGATGAACGTTTAATGGTGTGTAATTGTTAGATTGTCTCCGTTGTTGATTTTGCTGTACGTATGAGTTAGGTTTAGTAAATTGGTTAGGATTATTTTGGTAGTTGGGCCTATAATTTTGGAATGTTTGTTTGTTAGGAAGGGGTTTGCGAATAGGCGGGTATTGTGGAGCCCTAGGTGGAATGTTCTGTTTAATATTTTGAAATAATTTGTTATTTTAAAATTGAAAGTCATTAGTAAGCATGTTAAGTGCTTCGCTAAGAGAATCTGGATTTTTGGTGCGCATTAGCGATCCTACGGGTTCATGTAAACCTCTAAGGAGTACTCTTAACCCTAATTTCTGTACATATTCTATCAAAACATCTTTGGCCAATTGTCTTTGAGGCTCTTTATTAATAAAAAATGAAATCTGTAAATTTAATAGTTTTTGAATTCTCTCATAAAATTTAAAAGGTGATTCGTTATTTTCTTGTTTTAACTCAGCCATTTCTAAATTCCAAGTAAAGCAATCTCTTTTATCGGAATAGCTGGTTAATAATACTTTTTTAATCTCATACCAATTATATGAATTTGAGTTTACTACCATTTCTAATTCTTGGCCTTTTAACTTAGCTAGTATAGAAGAAAATAGATATTCATTTTGAAAATCCTCTGGATTTTCGTTTACATAAAACTTATTTACTACCTTATCGCATATTGAAATAAATCTGTGGAGCATAGTGGGCTCTCCACTATACTCAGGAATCATATCAAGATATTCCTTCTTTAATGTTGGCGTTGCCATTTTAAAATATTATTTTCTTTAAAATAATAAAATTAAAATCAATTATATAAAATTAAAAAGTATTTACTCTACTTTTTCTTAACTCTATTTCTTACGATCTACTTACAAGTGGATCCAAAATACTTTGCTCATTTGAACTACTATTTCACTTTTTACTTTTTACTTACACGATATTCACTCGTGCTCTTAATAGATATGCGCTTTATTAAGTTGTTGTAGATATTCACTCTACTAAAGTTTTCTTGATGTCGTTACAGATATGCGCTCTGTAATGAATCGAGTTTTTGCAGTATCTCGGTTAACGATTGAAATCGATAAAAATTATGTTCATTAATTTTCCCGAGATGTCCTACCGACTGCGCCAGTTACGTGTTATATTAAGCTCGAAAGGTTTTTAAAAATGATTTTATTTTTACAAACCTTTGTTAATTAAGAAACATTTAATTTAGAAATGGTTACAATAATTTAGCTTAATAAAAACATAAATTCAAATACAACTGATGTACATACAGTTGGAGCGGAAAACGTCTGTGCGATACAGAGGCGACTTACACACTGCCGGGGCTCTGTTCTCACCACCTATATAATACAAAAGCTGCGTAAGCAGGAATTTTCCTAGCACGCATTTAATTATGAAATGTTCACATAAATTGTTCATATAACTTATATATATATATAATATATATATATATATATATATATATATATATATATATATATATATATATATATAAATATATATATATATATATTGTAAACAATTATTCGTAAACAACAATTCCTATGGATTCGACAATGGTCAAGTGACCGGAAGGAATCTCATCCTATGGTAACACTAATTGCACGTAATAGCATAAAATCGCTGTTCCGACGTTTCGTTAGAATCTCATTTACATCTAGCATTGACAAGGTGATCCAAACAACAGTTCAGGAGCGAGTCTCTTGTCTCTCATATATATATATATGAAAGCGAGTCTCTCGCTTATATATATATATATATATATATATATATATATATATATATATATATAGAGAGAGAGAGAGAGAGAGTTATTATATGTTATTGTAAACAATTATTCCACCATTAAGTGAAATTAATTTTTAATGCAATTAAGTTCCACCATTTAAGTAAAAAAAAAAATGCAATTAATGGTGGAATAATTGTTTACAATAACATATAATAACTCTATAAAGTCAGTGTAACAGAATAATAATGGAAAATGCTAATTAACACACACACACACACACACACACACACACACACACACACATATATATATATATATATATATATATATATATAAATATATATATATATGCTGATACATATATGCTGATACATATTCCTTCACAGATGGAAAAATATGTATGTATATATATATATATATATATATATATATATATATATATATATATATATATATATATATATATATATATATATATATATATATATATATACATACTTCTCTATATATGTACTTCTCTATATATGTACTTCTCTATATATGCACTTCTCTATATATATATACTTCTCTATATATGTACTTCTCTATGTATGTACTTCTCTATATATGTACTTCTCTATATATGCACTTCTCTATATATGTACTTCTCTATATATGTACTTCTCTATATATATGTACTTCTCTCTCTCTCTCTCTCTCTCTCTCTCTCTCTATATATATATATATATATATATATATATATATATATATATATATATATATATATATATATATATATATATACTTCTCTCTATATATACTTCTCTATATATTTACTTCTCTATATATGTACTTCTCTATATATGTACTTCTCTCTCTCTCTCTCTCTCTCTCTATATATATATATATATATATATATATATATATATATATATATATATTTAGGTTAGTTTTGGTTGGTAAAGATTATTTAGATTTTTTGGACTAGGAGACTGACAGACTTACCTTGGTAAGAGTCCACTCTGTAGTCTTGAAATAGAAACACATAAAAGCACTTAAACAATGATATATTTCAACCACACAGTGGTCTTTGTCAATCGAAGAGAAAACACAAAAAGAAATATGAGAGAATGAAATAAAATAATTGTAATCACAGATTGTGTAGAGTAGAAATCAGATGTCACAGATGCACAGATTAAAGATATATATATTGTTTCCATGAACATATGAGTGATTATAGTTTATATAAGTCTGTCAGGGGAAAAGAGATAAGACTATTTGGAATTAAAAAAAAAAAAAAAAAAAAAAAAAATGAATGGATTTATCTGATGTTGAGGTTAGGGGATTCTCTGGACTTGGTATACCACTGGTATGATAGTTCCCACCTTCTCAGTTCTGAGGGATTGCAATCAGGAGGGAGTGATTTAATTATTTTTGTGGTATAGCAGTCATCAAAAGTTGTGATGTTGTGACTCGCAGCATGTTGAGCTGTTGGTCTAATCAGATTCTTCCAGCAGATAAAGGTTCAACCACTGTCATCATGAACAAAGAAGACTACATCAAAGAAGCAAATAAGCAACTGTCAGACATCACAACATACAAAATACTTACAGATAACCCTACTACAGAATTCAACAATTTACTCTTGGACCTACTCAAATATACAGCTCCTGAACAAAATATTTCGGAAACATCTTTAAAATTATTATATAATGAAAACCCCTCTACTCCTCAATTCTATATATTACCAAAGATCCACAAAAACATAATCCCTCCACCTGGTAGACCAATAATTGCTGGCTGCAATTCAGTAACGGAAAGAATTTCAGCTTTCCTCCACTCACACCTTCAACCCTTAGTAAAGAACCTTCCATCACATACCCAGGACACCAATCACTTCATAGATCGACTCTCACAAATATCTGTACCTCTACCCCCGGTAACTATTTTGGTCACCATAGATGTCACCTCTCTCTATACCAACATCCCTCATGCACATGGCCTATCTGCAATAGAGAATTTTCTAAACAAACGCCCAGGCAAGCCTTCTCCCACTACACCTTTTCTTGTGAACCTGACCAGGTTCATACTCGAGAAGAACAACTTTCAGTTTGAGGGAAGGAACTACCTTCAAATAAAGGGAACAGCAATGGGTACCAGAATGGCACCATCGTACGCAAATCTGTACATGGGATTGTTGGAAGAAAGTTTTCTAAAGACACAAACACACCAGCCATTATGTTGGTATAGATATATAGATGACATCTTCCTAATTTGGACACAGGGTGCTTCAACACTTGAGACATTTTTAGACAGCCTGACACAATTCTCCACACTTCAATTTACCTGGGAGAAATCTACATCAGCCATCACCTTTTTGGATGTAGAGGTAACACTCCAGAATGGAAATATCAACACAGGAATTCACATCAAACCTACAAACCACCTACAATATCTCCATTTCGACAGCAACCACCCAATAAACATAAAACGATCCATTCCATACAGTCAAGCAATCAGGGGTAAGAGAATCTGTTCGAATGATAGGGAATTGGAAGATTTCAATAGAAAGATATCAACAGCCTTCCAAAGAAGAGGATACCCAAAAAAACTCATTGAAAACCAAATTCATTCAGCACAATCCTCGGTTCACCATAAACCACAAACAGAACAAAATAAACTGTCTTTAATAACAGACTACCATCCTGGTCTACATAAACTCAACAAGATATTGAGAGATGGCTTCAAAATTCTTCAAGCTTCCGTCCACACCAAAAATCTTTTCACCGATCCACCGCAAATTTGGTACAAGCAACCTCCCAACTTGAAAAACATCCTAGTACATCCTAAACTACCAGACCCTGATGCAGAGAAACCAAACAAACTTCCTCATGGCTCCTTCCCATGTAATAGACCTAGATGCAAGACATGTCCAATACACCCCTCAGCAAATAGTTTCAACAGCCAAACAACAAAAATGGTCTTCAAAATACAGGGTCATCATAATTGTACATCGAAAAATGTCATATACCAGCTACAATGTAAACTTTGCTCAGCACAGTACATAGGCCTGACCACGGATGGTCTGAATATCAGAATGAATGGCCACAGACATGATGTTAAAATTATGAATATGGATAGACCAACAGCTTAACATGCTGCGAGTCACAACATCACAACTTTTGATGACTGCTATACCACAAAAATAATTAAATCACTCCCCCCTGATTGCAATCCCTCAGAACTGAGAATGTGGGAACTATCATACCAGTGGTATACCAAGTCCAGAGAATCCTCTAACCTCAACATGAGATAAATCCATTCATTTTGTTTTTTTTTTTTGTTTTTTTTTGTTTTTTTTTTTTTTTTTTCTTTTCAAATAGCCTTATCTCTTTTTCCCTGACAGACTTATATAAACTATAATCACTCATATGTTCATGGAAACAATATATATATATCTTTAATCTGTGCATCTGTGACATCTGATTTCTACTCTACACAATCTGTGATTACAATTATTTTATTTCATTCTCTCATATTTCTTTTTGTGTTTTCTCTTCGATTGACAAAGACCACTGTGTGGTTGAAATATATCATTGTTTAAGTGCTTTTATGTGTTTCTATTTCAAGACTACAGAGTGGACTCTTACCAAGGTAAGTCTGTCAGTCTCCTAGTCCAAAAAATCTAAATAATCTTTACCAAACAAAACTAACCTAAATATATATATATATATATATATATATATATATATATATATATATATATATATATATATACAGTAAACTCCCGATTATTAGGTTTTGTTGTATGGTGTTGATGTTATTGTGTAGTTGATTGATCTGTCATTTGTTACCATTGTATGTTAGTATTATGCCATCTACATATCTATGGTATTATATTATTTTATATATATATTATGAGATGTGGGAACCTATTTGCGGGTCATCATTTTGTGTGTAGAATTTGTGTTGGTATATGAATGCTTTTTACTTAAATTTGCAATTGTTTATATTTTCAATTTTTTTTGTGTGTTAAACCACAATTCACTTTAAATTATTACAGTAAACTCCCGATTATCCGTGGGCAGATTAACCGGTTTGCGGATTATCCGGGGTCTGCCATTGTTTTACAAATGTATCCAATTTTTATTCCAATCAGATTCATGTGTTTAAATTTCCAAATGGTGAATTACGACTTAAATACATATAAGGCTTAATAGAAGTTAAGATGAAGGGAATAGATATGTAAATATGTACGTACTAATTTTTACATTGAAAGGGAAGCATCCCGACGCGGGCCAGCGAAATAAAAGGGGCGACCAGACTACTGTATATAAGAGACAATGACAAAATGCTTGGACGCCCGAAAACCTAATGTGTATCATAAGATTGTAAACAAATGTCAGCTAATCTCGGCTATAAATAGTCTAGGGCGTGAGATATGCATTATCCATGTCTGTCATGGAACATTATCGATCTTTATGGCTTTGTGACACACGTGACACAAGTAGACAGTGTGCGACAAAATGGTTCTCAAGAAACTTAGATCGCACATTAAAGCTAAATCAATGCTCACAAAAAACGGAGTAAAGTGACAGATTTTTTTTGTTAGAAAGTGAAAGTATTATGTGTAAGGGAAATTACATATGTACATACATACTTAATTTTGACATATATTTATGTACGTATTGTAAATAGTTAGACATATAAATGTACATGTAATAATCCATCAAATACATCAACATTTTAAATTATTTTCTGTATTTATTTTGTCCTCTGAAGATTATTTGTGAATTGCATTAACCGAGGTCATTATTTGTGTAACTTATGGTATAATAATCGATTATCGATCGTTTTGCCTATTTTTTGTTCATAGCGGATTATCCGGGGAATTTGTTATCCGGCGTTGCTGGGCCACCCTATTCCACGGATAATCGGGAGTTTACTGTATATATACATACATATATATATATATATATATATATATATATATATATATATATATATATATATATATATATATATATATATATATATATATATATGGATGTAGGAACTAAAACCTTTCAGTATAACATTTTGTTCATACCTCTGTTAGTAACTCAAAAATTATTAGAGAAAACCTAAATGAAATAAATTCATTTCCCTCTGTGCGAAAAGTATAGAAAAAAACAAATCTATATTGAAATAAGATAAGTTTTAATTGAAACACGAATCTTTATTGATGTTAGGGAAAATACTGCTTGTAGTATTTTTTATAGGAAAAACTCCTTCAAAATTATTCTAACCTCTTATTTAACTTACAGTTGTGTAATTTACAAATTTGTTTAATTAATTAAACAGGTCTTTTTAGTTCATTATTTCCTTTCATAATTTTCTTTATTATTCCCTTTCATTATAACGCTACTATAATGGTTTGATCAAAAAGTGTTCAATTTTTTTACTGTTAACCAATAAAAATAAATTATAAATAAAAAGATCAATAAACTGAAGAGTTTTAAAAATGAATTTTACCATATGGTGATTCATTAACAACAAAATAAATGTTTATATAATGAAAGTGATTTTCAGCAGAAATTTATGATGTATATCATCTCAGACCTATAGCAAGTGCTTACAAATATATTTCTTTCGTGGGTTAAAATATTTCAATGCCCTCTGAAGTCATTAAAATAAAATTTAATATTTAATTTTGCGAAAATGTATACAATAGGAATGATTATGCTACAAAAGTAATTCATTTTGAAAATTTAGAGATCTTAGACGGTTTTTAGAAGTATAAAATATTTTATATCAAAACTACTACAATACGAAGTAAACCATTTCAATATGGAAACAAATAGCATAAAGCACTACTCTAACTTTTCTACTCAGCAAAGCATTGTTGCAGGCATTGTAGGTCTGTGATATCTGTAGATTTGGCTCGTACCGCTTCAATAGAAAAAGCACTAAACAATCATTCCCATACATTGTTGCGACATTGAAAAGTTTTTAGTTGCCAATTTTCCAAGTTTCATATAAAATTTTATATTTATATGTTTTTGAATAGTGTGACAGACTACTTCTTCTGTCATGTCATCAAAACATTAACCACTTTCAAATATTATTAAATGCAGATTGAAAGAGAGTGAGAGAGAGAGAGAGAGAAAGAGGGGGGAGAGAGATGGAGTGTGTTGAGAGAGAGAAATAAAAACAAAACTCAAATAGAAGGTTGAATGTGATGTTGATGATCAACTCTACAACTTTTAAACTTAATATGTTTTTTTATATTTTAGATGCAAATGTTGTAATATATAAACAAATAAATAGCTGAGTACAAACTCACAAACCAATAAACTTTATTATCATACATGTTTTTCATGTATATTGTTTTGTGAGTTCATGTGCACTTATTCATTTGTTTGTAACCTTAACTCACAAGTCATCTCAGTTATTACCTATCATATAATATAAATCAGTTTATGTATAATATAGTATGAAAAAATATTACAAAAATTAATTAATCATTATAAAAGTTACATGTTTTGTTTTTATCTAAAGGAGGTTTTTAATTTTACAGGCTTTGTAATTTTGGGAGTGTTCTTTGATTGTGGGGTGTGGTATTATGTAAAAGGATTGAAAATTTATGATGACGAAGATGAGGAAGAAAAGGAAGAAATGACTACTTTTAAAACTAAAGACAATGATGAAAGGGTAAATGACCATCTACTAAGCAAAACATTGAATAAAACTGAAAATAATGAAGATGCTACCTAAGTCTGAAATTTACAAATACTAATAATTGTGCTCAGTGAATAGTTTTTTTTCATATTGTTGTGTTCAATACTTTTTTGTAACTTGTTAGAGATAATATAACAAATTTATATTCTTGATTATTACTAAAGTTAGGAAGTGAGACTATAAAGAACAATCTAGAGCAATTTTACTAGAATAACTCCAAGTACAGTGTCTGTGTATTGTAAGTAGAGATTCAATTTTATGTGGTTTCAACAGGCTGAAAGAAGTGTAAATTTTATAGTTTTTAAAGTGAAAACTTTCATAGCAAGGCCTAAAAAAACTTATTGGATGAACAAAAACAAACAATTTGGCAACAGTATAATTTCCGTCAGTTTACGTTGTGAGTTACCTCAAAGTAAATTAAATGATAGCATATTGTTTCATAAATCAGCTCATTTTATGTAATATATGATGTTGTCAAACAACTGTTTTGTAGGTTGTTACATTATTTATTGAACATTGTTAAGGAAAAAGGTTTTAACCAGTTTGATTAAAGTAGTTTTGATAAGTTAATATATATGTATATATATATATATATATATATATATATATATATTAATTTATTTAAATTTTGATAAATCTCAATACAAATATTTCAGTATAACAATATTATTAAGTTATGTATTTTTAATCCAACTTTTGAAATAAGAACATTACTAGACATGTCTGATAACAAATATTTAGAATGCCACAACCTATTTTTTTTAAAAACTCAAAAAAAATGAAGACAAACGAAGTAGTGTTTTGTGTGTTACTCAAAAATAATAGATAGCAGAACAAAAATAAGATACCTTTGTTCTGAAGGTGATATAGGACTCAGCTTCTTCATGTATTAAAATGTATCATATTGAGTTTTTAAATTAAATAGAAACTTTAAATTAAAGAGATTATTCTTAACATTTGTTGATTCCATCTTCGCGTGAGCTACTAGTAATCACTAAACACTTTTAAATGTTTTAAACTTGCCTATAGTAGCACTTACTTTGTTTTTTGAGGACGGCCGTTTCGGGAGATGTGTACCTTTGTCAACTCAGACCGTAACTGATCTCAAGGTTTACGTAGGTTAGGGTGGGGGTGAGATATTTTGGTGGTGTGGGTGTATTTTGTGTGTATTAGGAGTTATGATGTCAAAAAGTGCATGTGAGTTTTAATGTAATTGTGTATTGAGTATGTGTGTAGGGTGTAGTTTGAAGTGCCTGTATATTTCGTATTGTTCGGTTGTGTACCGTCGGTTATTTGTGTTGTTTATGAAGAATTTGTAGGTTAGATGTTATGTCTATGTAGTCATGTTTTGTGGAGTTGAGATGATCGGCGAAGTTTGATTGGTAGTTATTGTTTTTTAGTGCTTTTATATGTTCTTGGTAACGTGTGTAGAATGACCTCCCTGTTTGGCCTATGTAAAAACTGGGGCATGAACTGCAAGTTAGTTTGTAAACTCCAGTGGTGTTGTAAATGTCGTTGATTTTGTTGTTGGGTTTAAATTATTTGTTGAGAGTGTTGTGTGTGGAATAAGCTATTTTGTAGTTGTATTTTCGTAGTCTCACCCCCACCCTAACCTACGTAAACCTTGAGATCAGTTACGGTCTGAGTTGACAAAGGGACACATCTCCCGAAACGGACAAACCCGTCCTAAACAAACAAAGTAAGTGCTACTATAAAGAAGTTTAAAACATTTAAAAGTATTTAGAGATTATTCTTGTTCTCTCATTGTGATGTGTTCTTAAAAAGTTGCCAATTTTTTTGGAATAATTCAAAATTATCGTAAACTATATAATTTAATATTTCTTACAGTCTTCACTGCTAATTTGAATTTCCATAACCAAATTAATTTAAATTTTTTTATAATAAGCTAAGCTATTTCTGAACAGAGCATGGCAGATAAAAAAAACTGTTAATATTTAAGAATAATATTTTCTACGAACAGTGTTTGAAACAGACTCTTTTGAGTTTAGCTGAATGAAAAAGAAGATTTTATAACATATGTCAAGTGTTTCTTAAAAATCTCATGTGTTTATTTATTTGTATGTAATAACTGTTTTAATAGCATCACTACTTAGAAAGGTTATTTTTAACTGTTTCTTATATTTCTTAAGAAACCTTTTCTATCGATTGGTCAAATTAATAACCGTATTAAAACTGTAGGTATCAATAGTTTTCCAGAGTTACAGGTGTTATGATTGGATGTTGAAAAAATATAACAATAGTTTTTTATTCTTAATTTTTTTCCACTCAGTATAACCTGATCCACCTCAGTTACTCCTCTCCTGGGCCTCATCGCCAGATTTACATAGGGCACAGGGCCAGGTAATTCAATTTAATAATCCAACGAATTTCAAACTATCACCTCAAACGTCTAAAGAAGCAAAGTTGTATATTGGTACAAGAAAAGAAAATTGTATGAGTTATAAAATAGAGACACACAGGTTAAAATACAGATATATGTGGAAGAGTGAAGAGTTTAACATGTGAATTTTGGATCCCTTGATTGGGCTCTCATCAAGTCTTTTGTCCAAGGGCTATGACAAACTAAAATCCAGTGTTAGTAGGCTCTTATTTCAGTTACACTTAGATATTTTTATAGAAAGATGACAAAACAACCAAAATTAATATGATAACAAAATCGCTATAATATTTAAGAGCTGACATTGAAGTAGAACATTTTTAGAGTAAAATGTTTTCCCAACTTTATCTTCATTTAAATGTTAAATGGTGTGACTTACAGTTTATTTCTCGAAATCTTGTTGCTGTTCATGACGATCGGGTTGTTAATTTTTATTACACTTTTGCTATTACTTGTGACCAGACTTTTGGTCAACTAAAAGATAGCTAATTGTTAACTTACACTTGGAGGAAACGTTTTCGTTCAAACCATGGAGGCTGAAGAAGTCGTAAGACGAAAACGTTTCCTCCAAGTCTAAGTTAAAAATTCAACATCTTTTAGTTAACAAAAAGTCTGGTCGCAAGTAATAACAAAAGTGTAATAAGTTTATTTCTAATAGAAATTGTTTTTGATATTTTTTAGATTTTTAAAAAAATAATTTATTAGAAATATCCAGGAGAGTTATGTTGCAAAAATTCTGTTATTTATTGTAATCATCTTGAATACACTGAATCACAAGTAATTATTTGAGTAACTAAGTGAAAACTATTAACTTACTTGCTGCCAATAGTTTTCATTTAGTTACACAAATAATTACTTATTAAAATTCTGTATTCAAACGCAAATTGAATAAGGAAAAGTCCCCCTCAAGTCACTCAAGGGGTTAAACACAAAGTGAAACACCTCTACTTTTCAACCGACTATTTGAGAACGTCGAAAAGGAATAACGTAAAAAAGTAGATAAGAAGGATGTGAAAAATGAAGGGAAAATCATAAAGAATTGAAAGAATAAAAAAACATTAAAAAATTTTTACTGATTAAAAGATGTATACATAACAATAATTATAATTAAATAATAAAAATATATACAACTCACAAATATACAATTTTTTATTTCAAACGCGTTTCGACGACTACTTTGTCGTCATCTTCAGTGAAAATACACAAATGAAATTAACTAAAAAATATGTATATATTAAACATAACCTATAAAGTTTTAGCAAAGGTAAAAACAAAAGTGAAAATCAGATCTGATTTTCACTTTTGTTTTTACCTTTGCTAAAACTTTATAGGTTATGTTTAATATATACATATTTTTTAGTTAATTTCATTTGTGTATTTTCACTGAAGATGACGACAAAGTAGTCGTCGAAACGCGTTTGAAATAAAAAATTGTATATTTGTGAGTTGTATATATTTTTATTATTTAATTATAACTTTCACTCACAAGCCAGCTCGAATATTATTTATAACAATAATTATTTACTTTTAAATCAAAAAGTACACTTCTCAACAAACTATTATTCTAGATTGTTAAAGGCTCAGAGTATTAGCCTCGTCAAGGCCACCGTCAACATTACAAACGTTTTTAAATCTTGATCTTAAAATATAATCCTCTTCCTTCTGTAATTCTAAATTAATTCTGTAGAAGCTTGAGAATATTAAAAATATGGCCTGGTATTGGACAGATTTAATACTGAACAAGGTCTGGTAAAAAACAAATTTGCACTACAAAACAATAGGGTATAAAGGTTTAAAGTCCAATGGCAAAGGAAAGAAGTATACATAAATAGTAAAATCTTAAGCTGTTTGGCCATGAGGATAAAATAACAGAAACAATTTAGAAAATGAAGAAGCTTTGTAGTAATTGTACTAGGTTTAATATGTTCACTTACTTCTAATACAAAAAGTTATAAGAATATATTTTGCAAAGGTCTTTAACTATTCATGTTCAATATTTCATGAAAACAAAAAGTACAGATTTGGAACACTTTCAGATGATTTAAAATAATTGATTAAAATAAATTTTAACCAAGTTTATAAATTTCAGAGAAACAAGGTTATATGCTACAAGAGAATGACGAACAGAGCTCATTAAATAGAAAGATAAAATTCGAAAAGAAGTTATATTAGAAACAGTTAGATGAAAATAAATACTGATAAGAAAAATAAATCGACATAGGCTTCTTTAAGAATGCACTGGAAATAATTGCAAATGGAGACACAAAATAAAGTTTAAGAAAATAAATCTAAATCACTAAATTGATTATTTTCTGAGACAAAATGAAGGCATAGAAAAAGCAACAGTTGAAGGTAGGGTTTGAAATTATTAAGTGAAATATAATAGAGTGGCTACTACAAATTCTATATAATAAATTTATATATAATTAATCTATATAATTCTTTTATTTGGAATATAGTGAAAATACTAGAGAATATAAAGTATACAACTATTTAAAGGATAAATATAAAGTATAAAGAGTAAATTATAAAACTATAAAGCAATTTAAATCTACAAAACTACAAGAATTAATTAGGTTTTATAGATACATAAAAACAGACCTTCAATTTACACCACAGTAAATTTTGTAGAGAAAACAATATCAACATTCAATACACCACAATATTCTGATATTTGGACAGCAGCAAAACTATAGGTATGTCCTTTGTTAAGACTTGGATTGTTTAGTGTTCCCCACTGGGTTTGTTTGCTTTCATTCCTACCTATGAAGATTTCACTGTCCTGTTCATAACCAAAAAATTATGTTAATAATTTTACAAAACACAAAGAAAGGTAAATTTAATAGAAATTTTCTTAGCACATTACTTCATTTCACCTAATTAAAAAAAAAAAAACTTGTAGTCTACAACTCGTATGAATTTAAAATATTAGTATAAATAATTATTTTAAAAAATTATTAAAACAAATTACTTTTTATAATATTTTTACCATCTAGGAAGGCTACCAAGTCGTGTTTGTAATCTGAGTGTTACTAGTGAGTTTTTGATTAGATGGTCATACATTATGTGATATAAGTTAATTAGAGCTTAGCTAGTAAGAACAATTCAGAACAATAAAAATTAAAAGAGTTCACTCAAAAACTTATTACACTCTAGTTTATTAAAATATACAGACTAGTTTCATCAACTATGTTGCCTTGATCAATGATTGGTTACTACTTTTAATTTTAGAAATAGTAGTAGTTACTTAGAAATTTTAAAATATGGAAAATTTTTGTAAAAGTATTACTTAAACATTTATGATGAATAAGAACGATCATTTTGGGAGATATGTCACATTTTAAATAGAACATATAAGTGATTATATTTCTATACTTTTATAAAAAATTCCTAATTTTTAAATTATGAAATTAGTGAAAATAATTATTATATGTTGAAATATAGATAGTAACACATAAGCTTATTGAATTTTGAGAAACGTAATACAAATAAAAACAGCTATTTATAATCATCAGTGTCTATTTAAAAAAAAAATTAAAATAAAGTACAAAATCATTTCCATGTAATTTTGCACAAAATATTTCCACCTAAAAACATTAGAAGTATTTGTCATTGAAGATTTTTAATTTATGCTTACAAATTTCATAAACATCTTTTATTCCAACTGAAAATGTAATGGGAAATAACTTGAATACTACTAGAGTTTTAGACCCGTCAGCAAGTAAGCCCTTATGTATTCACTTAGTTAAGTATTACGAGGGCTGTTTTTTTTTCAACTTCCGACTGTACCGCTAGACGGCAGGGCGAGCGGCATCGGCCAGTAATGCGCGGCAATCGACTCCCACTACAACCTCACTCGTTTTCGGTCGTCCGACGCCATTACCAGTTTATCCAGTGACACATAAACATGGCTACCTTGATAGAATCTCCCGCCAAGTGTGAGTTGCGAAGTGTCATTCGTTTCTTGCAAGCTGAAGGGTTAATTGCAGCAGAAATTCACCGTAGAATGAAACGAGTATACGGTGAAAGCTTTATGAGTGACAGTGCAGTGCGTGATTGGTGTAGGAAATTTAAAGATGGACGAGTTGACATTCATGATGAAGGGGACCAAGGACGAAAGTCGATCGCAAATGAAGACCTTGTTCAACGAGTTGACCAAAGTGTAAGAAGCAATCGGAGGTTTACGATTACGGAGCTATCCAATCAGTTTCCTGATATTTCAAGGTCAGCCCTATACACTATCATAAATGATAAGTTAGGCTACAAAAAACTTTGTGCTCGATGGGTGCCGAAGATGTTAACTGATGACCACAAAGCTCGGCGAATGGCGTCAGCAAGGTCTTTTCTGAATCGTTACGAAGCTGATGGCGATGATTTTTTGAACAAAATCGTGACAGGAGATGAGACATGGGTTCTGTACAACAACCCAGAAACGAAACCGCAGTCCCAACAATGGATGCATTCAAACTCTCCAAACAAACCCAAAAAATTCAAAAAAACGTTCAACAACAGAAATATTATGGCCACCGTGTTTTTTGATCAAAAAGGTGTTTTGCTTGTGGAGTTTTTAGAGCCAGGGACCACAATCAATGTGGAAGGATACTGTGGTACGTTACAACGTTTGCGGAGAGCTATCCAGAACAAAAGGAGAGGAATGCTCACATCAGGAGTTTTGCTCATTCATGAAAATGCCCGTCCTCACAGTGCTGCTTTGACGAAACGTCTTCTTGACGGGTTTAAATGGGACGTTTTTGACCATCCGGCGTATAGCCCTGATTTAGCGCCGAGCGACTATCACCTTTTTCCGGAACTGAAGATGATGCTAGGAGGGCAGAGCTTCCGAACTGACGACGCACTCCAAGTCGCCGTGAAAACCCATCTCAAATCACTGGCGGCAAACTTCTACGAAAGAGGTATTAAGAAGCTTGTACACAGGTATGAAAAATGCCTCAATTTAAAAGGCGATTATGTTGAAAAGTATTTAATAATGTACCTAACTCTTGATAATAAATTTATTTAATTACTCTCACTAGTTTTATTTTTATACCACATCGGAAGTTGATAAAAAAACAGCCCTCGTATTTAATTATAGATTAGTAAGTAATAAATGGTTTGTTCAGGAGAAAATAATTTTAAAGTCATGTATAATTTTACGTCATAGATATGAAAATTCTTGCCCTTACCTTATAATCAGCAACATAGTAAAAATCTGACTTAATTGCGTTTTTCAATTCTTCATATAGTTTCTTATGCTCAATTCCTGATTGGAAAATGTCACTTGTTGAATTCTGCACCACAAGTAGTAAGTATCCCCTGTTGAGAATATTGTTAAGTTATATATATCTATTTCTTTTATCTTTAAACAACGACATTCAACTCGGAATGTACCTCATTGGTACACAAATCATTATGTTACAATACTTTTTACTTCTACTATTTATACATTACTTTTTTTTCTTCTATTAGCTCACACTCTTCTTATATATACGAGGAGTGTATATATGTCTTGTACAAATTTTCAATCGCTATTAAAATATGTTTTTATTCATCCAGTCAAGCTCAAATACATTTTTTTAAACCTATAGTGGATGAGAATTGATGTTAATATAGTTTTTTCAAATATTTATTCAATAATTAAATTACAAAAATATGGAGGGTCTAGGTCAGATTCAAACTGATATCTTCACGTTTGAAGTCTAGCCCTTTAGCACTGAGCCAACTTTCCCATAGCTAGAAATGTATGTTTCAAAGATATACAGTATATGAATTTTTGTTTTGCCACAACCTGGTTATTGTTATAACCTTCGTTGTACAACCTTAAATTGTTGCCATCGTTAAACAATATCATAAATAATGCTCTAGGATAAAAAATTAATGAAAAAACAAACTGGATTAACAACATCAAATCTGATTCACAAATGGACAATGTGAAAAGAAAGCTAAAAGAAACTAAAACTCAATGCGACAAAAAAAAAGAAAGCGTATAAATAGTATACAATATCAAGAGCACAGTGGTACAATATATTACAAAAATATAGGTGAAAAAACCCCAAAACCACAAAAATTAATCAAAAAATAACTAAAATAAGTTACCTAAGATTAAATCCTTATGTACATGGATGTAATCTTAGGTAACTTATTTTAGTTATCTTTTGATTAATTTTTGTGGTTTTGGGGTTTTTCACCTATATTTTTGTAGTATAAATAGTAACAAATAAAAATAATAGTCCAACATTATACATACAAAAGCAAATAGAAAATTGCAAGGAAATTCCTTTGCTATTTTGCCACTTAATATTGTTGTTCTGACATAGGTATATACATATTTATATTAATTGTAATAACAAAATAAAATGAAACTAAAAAAAATCCTCTTTGTTAACTTAAGTAGACATTGACTTTAAAAGTTTTTTTTACATCACTTGTTTAGATGTTCAGCTTATGGTTTGCAGTAAAACCCTATTTACATGAACACTGGCTTAAATGATAAAGATCCATACTATAATTAAATTGAATAAATATTGTTGTACAAGTTTTCACTATTATTAGAACACCTTTACTTATTTGTATGTTTAATCATCCCTTATACAGGTATACTCATAAACAGTCATAAAATATATTGCATACTTATTTCTCCTGTTTTTAACTCATTGATGTACCCTATTATATTTCAGTTACAGCTGGATTTCAGGATCTATTTAATTTTAGCAATAGATTGGTTAGAATTTTTAAAAAATATACATTGTTCAAGATAAAAAGATCAAAACTAGAGCACTTTTGTTTGTAGATGAATTTACAGATTTAATTGCATCAGAAAACATCTTGCCTCAGCAAATGTACAATGATCCATAAGGACTAAACTTTAAAGCATTTCCAACCAGCAACTTTAAAGCATTTGCAGCTTGAAAAGCTTGGCTTTCAAAGAGGAAATATCTGCACTTTGGTCTTAAATTAACAGAGAACACTTTACCATTTTGGCATGTAGCAATGCTGTGGTTACTCATAGATTACATCTAATGGTTTTTGTAAAATCTACAAATACAAATATGAACTCTAATTTGACAAATAGAAATATGAACTCTCTTCCAGTTTCTAACAGTAAGTAAACAAGGCATCGAAGTCCTTGCCTGTTCTTTCAGTGACAGATTCTGAGACAAAAATTGGTGCCTGATTTACAAAACATATTGGCATTCCACAGACAAATGTTAAGGAATAAATCATATGATTTATGCTGTATTTCATTGTATTGATAATAATATAAGTTACATAATATATAAGTTTTTATGAGATTAAGTAATGAAGCTACTGATGAAGATCGGCACATAGCGATCGAAAACGTTCTGTCTCAGTAAGTTTTAACAAATTTACTAAATATAAAGTTCGGCTAGTCATAAACAATTGTTTAAGAAACTTTTTTTAGAGTTTGATTGTTTTGGAAATGCGTATCTAGAGGGAAAATATACAACTGTGCTAGATCATAAAAAGAAGTATTAGTAATTAATTTTGTTAAATTATTCCAAATATCTATTTATACCATACAGAAATTTTGAAGTGAAAAATCTGTGATGATCTCACACAGACATAACTCGGGCCATGATGGGCAGGATAAGTACTACATGAATTTTTTTAAATGCCCATCTATCACAAAACTGTATAAAGGCTAATTTAAAATAAAGTTACAAAAAATACTATCAAACAAAAAAATTGAAGTCCTAAATTATATTTAAATTGGCGAAACCATTGTGGTAATACATGTACAGTAGAACGTCGAAAATCCAAATCATTTGAGACCGGGACCCATCCCAAATTATCCATGTTTTTTGTATTTATCCGGATTAAATGATCTTTAAACTATTCTATGTTATTGATTTTCATTATCTATAATCTATTTTAATGCTTAGAGTATTGTGTAAGTTTTGAATTAAACCAGGAATTACTATAAAATAGACTCTTATTTACTCTATTTAAAACACTCTTATTTGTTAGTTACTGTTTATTCTTGCGTTAGTTTACAAGCCTAGTTTATTTTTATGCTTGATGTTTTTATCAGATATTGTGCCGTGTTTACAAATTTGTTTCGTCATCTTCAACCCATACAACCCCAACACTCCTAAGGCTAACAGGGCGTTACTTTCCAGAGAGATAACCAAAAGCTGCCAAAACATAAATCCAACAAAACCATGTATAGTTTGTACTCGACCACCTGATGAAAACGACATAAAATAAGGAGAGAATACAGATATTTCTGCCCTCAGTGTGATGAAGCACTTTGTTACACTATGTTTTCCAATTTACCTCTCGCAAATACATAAAACAATTTGTACACATATTATTTACATTTATGTAGATATTTATTGATGATAGTGTTTATATTTAGTGCGTATTTTTGTGTGTAAATGAATTCAATTTTTTTACAAATATGAAAGTGAAACATTCACATTGCTACTGTCAAACTACATTCAAAAGTAGCAATATTTGCGAATGTATCTTACATTTTTTTGTTGTGCAACTACTTAAAATTTCTAACTTATATGCATAAATAACACTTTATTATGTAAGATGGTAGTTAAATAACTGTTACATGTTATAAATAATTTATTAAGAACGTTTGTAAATTTCCGAATTAACTCGGGTTAATAATTGTGGTATTCATACCGAGAGATACTTGAACTCCTATTAATGAAAAAAAATATTTTTCAATGAAGGCAGTTCTAATGAAATATAGAGAGGATTAGAAAGTCACAATAAAAAATTAGGTTATTTTGGGAAGCTAATGTGAAAAAAATCGGTAAGTTAAGTGGTTAAAAACACAACAGAATTTAGTGAAAGAACATATAATGTACACAATAATAAATAGCACAGAAAGCTATAAGACATACCGATACAAACTTATTAAGCTAAAAAAACCTTTATTGTTATTTAAAGAAAAGTTAAAAATTTGAAAAATTGCCATTACAGATGAATAATAATATTAAAGGCACATTATATGAAAAATTAGCTTAACCCTTTGCCATCAGATTGGCCACTTGAGTCACCCAAATGATTTCTGTACCAGCTCTATGTTGATTGAAGAATCTTTGTCTTTTCAAGTCGGGAGGGCCACTTTTGTGGCCGCTGCTACTTTCATAGTCAGCTGGGAGCAATTATTGTTTGTTTGGTTTCTGAGATCGGATGGGCCACTTTTGTGATCGCTAGTGCTTTCTATAAACAGTAGGTTAGGCCACTTTGGTGGCCTTTTAGTATATTTGTGAATATATATATTCTTGATATTTTACGTTATCCATTGTTTTTCCGTTGCACTGACTTTATATATATATATATATATATATATATATATATATATTTGAAATATTGCACTGAATATATATATATATATATATATATATATATATATATATATATATATATATATACTATGGTAACGTAGGTGTATATAGTGGGACTATTGAAGATTATGTTCTTAGCACGCAATCTGACTTTAAGAATACATATTCTAAAGAGAGATTTAAGCAAATCTTTTGGAACCTACATGTTAGTCCCCATAATCATAGTGGTCCTGTAAGAAGCATTCTAAAACGCTCAAAAGAATTTGTCTAAAAAAAACAAAAAAAATTATCTTTGTACCTCTAATTTTTATTGAATTTTCAATGATTTTTCTCATTAATCATATTTTATCATTTTGTAAATGAATCAAAAGAAACAGACAGATATGTATCTTAACTTTTAAAATAAATAAAAACATCATTAAAATTCATTTTTGGCCTTTTAATTTTAAAAAACCCGAAGTGACTCACAATTGTACTACGTAAGCAAAAACAGTCTCCAACATGGCAAAGCAGAGTGTGTAGTTGTGTGAAAAAGTTAACAGACAAAACACCATGGTCATAAAAGTGGCCGTTCCTACCCCACAGGACAGTTAGGCCAGTATAGAGATGAAACTGCAATGGAAACCGTTGTGGGCAGTTAAGTGGCCCATCCGACCTGAGAGGACAATCATTAAAACACCCATCAATGGCAAAGGGTTAGGATTAAGTTTAGTAATAAATATTATTCTTTTACTGATTAGTTACATTAAACATTATAGGTTAGAGTGCAGAACATATAAATATTAAAAAAAATTAAGCATGATTAAATACACTTGTATGTTGAGTTTTAAATTTCGTTATGATGCATTTTTTTGGAATTGATTTATCTTCTTTGCATTTATAATTAAAAATAACACTTAGTTTAGATACTTATTGCAGCAGTGCCAAGTGCCTCGCTCCTCATGCCGAGTGCTGTGCACGCTGAAACCACGATCTGGTTTACAGCGCTCCAGATTTTTGATCCAGATTACTGACACTTTACTGTAATACTGTAATTAGCGTAAAAATGTCTTTCAAATTATTTTAGTTTTTTACAATTGTAAAGTGAGCAATTGGTTGTGTGAGTTTAAGATGGGACCTACAAACCAACTGGTAAGCAACAGACAAATATTAAAGTTAGCCCTTGAATTTTGTAGTCCGCTACGTTTGGTGGAACTTAATTAATCGCATTTACATAGGTTTAATTTACTTTACTCTTGTGGTACAAAGAAATAGTGAAAAATAGCTAAACATTCTACTCCATTAAGGAAAAATATTCTATTATTCTTACTTTATTAATGGTTGATAAATATCACTCTTGTTAACATTTTCTAACAAATGTTGTGGTAGCCAATTCCAATTCTCTTTACTCATTACTGTCACATTTGGCAGGTATTGTAAAGGCATTGATGGCGGACAAGTGTACAGAGTTAAAGTTACTGATGGCCCAAAAGATATCGTTTTTGCTGATAGACTCACAGTGTAAGTTGATGCAGGATGTAACCCTGAAACCTGAAAAAAAAGATTTGTAATTAGAATATAATATCATTTAAAACTGTATAAATATTTTAAAACAGATGAGATAAATTTTACAGAATGGTTTCAGCAAAAAAAAATTGGGAGCAAAAGCTGACAAATCTATTATAAATAAAATAATCCAAAAGTTTTAACTTTTGGACAGTAATATATTGAAAAGGTTTATTATTGACACTGAAATGAAGAGACCTGTTTCATTAAAGAACATACGCAAAACTTTGGTTGGTATTTTAAAAGTCTACATTAATCGTTTCCTATGATTTTTAGCTTCTAATCATCTTTCGATGTCTGTCATACCACAAAAATAATTACAGCCCTCTTCCATTATTGGAATCTCTCAGAACTGGAAAGATAAGAGTTATCATACAGTGGTATACCAAATCTACAGAGCCCCCCTAACCTCAATATCAGATAACTCCAGCCAGCACTTCCCCCTAACTTTAACATAACACCATAAACATTCCTTCTGACAGAATTTTTTAAAACAAATATATAAGTTTTAACAATCAATACCTATATAAGTTTACAATATATGAAACAATATAGATGAAACCATAATAAATAAAACATTTAAACTATACATCTGTGACTCACTTTAGTTTCTCCCTCTGATTAACAAAGGACACAATTTATCTGAAATATATCATTATTTTAGTGTTACAGTATTCATATGTGTGTGTATTTTAAGATTACAGGCTGGAAATATTTCCAAAGTAAGTCTTTCAGTCTCCTACCTAGATGAAAAATCTCGAATAAGCTGTAAGCTTTACCCAAACTTACCGAAATAAATATAAATATGTAGGCCTATACACATTTCACTTACATTTTAATGTACTTAAAGTATAAGTAGGAGCTATCAGACATACTTGATATATTTGTGGGATATATATTACAGTGATCTCATTTTCAAGCATTAATTGACTGTGGTATTCTTGAAGTGGTTGGCCATGTAAGACTAATCTTCATCATGAGGTATAATGGTTCTGTTCTAAATATGATCTCACTTGACCGGTCTGTGCTGGGGTATATTGTAATGTTTGTGTTTACTGGTATGGCTATACATTTAAGAAAACTCTACTTAGTGCTGCATTCAGTTTTGTATAATATGTAATAGCATTCATTGAGTTATACTTCATAACTATTTGGCACTAAATATGCAGACCTTCTGTCATCTAAACATAACAGGTACGCACAACATAACGGCATGAGTGACAGTATAACAACAACAAAATGGAGAGGAAGAAAAATAACATATTGATATAAATATTTCTTGAAAACCTGCCTCATTTCTTTGAATGACATATTGATATAAATATTTCTTGAACTGTATTCATTTCCTTTCAAATAGATAAAATAGGCTTAAATAGAAATAGGCTCGAATTATACGGAAGCTCGAAATATCAGGACTCGGATTTTTGAGACTCTACTGTATCAATGCTAAATGTTGGCCTTCGGTGGTTCGAGCCATTATTATACACTGGCCTATTCATTGTTGCTAAACAATTGTGAAACTCATTGGCACTAAGCAATGGCATGATTTGTTAGCTTTATATATTGATGGTTTATGTATAAAACTAAAAATATGAGTATATGAGCAACTTCAAAATGTTTAAATTATTCTAAAGATAATCTTAAGCAAAATTTTTTAAAAATAATGACTATAAAACTCAGTCCGTTAGTCTCACTTATCCCGTAAGAACTTACTAGTCAAAGGGTTATTTAACTGACCTCAGCAGTATAATTTAAAAGTTCTTCTTCCACTATAGTTTCACTAAGGGGAAGGTCTGGCAACACTGCTCAGTTTCATATTGCTCTACTTCTTCAATGCTCATTAGGAACGATCGTATTACACCATTTGCCATTGAAGGATACTTCCATGACACTGCAAAACTTGTGGATGTTGTATTGACTACAGTAACATTTTCAGGAACACCTGCAGCTGTAACAAGACAGGCATTAGTAGATGTAAAACAAAAAAATTTAAAGAAATTATTGTTAAAATACGTTTTACATTTTTTTAATTTAAAATTTTGAAAATTTAGTAAAGTATTAATTTGGGTTTGTTTTCGTATCCATGTAATTTTAGGTAATATCAAAAGTCTGGACGGTAGCTGCCACCAGTTCCGGTGCCTTTTTGACTGAAGAGAACAGCTCTTAGATGGTCTTCAAGTGGAACCATTCCCAATTTTAAAATATGCAACATGAGTACTGGCCATTCGAAGATGTGTCTCAGCTTTAGACTGACATCCGGATAGTTTCTGCAGGTAACGTATGTCCTGGGTCTTGTCTGGAATAATTAGTTCTCAGTTTTGCAAACTGATGTCAAATTTGTGGGGTAGATTAATATGTTATAATAATGATGTAAAAAGCTACTGAGAAATAATAACTATCCATGTGTGACTTTATCAGCTGACAGATTCACTGTGCATCCCTTAAACACTTTTGGTGCATCTCAAGTGTTTTATATATTTTCTTTGTTATATTTTCATTATTATTTGTATATTAAATAACTTTTTCAGGTTTATCTGTCAGTGATTTTCGTATTTACATGTTATATGTTGGAAACTTGAACATACTTGTGATAGACAGATTGTTTTCTAAGTGGAACTTACCAAGTCTGTCATTCTGCTTTCTCGTATCATGTAAATAATCACCCGTATGAGTATGGTAATCACCCCTTGAATTTGAGAGAAAAGACTGTGAAAATTAATAATATTCCTGGAGGACCACACAGATAAACTTGAAAGGCAAATCTGTGGAGTTACCTTGAGTTTATGATTTGAAAAAGAGATTATGAACAAAGTTTGCATGGTGAAAAATTGCTAAAACACTAACTTACGTTGAATAAAATGTTCTTCCCAGGTGTAGGTGAAAACATTGGATGTGTAAACCACTTTTTCCACTAGAACTATTTACTAAAACACTTTAAATTAGCTGATTTTGAATGCACACTAAATAATAAAATATAAAAAAGCTCTGCTAACGAAAGTTTCAATAACTAGTTGTCCACATGCTAACACTTGTGGTTTAATGCAAAACTTGTGTTTAAATATCATAGAAAAGGTAGGTCTACTTACTCCCCTCTCTAGTAATTTCTGTTACTGAAGTTGGGACTCCATTTTCAGTCACTTCTGTGTTTCTTGCTGCTATCTAATAATAAAACAACAACAAAATATATTAGGATGCAATTTATTTAAGACATTGATAGGATTGTCAAGTAGCTAGTGTGCTTGTTGCTTGGAAAATTTTTAAATTGAAGTAAAACAATGCACAGCACAGAGCACTACTGAAAGTGATCTCAGTTTATTGAAATTCTAGTACTTAAAAGTTCTTGTATTACTTTGTATTAATTGTCCAAAAATAGGCCTATTTTCAAACTTAATTCAACTCTAGAAATCCTATGTTACAACAAGTAATATACAAGTTTTTTTTAAAGTAAATTCCTACTAAATCAACAAAGAAAGATTTGATTTTGGTTTTTTTTTTATTTCATAACTACAATAATATAGGTATGTATATACATATGTCAGAATAACAATATTAAGTGACAAAATAGAAAGCAAATTTCCTATAAATTTTCTATTTTTCTTCCTATGTATGGTGTTGGACTATTATTTTTGTTTGTTACTATTTACACGCTTTTGTTTTTTTTTTGTTGCTTGCATTGTGTTGTAGTTTCTTTTTGCTTTGCTTTCGCATTGCCCATTTGTGAAGCAAGGTTTGATACCGATAATCCAGTTTGTTTATTTTATTCTTGTCATTCATTTATAATCTTAGAGCATTATTAATGATATTGTGTGGTAACCATGGCAACAATTTTAGGCTGTGTAATGGTGGTTTCAATGATAACCGGAGGCAAAAGAAAAATTCCTGTTTATCTTTGAGAAGTACATTTCTATTTATGGAAAAGGTAACTTAGTGCCAAAGCGTTAGATTTCAAACATGAAGGTACTCAGTTCAAATCTTACCTAAAACCCTAATTTTCAAAAATTTAATTATTTAATCAATTAATTCCTTAATAAATTACTTGCTGACGCGTTTCAAAACGATCGTTCCTTTTACGAAGCTAACTTTCTACTAGCGGCTTTTGGCTCTTTACAAACGGTATGACAGGGTTGGATTTATGACATTAGGAGAGGTCTCGGTGTCTTGTGTGATGTATTTGAAAAGACTATTGGCTTCAAAGTGTGTGTGGTCATTAAGTATATTTTCCCTGTCTGTTGTGTAGTGTTTGTAGATTTCATTTTTATATAATAAATATTTGAAAAAACTGTACAATCAATTGTCATCCACTATAGGTTAAAAGAAATGTATTTAAACTTAATTATATGAATAAAAACAGATTTTATTAACAATTGAAAATTTATGCAAGATATATATCAGGAGAGTGTAAGCTTAAAGAAGGAATTGAAAAAAAGATTAAATAACACTAAGATTTTAGGTGAAAATATTTATTTTTATTTGATTTCAATTAACAATTCAAATGTCAACTGAATAAATAAAAAGCCACTAGCCATACTATAAAAATCCTGCATTTTACTCTAATTACTTTGTAGATTTATTACATGGTAATCACTTTCAGAATTACATACGGTAATTGTAGTAAAATAAAATTTGTTCATAATGTATTTAGTGGTTTTTTATTTATTTAGTTAAAATTAGTCCACAGTGCTCAAGACATTTATTAATTCAAACTTTATAAATAGGTTTTCTGAACGGATATGTTTTTAAAGTTGTTAGCACACCCAGTCAAGCCATTCTTGCTCTGCTCGGCACAAATCAACTTGTTTTAAGCACGGCAGTAAAATGACGTCATTCGCTTCTTGTCAGCTGGCAAAATCTTATAAATTGTTATTATTTGTTCTTCAGAGTGACGGAATTGAGGTTTTGGCAATGATATTCCCAAAATATCTGCAATGTTTTGATGAAGTTGTTTTTGTAAATTTTGGGCTTTCAAATGTACTTGTAAACAGGTTTTCATTAAGTCAATAAGTCTTTTGCATACTTTCATCTTGTGTTTGGTTTTTGATATAGGTTTACAATTTCGTACACATAGAAACAACACAGAAATTCACCAATATGATGTTTATTATAACAAAAAACGGAGATTGGCAAACTTCTGGTTTTCCTCCAATATGGGTTTTAATGACATATTTATTGCAAGGACCCTATTGCAACTTTTGTCATCTCATGATTTTCCATAGAAAGTGATCAATAGCCAACATGGACAATAAATCCAAAATCTTTCTTTCGCGGTTGTATTCTAACCCTGTGTGCATATTAGATGGAGGTAACACATGAAAAGAAGGCTGTGTGTTTTGGGAATGCAGACCTGAAAAGGTAAGGAAAAATTTTGTTGCATTGTAAATTTAAATAATGTTGAGGCTAGGGGAGGATGAAACTACGAAACAGGTTTGCATCTATATGATATTTCATACATCAGCTTTCTAGAGTAAACAGGCTGCACAGAAGACTAGGGATTTATTCTGACCTATCCAGTATTTTTGACTTGAGCTGTCATCTAACCTTTTCTTCAACATTTGTCTATAAGTCATTTGAGTTTTGTATTTCTTCATGTACATTATTTACAATGTTAGATGTTTAAAACATTGTCGTTTCACATAATCAATAGTGTTATAATTTTGTTAGCATCTAAATTTTAGAATATAACCACTCTATTAATAAAATCAATTTATTATAAATTTGTATTTCAAGTAATGTCGGAATAGGTTTACTTAATCTTCTGAAATGTCTGAATTAGATTGAGTACAATCAGACTGATGATTGAAGGAAACAAAAAATGACAGAAAGTGTCTTAGCTTAGAAGATATAGAAAGAAACTATATTGAACAAAATGAATATTATAAAGCAACATCTGAGGAAGGAAATGAAATAGCAGTGTTGGAGATGAAAAAGAAGACAATGATGATTAATAAAAGATGCCAGTTTCTTAACACGAAATACTATCTAGAGTTAAGTACAGAGTTATGTTTTATACTTAACGCAGAGTACAGTGATGTAAGCGCTGAATGCCCCATATATCATTGGCTAATTCCTTACCATTCTAATCATGTTCACATGTTCAAATTCCAAAGAAATTGTCTCTGTTGAGTGAGCCATGTACTAATACCTGCTCTTTCTCTTTAAGGTTTTTATTTCTCTCAAGCTCATTTTGTCTCAAGCACTAATTTGTCATTTTTGACACCAACATTGACACAAATCTAGAAATTCTACACTCCATCAAATAATCGATAATCTAAATACAAAAGAAAATTTCAGAATATACAAAAATTGCTAAGAATCAACCACAACTAATACTAAACGATAAAAACCACTTACAATCAATTACTATATTGAAACACATATTAAACATCCGCTCTATGCAGAATAACACATCACAAAACATAACATAATACACCTGAACAAAAGTCTTGTCTGTAACTCACCGCATTATACAATGTACTGACCAAGTATAAAACATATCTGCCTAGAAACATCAGTAATTATTTTTGCTAAATGAAGTAACAAGTACATAACGAACATGATGAACAGTGAGGAGTGTGATTGATGAAATTTTGTTCATATTGAGGGCACTGACCAAAGGTATAAGAAAATTAATAAAAATGGAAAAACTGAGATTGAAGATACAAAGAGTGAATACTGCTTTATATTTCTCATGCTCCAACTCAATGCTGATGTTTTTTTTTTTAATTCCTACTATTAGCTCACACTCTCCTGATATATATCTTGCACAAATTTTCAATTGTTAATAAGATACTCTTTTATTCATCCAATCAATTTAAAATACATTTTTTTAACATATAGTGGATGACAATTGATGTTAATACAGTTTTTTCAAATATTTAATCAATAATTAAATTATAAAATTTGTGTGGTCCAGCTGAATTCAAACCGAGAATCTTCGTGTTTTAAGTCTAGCACGCCTTGGCACTCCGCCAATTTCTCAAAGATGTATATGATTTTTTCCCCCCCAACTGGTTGTCGTCAATGCCTCCATTGTACAACCTTTAACTGTTGACATGGTTACTGCACAATATCATAAATAATGCTCTAGGGTAACTAAAATGAAATTTTCTTTGTTAACCTCAGTCAGAATTTACTTTAAAACTTTTTTCTATATTACTAGTTAACAGAGAAGGTCGAAGATCTAAAGTAAAGTCACCTATTAAGGAAGAGTTTTGAAAGGTTCATTTGTTTGTTATTATCATATATGAGGCAATACAATTGATTATGTCAAAACAAATGAGAAACAGTCAGCTTTCTTTACATATTTCTATTTAGGTACTAGAAGCTTTCCAAGCCAGGAAAATGTGAGAAATGTGGTCGTCCTTGTGAAAGTAATTTAATGCCAAAAATCTTGAGGTACACATAGGAATACACCTGAAAGTTTTAACAAATCTAGTACTTACTTGCTTTGGTGAACCTCATCGTTGGTTTTAATAAAAGATTTTATATGATAGATGATTTTCCTCAGTACTTTTAGCTATATATCACTGCTACTATGATTCCCTGAGATTACATCAAAATGCTGTCTCCAATGAAGACATAAAAAGTTTTATTTTTCAATTTCAGGGGAAAATATTGCCTGTATAGTGTCATACATTACAACAAAACAGCAGATGATATGAATTTAGCTGGGGAAGTTTTCTACCCATTTATCCAAGTCAATAAGAATTTCCTGATACATTTTTGAAGACATTGATTTTTGATCTTTTAAAGCCAAAATGGTCCAGAGAGTTTTTCTGGAAATATTACATACAGAAATTAGCCACAGAAGAAGGCTTACACTACTCTTGGAAGATAACTAGCCATTGGGCTAGAAACAAGCCAAATTTAAGGGCATGTAACAAGAAACGGGTTTGTTTGTACAAATTGAAAAATTGTAACATTGTTTAGGCAGCAAAAAATGGCTGTTACATATTTTGAAGGAAACTGCTAGAAGAAAGAGAGAATTACAAAAACACATGACGTGTAAAAGACAGATTCCTTCATTTTTGTATTGGCATAAACTTGAGCTAAAATGCAAAAAAAGAGATAGCTACCTTCTGGTAATACAGTGGAGCAGTAGGTACAAGAAGGGGCTGAGTCTGTAACAGATGAGATGGATCTATAATACCATCAATGTGTCAAGGTTACTCTTTACCATGATCGGAGGCATTGATAACAGCATAATGGCTGAGTTGCGTTTTCTACTGTAGGACACAATAACTGCTATTTGGAGATGTACAGATGAAGCTCTTGATAGAGCCTTAAGATAAAACACTAACTCTCACAATAAGAAATGAGAGTTTTAAAATCCATATTTCTGAAAGAGAGGCATGGAACAGAGAGTTGGCTCAAACGTGGTTAAGTTCATTTCACTGATCAGTCTGAAATTGGAATGTATCCTTGGGCTGTAACAGAACCCACGCTCTATGGGGATACTCAGGAGATAAGTGAGATGAAGATAAACTCTTCTAAGTGGGCTAACTATAGTTGAGCTAGTCAGTTAGGCTATGGGTATCTGAGGGGGTTTTAATGCAAGAGGACATCAGGAAATTCAGGGTAAAGTGGATACTTGATTACTCCAAAGAAGTAGGTATCCACTATGTAAATCCTGTAGTAGGGATGGAAAAAAAGCACAAAGGCAACAGCTAAGTGTACTATACTGCAAAGTCCCTCTGAGATCCTATCTACTTTCCAATTCCTTCTATTAGTTCACACTCCTTTATATATATATATATATATATATATATATATATATATATATATATATATATATATATATATATATATATATATATATATACATACAAAATTTTCAACGGTTAATAAAAAATGTTTTTATTCATCAAGTCAAGTTCAACTATATTATTTTAACCTATAACGGATGACAATTAAAACAGTTTCTTTCAAATATTTATTAATGAATTAAATTTAAAAAAGTTGATGTCTCAGTCAGTTTTGAACTACATATTTGAAATGCAGCACTCTGGTGCTGAGCCTACTTTCCCATAGCTAGAAATCAATGACTTAATCCTTTTAATCCCGGAACGTTTTGCACGGATATTTGCTCCAGTCCCAGCCATGATTTATTGAAAATGTAGTGCTTTGACAAAACTTACACCAAATTTTTATTTATCAATGGATTTTCATGATTCTTTTTTTAATTTACTTCTCCAAGACTCTAGTATAACATACACTTATCTATAGTTATAATAAACATGCAGCAAAAAATTATGAGAAAAATGTTACTAAAGACATTTTCTAAAAAATTTTGTTTTCATTTTATATAGAGTATATAAAACTAAAAATCAGTTTTTAAATAAAAGCATCTTGTTTTTTCCCTCATAAAAATGAATTTGTTCCAAATTTTCACTTAGTTATATCCACAAACAATGGATATATAGGTTTATAACTAAAAAGTGCACATTTAGTTCCACAGCACAACATTGTGAAAAACACATGATAATGTATAAAAATAAAAGTAATTTAACTAAGCGACTTGTAAAATTACAGAATAAACATGAACAATTCTATTTTACCTTTAATCAAATGTTGTTATGTTGTCTTATTGTCAGAAAAAAAAGGTTTTTATGTTATATACACTAACACTTATGTACACTAACAAAAACTGCTACAAACAATAATAAACTTGTTGTAAACAATACAAACACTAAACTTCCAAACAAAAGATCAATTTCACAAGCAAATTGTGAGTAACAAATAGACCACTCACTCACTACTCACAAAAATGATAGCTGATATGGCATTTGTCACTGAGCAGCTACAGTCATCAAGTTTGAACTAAAACGGAGTTGTTAAATCAAACCAGACGTGCCTTAAGTACTATAACTTTGTAAACAAGTTCATTACAAATGTTTTAATATATGCAAGAATTATTTTACCGATGATATTATATTTTTTTAAAAAATATTTTGTGAATGTCCGAAAATTTGGATGTTGGGATCGAACTCGATTTTTCAACATGTCTGAAAAATCCAACATTGGAGTCAAAAGGGTTAAAGATGTATATGAAATTATAGAAGAAAAATTCCTTGGAATAATGAAGCATTACAAGAGATGGATAGAATGAGATATTTTAGACCCCTGTCAGCTTCATAAATTAGGGGAAAAAACAAATAAATAGTAACAAACAAAAATAATATTCCAACATCATACACTGTATAGAGAAGGAAATGGAAAATTGCAAGGAAATTTTCATTCTATTTGCTGCTTAATATTGTGATACTGTGATTGGTATATATATATATATATATATATATATATATATATATATATATATATATATAGAATATCAAATGTGTTTTCCTGTTAGAATATTTTTAAGATCAAATAATATACACACATACAGGAATATTCAATTTATTGAATAATAAACTCAAAGCTTTTCGTTGGTTTACATTACCAACATCCTCAGGAGTTACAATACTAAGAATGATAAAACAAATGATTTGTTTTATCATTCTTAGTATTGTAACTCCTGAGGATGTTGGTAATGTAAACCAACGAAAAGCTTTGAGTTTATTATTCAATAAATTGAATATTCCTGTATTTGTGTATATTATTTGATCTTAAATATATATATATATATATATATATATATATATATATATATATATATATATATTTATTTATTTATAATTATAAAATAAAAAGTAACTAAATAAAATTTTTATTTCTCTGTAGGAATTAACATTAAAAAAATTTATATTACTTGTTTATCTAAGTATATTTATCTAACACCATAAGTCGTTTAAATAATCAAAGGTGTGAAAAATTAGGTTAAACAAATGGAGATATAGTTATTGTATACAACTAATAGTGTAACGCAAACTGTGTAACCCCATAAATATTAGGTTTTCAATTACAAAAAAAAAAAAAATGCAAAATAGCATTCTGAGTAACATTTGTTATTGAGTAAAGAATAAATAAGTTATACTTACCGAAACCTTGTATTTCTTCATTGGGCTCAGATTTTCAAGAGTGTGACAGTAGAACTGAGGCCACACTATGCAAGGAACTGGAGGCACTGTTACAACTTCGCTATTGTTTCCATAGCCGTAAGAGATAGTGAAAGATTTCAATATTCCATATAACTTTTTAGGCTCTTTCCAGCGTAAACCAAGTAAATTTCTTCCTCGTTTATAAATTGTCAAGTTTTCTACTTGTTCAGGAACTGAAATAAAAATATTTACACATTACATAATTAGTCACAAGAAGAATAATAAAAATTCCAGGTAATTTTAATTGATGAAGAAACACATACATTTACTCTTGAATTTTGTAGTCGATTACGTTCCGTGAAACTTACTTTTAGTCCAAATGTTAATCACCATCATTGACATCTACAGGAATTTGAAGTTAGCTTATCTAAAAACTTGCTAATTCCACTAGTGTTACAAAAATATCTCTTGACCTTATAAAAATAGGCAGAAGATGTTAAATAAAATGATCACTGAAACAACTCAGGTTGTGTCAGGATATTGAAGGTTTTGAACTTACAATGCTTTTACTGAAGCCCTGGTGTAACAAGACTACGAGGATTTCAGAGCCATTATATTGGCAGAACTGTGGAGACACAATTACATAATATCCTCTTCACCCTTCTACTATGTAAAATTTGATTTACTATGTCAGACAATGATTTACTGACAATGAGACACATCTCCCTCAACAAATATAAGTAAGTGATACTGTAGGAAAGTTGTAAAATATTTACAAGTGATTTAGTAAAGAAAAGAGATATGGAAGAATAATATAATTTAAATTTGAAGATAAAGAAAAAAATTACAAATAAAGATTCAAACAAAGCAAACAAGAAAATCTATAAAACTTATTTCTTAGAAACATAGTAAAAGTTGCTGGTTGTCTCCTAAAATATTAGGACACTAACCAATAATATTTTACAGATGTTGCCCAGTATCCAAAAAAAATCTAGAGTCTTTTGACAGACTTTGGAGACAAATTGACTATAAGAGAGTTGTAGGATCTAATATTTAACCCATTGATTAGCATTCACATACCAGAACATGAGATTTCACTACGGGCAGCGGGAGCATTCCTGTATATGTACGTTCTACTATATTTCTCACATTAGCATTGCCGTTAGTTTACAATTTGTTTTCCTGTGTATTTTGCTGTATTCTAGGTTAAATATTTGCAACTATCTGGGCAATAAATACTACACAGAGTACATAGTCACCAATCTTTTGTGTCCAAAGTCTATTGGTTTTCCCACGTATTTACAGATCGTTTTGAGGTTTGTGCAGTATTTTACAGTTAGTAGTATATAAAAAAGAGATTAACAGATAATTTTAATAAAGAAATTGTCAGTAATTGGAAGTTAAGGTTTGTTTAACATGAGAAAATAAATAAAATAATAGAAATATTAACAAATATTACTATAATTTAGTAATTAGAGAAAAAAATTAGAAAAAACAAAAATTGTAAAAATCTTAAAAAAATATGTTGCTTTTAGGAGCCGTATCATGCCAGATACATGTTGCTAATCAAAGGGTTAACAAGAATATTTAATTAATAATAAAGCTGTAAACACAAAATAAAAGGCTTGAGACCATAGAATCAGGCTTGTGAGGAAAAATGATATGAAAGAGTAGGAAAATGCTTATGATATAATCTTTCATAAGAAACCAATTCAGGAATAAATAAAAAAATCTAATAGATGCACTTTGATACAGTCTTATACTCAGAGACAACTCCAAGAAAGAGAATTTGATTCAGAAAATTTTCTACCAAATTGTATCAAAAAAAGAATTAATAGAATGATGTAGCCATCGGATTTCCAACTTTTACTTTAACTGAATACAAGTGACGCTTGTAACTCTTTATTCTAGTATGAGAGCAGAGATCAACATACTTATTAACCTTAGATTCATAGAGTTTTGGAACGTTTGTTTCCAAGGGTACTGTTAACATCTCATAATCATACACTTCATAATTAGGTTTAGTACAGAACTTACTATTTTATATCTGTTCCTGCCAGTCAGCTGCAAGCAAAAGACAGATCTGAACAACTGTCAAAGTTATCCATCATTATGCATCAAGGCCTGCGTAATTGCAGCGCAATTCTCTTTTACTCTAAGTCTTATGCGACTTTTCAAATGTCGACTAAATCTAAATACTCGTGTGACTTCTAAATCACCACCCAGAATGCCTCACAAAAAATCTTTCCGCTAGGACAAATCATAAACTCAACCACACTAAATCCTTGTTTCCACTTCTTCTTGCTATCTTGGCATCTCAGGCTCACTCTTCTTCATTTGCTTTCACCATCTAACTACTTCTTTTTACATGATCTTACCCGATCTAACTTTTATCCATGCACTTAATGATTGCTTTTAACCGCACAATTTATTTATTTTATAAAGGACGTGCAGTGTGCCTTTAAGGTTATAACTTTTGTCATATGTTTCATATCTGTAGGCAGGGCACAGATCTGCCCTTTTAAATATATCTATTGGTCTTTCGGGGAAAGTGAAAATTAATCCAATCTTACTCTTTTCGCCCATTGGCCTCATGCCAAAAATTATCTTGACAGAACAATCATATCTGGACAAAAGATTTAATAATTCATTCATTATGCCTATTTCCAACTTAAATAAAAGTGATCCATTAAATATAAAACATGTTTATGTAAAATAGTAATTATTTTCTAGAATACTAAAAAAACAAATAGGCGTCCATTAATATTTATGTATATATATATATATATATATATATATATATATATATATATATATATATATATATATAGGAATTTTTTGGACTTGATAGGAGACTGACAGACTTACCTAAAGGCAATAGTCCAAAACTGCAATCTCTTGGAAATAAGCACATATAAAACACATATAAAACACTTAATACACTTTTATTTGAAATATTTCGATCAACATGATCTTCTTCAGTCAAGAAAGAGAAAAACATATATATATATATATATATATATATATATATATATATATATATATTGATATTTTACGTTGTCCATTATTTTTCCGTTGCACTGACTTTATGAAGTTGATATATTACTATTGTAAATATTTTTATCCACCACTTTTACTTTAGTTTAATAAGCTCTCCTTTAAAAATATTACCCATAGTATACAATTTGGTCTTTCAAGCTCCAGGTTTAAAAAAATTAGGGCTCTCTTACAAGTATTGAAAAACTGTTGTGCATATTTTCTAATGCCAGTCCAAATTTCCATTCCTTTAAAAAAATAGAGATGCCTCTATAATAGCATCAAAGAGTGTAAGTGCATTGATCATAATAAAGCTTTTATAATTTACGTTTCTCTATAAAAATGTTAGATACAATTATATAAATCTAGATCAATAATGGTTTCATATCTGTTCAAAGGTTTAGACATTAAAAGTTAATGCATAGAGTTGGAGAGGTATGGTAACTGATAATATGAAAATTACCTTATGGTATACAAGGAAACTTTATACACATTATTAGTAAATGAGTTTAAATTTATCTTGCATTTTGTAATCCATTATGTTGAAACTTAGTTAATAACCTTACATTCAATTACGACAATCTGAACTTTAATTTTGTGTAAATTTGTAAAAACTTACAGAGACAGAACATTTTTAATTACTCCATGGCTAACTTCATCAGTGTCTAAATCTTCCACTTGAAGTTTTTTTTTGTTTAAGCAGTAACGGTTTTAAAGTTAGATTTTCAATAGTGTCAAAGAGTGTATGTGATTTGTATTGGGTCTGTTCGTTTAATATGTTTGTATTTTTTGTTTTTGGATGTTTATAAATTTCATACTGTTCTAATGTGTTGAGATGTGGTCCTTTTTTGTTAATGTTTAAGATTTCTAGGTTAAGGTTAATATCTGTGTATGTGTGCCCTGTTTCATTTAGGTGAATGGCAAGTACTGAGTCGGTGATATGTTTTATTGATTGTATGTGCTTTTTGAATCTTTTTTGGAAGCTGTGTCCTGTTTCCCTATATAGAATTTATTGCAGTCTGTACAATTTAATTTGTATATGCCTGGTGCTTGACATTTATCTTTGTTGTTGGTGTTGTGTTATATTTTGTTTTACAGTTTTTTATTAGTTTTAAATGTTATTTTGTATCCTGTTTTTGGAATTTGTGAGCTATTTTATATGATGTATGATATTGTGATAAATTTGTGTTCCTGTAGTGTTGTTTTTGGTGTGTTTTTTTTGTGTATATTGTGTCATAGTTTGTTTATTATTGTGATGTTATATCCATTTCTTTATGTTAATCAGTGTTTAATGGTGTCTAATTTTTTGTTTATGTTTCCTGTGTTTATTGGTACTTCTTTCAGTTTGTGAAGCATTGATGTAATGACAGCATGTTTTTGTTGGATAAGTTGGTTTGAGGTGTTGTGAATGAGTGTGTTGTCCATATCGTGTGTGTCTGTTTCAAGTTATATTGAGTCAAGATATACCAGTATTATTAACACATTTAATCATATTTTTAAGACACCTCCTACACAATCAATAATCATTCTTTTAATACTTGTGTTTCTATATTTTGTATGTTAACTTGGTACAAAGAAAACATATCTGCAGAAGCCAAATGATTTATTTCAGGCAATAAATATCCATAAGTACCAAAAAACCCAACGTAAACAAAAGCAAATTCAATTACTTTTCTATTATATGAAGCTTTTGAAATTTTATAGACTGTTCCTTTAGATGCATTTGATTTGAACTTCTAAATTTATGAATACATTTTTTACATGTGTTTTTCATAAGTAGATATAATAAATAGGATAGTGATCTTCAAACCATTCTATAAATAAAAATGAGCTAATCTATGTAACATGGGTTGTAAAAATTTATAATTGCACAATACAGTACAGTCTCACTAATCCGGACTTGATGGGACCGGACCCGGTCCGGATCAACGAAAGTCCGGATTAGACGGAAAAAGCCAAACAAATGCATACAATATGTGTTTTAGGTGGGAAAACATATTGAAATTGTAGTTTTAGTGAAATTGAGGCCTAAATATAGCTTACAGTACAGTATTTCATAGCTTATGTAGCAAAAAATCCTATAATTATAACAGAAAAGTCATGACATAAATAAATATCTAAGCACCTTTCTCGTTGAATAAAAGTATTCACATAAAGTTATTTACACTATACTGTATAAACGCACAAAAAACTCAAACAAAAATGAAACTGAAACAAAAACAAACTTTAAAAAACTTAGTGAAAAAAGTCCGTAATGTTCTTTTGTTTTAACGATGAATGACGTCGTTTCACAGTACGATCTCGTAGGCGTTTCAAGGTCAGTAGCTCCGCAGTTGACGTATCACTTTGTTTCTCAAAGTAAGTCATCAACCCCTCCAGCATTGCAGCCGCCTCATCATGAGTTAGGCTGACAGGTTCGTCTGTGTAGTCTTCCTCTTCCGATCTGTCATTTTCTGCGTTTGCAGTGCACACCGCGACGATTTCGTCCTCGTTGAGCACTTGATGACCAATGTCATTATCACTGATAATCCACTCGGAAATATCAGTGTCTTTCAACTCGGCACAACCCTCCAATTGTTGAAAAATCTGAACAAATTCATTGTCGTCATTAGTAGGTTGACTGTCAGATTTTCCACTTTCCTGTGGCATTTCAGGCCACAATTTTTTCCAGCTTTTTTGTAGTGTAGACGGTTGAATTTCCTCCCACGATTCTGCAGCCATATAAATGACATCCTTTATAGTCACTTTTTTAAGATTTTCAATAAATTTTGTAGCTGGATCTGCTTCTTGTTGTTCCAAAAGCGATAAAATTAACTTTTTCCTATATCGCCGTTTTATCGCTTCGATCACGCCCTGATCCATCGGCTGAATGAGAGCCGTTACGTTAGGAGGAAGAAATTTAACAAAAATGTCACCATGACGCAATTCTTCTTCATTTGGGTGGCATGGGGCATTATCAATTAGTAAAACCGCTTTTCGAGGGAGTTTTTTCTCTTTTAAAAACTTTTCTGTTGTTGGAACAAAGTTTTCAAAAAACCAGTCCTTAAAAATTTGACTGTTCATCCACGCTGATTTTTGGAACTTGTATTGGGCCGGTAGAACACTTAAATTTACATTTTTAAAAACCCTAGGCTTTGCGGATTTCCCTATCACCAAAAGTGGAAATTTTAGATCGCCAGAAGCATTACTGCAGGGCAGCAAAGTCATACGTTCTTTCTTAACTTTATGGCCTTTTGCTACTGAATCTAATTTGGAAGCTAAAGTTTTTTTTGGGAACATTTTATAATTTAATCCAGTTTCGTCAGCGTTGAACACCTGACAAGGTTGTAAGTTTTCATCTCTGAGAAACTTGCCAAATTTGTCTTTGAATTTTTCACTTGCATCACTGTCACCTGACAAAATTTCACCACTTATTCCGAGTTGACGGATGCCGTGTCGTTCCTTCCACCGTGACAGCCATCCCACACTGGCAGTAAAATTAGGGTCTCCTTTTAACTTTTCATTCAGTTTCAGCGCGATCGTTTGCAAATTTACACCCGATAAAGGAACACCCTGTTCCCGTTGTTGGCAAAACCAAACATACAAAGCATCATCTAGGGTTTCATTTTTTGGTTTTTTTAAAGTGCTTCTGCCGCCTAAACTGTCTTTACTAACCATTTTTGCACAAAAATCTTCAATTTCCTGTCGCTTTTTTTTCCAATCGGAAACAGTTTGTTTTCCCACACCTAACTCTTTTGCAATTTTAATAAGCGATTCACCTCCATCAATACGAAACAAAGCTTGGAGTTTTTGTTCCATTGTCACTGTCACTGACTTACGTTTAGTCGCCATTTTCACTGAACACTGAACGAGACGTAAATAAAAAACACAGATCAATATCGCACTAGAATTAAATGACAACTGAGCAGATATCTTGCGAGAAGCACGAAAAGTGGCATCTGTCCGACAAAACAACTGACCTGACGCCAGACGGATAGACTGTTTATCCGTTTAGTCAGCGGTCCTTTATCTTTTGTTTATCGCAAGATGTCTCTGATGTCACGTACGTTGTAGTGTTGGGTGATCTAATTTGTATATATTTTTTCAAAGAAGTTTTTTCTACTTTAGTAGGCAAAAGAAACAAACAAGTGGTACACCTATTTCATATTTTAATGAATAAATTATATTATTTGAGTATTAAAGTAGGAAAACCCCTTTGAAAAATAACAAATATAGACGTATAAAAATAAATATTTTTGTGGACAGCAGACTGATTGTGCACTGTAAAATACTATAACTAAACAAAACTTTTGGGCCGTCCGGATTAGCCGGAGGTCCGGATCATCGGAGACCGGATTAGCGAGACTGTACTGTACTCTAATAATAACAACTAAAGGCAAATATTTGACATTACCTGTGGCAGAAGTTGAAATGTTTAAGAGGAGATATTTATCTTCATCTTTGCCAGTGATAGTTTCAATAAAAATTTTAGCAAAATAGTCTGTTTTTGCTGATAACCCGTCCACTGTAAAATGAGTTTCTTTTGTAGAGCCTGTTGCTACAATTTTTGTATCGTCAGCCTTCAAACATAAAATAATCATGTAATACACAAACACACACACACATATGACACATATTACTCTCTTTGCAATTAATCTTATATACCACTCTTCTATTCTGCTATTTTTTACAACTATCTTTGGCTTTTCTAACAATATTATTAAGTTTAAAAGGAAATTTATTCACTGGACAAACTGGTAGACTTTTGGAAACGAGAACGAATGAGCATAAAAACAATATAAAATATGATGAAAATTATTATAATGCTATTTTTGAACATATTAAAAAGTTTATTAATAAACATCAAATGAACTGGGATAATATAGATGTTTTACATAAAGAAAGAGGTTGGAAAAAGAGGAAATGTGGTATATAAAAAAACAAGGAAGAAATGCAAGGAAGGAATAAAATGATTATCCATCTGTATATAAATCTTTAGTAATGAAATTATAAGTGAAATTTAACATTTTTTGGTCACTTGAGGTAATGTATATATATTAGAATCATTGTGTGGTTTTAAAAATTTAAAATGTCGACTCTGTTATTATTAGTAGATGAGTTAGTGTATGTATCTGTGATAGAAAAAAAAATTGACTTATAAATGGATATTTATTAAGAGTTTTGTAATTTGTTGTTGATTTTTATTATGTTTTGTATAATTTTATGTATTTTATTATCGTAAGTTATATTGTGTAATTGTTTAATTAAAACTGAGCTCTTAAAAACGAATTTCAAAACGTTGAGTGTTTAAAAAACCAAAATTGTCTGTGATCTGTCATTAGAATATATACAAAATTTATAGTATTAACAAATATTAAATATATATATATATATATATATATATATATATATATATATATATATATATATATATGGTTAAGTAAGCACTTTCATAAACAAGAATATACGAATATACTCTATTTCCTTTTATTCTATACATTTATATAAAGCTGAAGCTTTTCGCTGAATAATATTATCAGAATTTTCAAAACTTAATCAGTACCCTATAGTTCTATAATGTGCCTGTATAGGGGGTCCTGATGTAGTTACATAACTACACAGTACTAAATAAGTTTTGAAAATGCTGATACTATTATTCAGCGAAAAACTTCCTCTTAATATAAATGTATAAAATAAAATAAAATACAGTATTCTTGTTTATGAAAATGTTTATGTAACCAAATATATAAATTGAAAATAAATAAAGAGAGTACTTTATTACTTATATAGTAATAAAATTTACATTACAAATTTTGTTACAATAGTACTGACCAATTGATAAACGTATCCTTTGAGGAAACCAGAACATACTTCAACAGCTTCCCAAAATACTGTCACAGAGTGGTTTGTTCTTACTGGTGGCAGTAAACTCGGTTTCACTATTTCTGTTGGGGCTGGAATAAAATTATAGCTATAAATGTATAAAATTATTTAATTGAATAAGATTAATATACTGCATTCAACTTAAAAACTAAAATTTAAACATAATTTCTTAAATAACTAATTTATATGGTTTCCGAGAAAATGTTTTTGAAAAATAAACATTTTCCGCTAATTTTGGCAGCGTTTTTTTTTTTTTTTTTTGTATCTGTCAAAGAATTTTCGTTTGTACATTAATCTTCTATCCTATTTTTAAGGTAATTTTTTTGAAAATATTTTAAACTTATTTTTTAATCCATTCAATGAGGGTAACAGCATTTGAGAGAGGGACACGATGACTGGAATTAATGATATCCACATTGAAAATGATAGCCTAAAGAATATAAACAGGCCTAACATTACTACATTATGGACATAGGCAGATGAAGAATGATTACTGTTTTTATACAACTGTGTTTTAATCTAACTCAACCAATCATACAAAAAAAAAAATGCCAATTTTGATCTATCACTTTGATATTAAAGGTTTTGAAGTTTCAGTAATGAATATATTCCACCAAAATTATTTTAGTTTTAATTCAGTATAATTGGAACTCCACTGGATCATACACTTTTTTTGTCTGTTAATGCCTTGTATATTTGGGTTTTTCCAAAAAAATATAATTTATATTATTTTACTCACCTATGCCTTCCTACTGATTTTTTAACCTACAAGTAATTATTGCATAGCTAAATGAATACTTTTGAACTTACTAGCTACCATGTTTCGCAACAATCGTTTCATTTAGAAAGCTGAAATTTTACTACCAGTGATTGCACTAACTTGTGTGTATATGATTAATGAGTATAGAGGGGTGGGGTTAAGCTGGTTGTTTACTACATAATGGATTAGGGTGTTACATTCAAAGTTTGTTTGGTCATTAAAGATGTTTTTTTTGTGTGATGTTTGAATATTTCATATTTCTCTGTAGTGGTTAGTTTTTTACTATGGTTAATAAATAGAGAAAATTTAAGTTAGTATGGGTGATTATGTGTATCTGTTGTAAATTGTTTCAAAACACATTAGCAAGGAAGTTCAAAAGTATTCACTCAGTTACACAACAATTACTTATAGTTTAATGACAACAAGCAACTTTGATCTTCTAAATCAGCAAGACATAGTTACTCTTTCCACTTTCCAAAATATAATTATTTTTTACAGTATTTTGTCATCCCTACCCATATTAACCCTTAGCACTCGACTGTCGGGGGAGCCAAGCGTATATTACAGTTCGTATGTCGGGGGTCACCCGACATGATTTTCAAATGCCTATAGCTCGTCTGCAGCAAACCCCACGACATTCAATCTTTTACTGTTTGGTGCTACACTCTATTGACAATAATGTGAACTAGGTTGAAAATGTCTAGGAATATGTGAGTCATCACAAAATCTAGTTTGCCACTATGTTGTAAGCTGCAAGTAGGTTACAGTTTTGTAGGTTATTTGTTTACTTGTAGTTTGCCGTGGCTTCACGTGCAATTAGTGATTCTGAAATTCCTGATCTTACTTGATCCTGATTTCGTAGAATGAGGTTCAGTTTCATAAACAAAATAATTAAACCAACAGGTATTTGTAAATATAACCAGTTTATGGGTGTTGTAGATTTAGCTGTTCAATATAATGAACCATGCAGTTTTACGAGACGAACAAGTAAATGGTGGAGGAAAATGTTTTTCTGGCTATTAGATGTAGCTGTAGTAAACAGTTTTATTATCTATAATAACAAAAAGGAAATGAGAGAATATCCTATTAAACAAAAATAGTTTCGCCAAAACTTTTGAGGGAACGCATTGGTGATATCAGGAATAATCCGTATAGTAAGGCCATCAACTACTGACAAAGAAGAAAGACTGAATGGGAAATTACATTTAATCTTTTCAAATGATAAAGGTAGTTCTAAGGATTGTGTAGTTTGCAGTAACAGGAAGATAAAAGGAGGTAGAAGGGAAACTGTTTTTCACTACAAAACATGCAGCAGAAAACCAGGACTTCATCCGGAAGACTGTTTTCAAAGATATCATACTCTGCAAAACTACAAATAAGATAATAAAATCCTGTACATATAGTATTAATGAATAAAAATAGCTTAGTTTACTAAAATCATGTAAGAGAAAACAAAGTTTTCTATAAATAATAATGCAACTTGCAGGTGAGGAATTTGTCTCAATTTAATTACAAGTGGGGAAGCAAAGCATGTTAAAAAAATCCGAGCGCTAAGGGTTAGTTTTCATAAGGCTAGGAAAACTTCCCAAGTTAGCAGAAACTTTTGACTTTAAATTAAATAATATCAATAAAGAAAATAAAAACGCATTTGATTTTTTTTTGTACAAATAGTTGTCTGAATTTCAATCAAATTAGTTTTGAAAATGTTTACGATTTTTATTTTGATTAATGCAAGACAGAATCTATAAAAATGGGACCCATTTCAAATTACTAACCTGACATAAGTGTTCCTACTACAATTGATGTAGGAGGTCCTCCACCAGGAGAAACTGTGACTAATTATTGGGTAGAGGGTAAAAGTGAGTATAATTTTGCAGTTGTACTTGTTACATGTAGCACAAAACTATCATTGTCTTTACAGCCTAAAGTACAACCAATCCTCCTAAGGCACTGTAAAAATTAAGTTTTATTCAATTTCTTCTATTAGCTCACACTCTCCTCATACATATTTTGTACAAGTTTTCAATCGTTAAAAAAATACATTATTACTTATCCAATCAAGTTCAAATACATTTTTTTAACCTTTAGTGGATAACAATTGATGTTAATACAGTTTTTTCAAATATTTATTCATTAATTAAATTTGGTAATGGTCTGATTTGAACTGAAGAAATACATGTTTGAAATCCAGCACTTTGGCACTGAATCAATTTTCCCATAGCTAGAAATCAATTACTTAAAGATCTATATGAAATTATAAGAGAATGAAAGGTTCCTTGCAAAAGTGAGGCATTACAAGAGGTGGATAAAATGAGGAGTTATAGACCACCATCAGCTTAATAAATTAGTAATAAAAATTAAAAGCGAATAAATAGTAACAAACAAAAAAATAATAGTCCAACACTATATACTGTTTAGAGAGGAAAATGGAAAATTGCAAGAAAATTCGCTTTTTTATTTTGCCATTTATTATTGTGATTCTGTCACAAAAATATTAAAAAATAAGAGAAAAACAAATACACGAATAATTATTGATCACTCTAGTTTGTAACTTCTTATTTGCTAGATTGTAATTTTGTAATAAGACCCTCTGATGATGATGACATGGTCATCGGAATGTACATAAGAGTTTAATCTTAAATATCTTGTTTTATTTGTTATTTTTGATTATTTCTTGTGGTATTGGGGTTCGTTCTAATATTTTCATTGTAATATATTGTACCACTATGCTCTTGATTTTGTGTATTATCATTATTAACTGTAAATAATTTTTTCCACCACTAAGTGCAATAATTTTACCTTATGTGATGAGGCACATATACATACATATATATATATATATATATATATATATATATATATATATATATATATATATATTAAAACTATTCTTGTATTTGAAATATTTTTATTCACTAACTATATTACAAGAAAACATATCACCATATTTAATATATACATATTGATTTATATTAATTGTAGTTATTACATAAATATATAATTAGAATAAAGCAATTAAACGAGATTTAAAAAAGTAATTAATAACAAGTAATTAACACAAAATTTTCTCTCTCAACCTAAGTATAAATTGACTTGAATTTTTGTTTCTATATTACTTATGTAATTATAAACACAAAACACAGCAATATAAATTAAATTACTTAAAAAATTAAAATTGCAATATTTGTCTCCAATTTTTCATCTTTTTTATTAAAAATTATTAATACATTGAGGACTATGACATTAACCAAATTTATTGGTAGTGAACAAATTTTGTGTGCTTTATAAAACTCATTAAAAAACTGTTGGAATAACCCTTTATTGCACATTTTTTTCCAGAAACACTCATAACATTATTAATATTAGGATATTTTTATGTTACTGCCACCAAAATCTATTGAAGCAAATCCAACCTAAGATTAAAGTTCTATAAATTGGTACAGGAAGTAGTATTTTTTTGAGAAAACAAATTTACAAGTATAGTATTATATGTTTCCTATAAAAACCTAACATTTTCTTATAGCTGTATAATTGTATAACATTAATACGATTTTTAAAAGGATGTATTTAAAATCTAAAACATAAAAATTAACTATTTTTAGTAGCACTTGGCAAAAATACTTCTACTTATTGATATTTTTCAGCTGATGCATTTCACTCTAGATCAGAGCATTGTTCAATGCTGTGAGTCAAGGACAAGACTGTTGCTCATGTTTGTTATATTAGTGAGAGTTTGTGGTGTATTGGTGTTCTATGGTGTGTTATTGTTCATAACGTAGTTGTTAATTGTGTGTTCAAATATAGGGTATATGATTGTGACTGTATTTTATTGTTTAGAATGTATTGTGGATGGTATTTCTGGTGTTTCTAGAACAGTACTACTCTTCAGAGATTTAAACTATTCTATGAACAATAACACAACACAGAACATCAATACACCCCCTTCACACTAACATAACACACCTCAGCAACAATGTTTTCCGTGATTCACAGCAGTGAACAATGCTTTGGTTTAGTGCAAAATGTGACTGCTGAAAAATATCAGTACTTATTTCTTACTTCTTGGTGTGGGCATCCAGCATCAGCAGATGCTGACAACTTGTGAAATAAACAGCAGCCACCAGTGTCTAGTAATACCTGTTTGTTAGGATCTTATCCATGCAAAATACCTCTGAGTTTTAATTTAAGTTTTTCTCTGTGTTGATTTGGCACTGTGCAGAGTAGCAATATATAATGCAAAGTCTCTACTTTAGCATGACATATCTCACACATTGCACTATCGCTGAGGTTGAAGCGTTGGAGGTAAGCCTGAGAAACGATGTGGTCGATTCGAGCACATGGCGGGAACACAAATCATTTGCTTTTGGGTTCCCTCTGAATGTTAAATAATTATCTACCCATAGGTTCCAATCTCCGGGCCTTAAACCACTTCTCTCGGAATATTTTCTTAGCTTTTCATCGGCATTTGACCAGCAAGAGTTTGGAAACTACAATAGGTTCCATGATAGGCGAAAATTTATCTATTTTGTCTGGCTTCTCATTTCCGACTACAGAGTTTTCAGAGTGATCAGTTATCCATTGGAAAGCAATAATCTTCTTGATTATTTTTTTCACTTGACCTGATGAATAACAAAACAGGAGATGGCTACTTTAACCCATCTACAGGAGATACATTCTATGTGCCATCAGATTCGGCTTATAGCACGATGCTGAATTATTAGCAAAATTATCTGTAAGTAGTTGTTTTTTGCCAAGTGATTCTAAAAGTTTAATTTATTAAACCTCAAGATGTACAACAAAAAACTGCAAGTTATAAAAATTAGAATTATTTTGTTTCACCCAATAAATATACAAGTTTCAAAAATCAGTTGCCATTTTAATAATATTTTTCCTCTACAATTACAAAAATATATTTTTTAAAAAAACTGTAAAAATAGCAACTGTTTTTTTTTTTGAATGAAAAAGTAGTGATAATATAATGTGACAGTACTTATTTTATTAAAATTAGGGCAGTAGTAGCTTCTTGTTCTACTAAAATAGATTTACGATTTTCATTACCTCACTTCTTAATGGAAATAGTTAAAGTTTTCTTACAATTAATAACTCATCATTAAATTCAATTGGTAAATGAAAATATTACTATAAACTGCTAAAATTACCTGTACATTAATATGGTATCCAACCATTTCTTTTTCAAAATGTTTTGGAGGATACCATTCAATAACTTCGTAGTTATCTTTGTGCTGAGACGATAGTGACTGTACTGGACCAGGATCTGAAAATAATAAGTAAATTTATGAGATACTATATTCTAATTATAACACAGTCCTCAGACACCTTGTATCTTGAAATTTAATTTGATGTAAAAAAAACTGTTGTTATCTAACTCATCATAGATAAAAACTTAATTTGGTTTATATTTAAATTAAAAATTAAGTCATTTCTAGGTATTATAAAAAAGATTAGTTGAATACTTTCTAGGTATGAGTGAACTTATTTTTACAAGTAGAAGTAAACAGTTTTATGTCAAGTTTAAAACCAATTTATGAGCACATTCTAAGGTATACATTTTTTTCATCACAGCCATGCAGATAATTTTTAAAACTCAGGCTTCAAGAGCAAATATTTAATAATTACTTATCATTAAGAGCAGTAGCATGTAAAAGATGTACACAAAACTCACAAATTAATCATTTATTCACTGAGACATATTTCAATGGCAAAGTCGTCATCACCACCATCATCATCAGTGAGTGTTGCTACTACAAACTCTAACTTACAACTGAATAGCAACAATCACTGATGATGAATTCATCATTGAAACACTGAGTTTTGAATTTGTCATTGAAATGATTAATTTGTGAATTTTATGTATGTCATTTATTTCTTAATAACTTAACCTCACAAGCTAACCTCAAAGAATAGTTAATGTCAAGAGCAGGTCTACCTCAAGCAGTTCTATTCAAATGGATCAATATTGGATATATATGCTGCACTGTTTATTACAAATGTTGATTGGAAAACGTCAATATAATGGTCATAACTATTTCATTAGAATTTCGGCAGTAAAATAAAAGTGTTGCTGGTGGTTGGTGATACACATAAATCAATTCACTATAAAGCAGATAGTAATAATAATCCAATGAATGGCAATAATTCCGATTCTGTGGTGGAACTATTAAATTCAAGGAGATACAGTTAGTTGGAAAAGTCATGGCTACAGTCTTCTTAGGTAGGAAACACATTCAATTGCTTGAGATTATCCTTAAAAGATTTACAACAAAAACATTTTTTTCTCCTGGCGAAAAACCAGTTATGTTTATCATTGCCAATCAACAGCAAAGACAAAAACAAATACATAGTGAGAAACACTCACTAAACTCAAAGGTTATACAAAACTGCAGCTGAGGTCTGCTCTCAAACTTCATTTGTTTGCTTTACAATAGCACCTGGCCACATTTGGCAGAGAAATTAAACTGGTGGACTGGTTTTAGAAGTATTAGACCCTCCATCTTACAGTGGTGATATTTAACCTTTTGAACTTCAATTTTTTATTTGCTAAGGTGTTTCTGGAGGGAATTGTTCCTTCATACAATAAATTGTTCCTATTTATACAGTAAACCATGCTGTATCATGGTGTCCATCAAAATTAATGATAGGTTTAATCAAGAACTTGGATCTAAATAGTAACTATATAGAGAAGTAAGTTGAAAAATAAAAGAAGGAAATCTGAATTTACAACATGTTTTGTTTTCTTGGGATGGACAAAACTGGCTAAAATTTGTACTTTAAAACACAAAAACTCCAAATTTTATATTTTGAAATTTTACAAATAAAATTCTGTTTGCAAAATAAAATCAGTTTTATCCTGGGGGCAGAGAGGTTTTTTGGTTCTATAGTACTTAAACAAATTCTTAGCGATGCATATTTTAATATAATGATTTAATAAACATCTATTAAACCCACCTTTAACCTTGGTCGATATGGTTGTAGTTTCTGAGTAAGGAGCAAATCCACCCGAAGTATATGCTCTGATTTTAAATTTGATTGATTCTGCAGATAAAAGGTTAGATACAGCAAATGATGTGTCTGTTGTATTTTCGGAGATCCATTGCCAATTTTCCTCTCGAGATACTTCATAATGTTTTACAGGGCACAAATATTCAGTAGTATTCTTGTACTGTTACAAACATATGTATACTAAACATGAATACTGTTTGTTTATAAATTATAATTTAAAGTAGATTAATTTAATTTTGTTAAAGTATTACTTACATCCCAGCTGATGGTCATGAAAGTTACGTTGCTTTTTGCAGTAATATGGTAATCTACTTCTTCTGGAACTGTTAATAATAAAATGTTATTATTATTGGTTTATGGTATAGCAAACTTTAAAATTTTAAATTTTAATACTGCATATACTATTCTTCATAAAATAGTTTGTAATGCAGGAGGCATAGTTTATTTTGAGTTATATTCAGTCCCAGATTACTCAATATATTCGCTGTCTAATTCCTGATAGCTCCAATAACGTTGTAAAACTGTTAATGCTCCAAAAACTCACAAATAATTAATATAGTCATGTTTAATGACACATTTAGCATAAATAAACTTGGTAAAAATATTACAATGAAAATAATGGAAAGAACAACAAAACCACAAAAATAACAAATAATCCAAGTTACTTAAGATTAACCTCCACGTAAGCTTAAGATTATGCACCATGTCCACTCTCAATTTATTGGTTCAGTGTGAGGTTAGCCATTGCCAGGAAACATTGTATTGCTTATCGGTTATTGTGCCAGTCTTTGTGAATATTTCGTTGCGTTTTGTTTTGTTGTTCCACCGTTGCTGTCGGATTGGAGACTGTGTTATCGTATTAGTGTTACTTGAAGTGTGTTATAGTTGTGTTTAATATATTTTGTACAATGAATATGGATAATGAGGATGAATTATTTGACTACTGCAATAATAAATGTACAACCATTTCGGATTACTGGATTCTTTCTATATACCGAAATGTACATGTACTACGTACACCTAGGATGTAAATACTGCTACATATATGCCTATATCAAGTTGTTTTAGAATGTCCCACTTATCCGATAAAGGGTGGGCTGACTAATCAAAAGGGATGGATACACTGAGGCCATTGTAGAGTAAACAAAACAATGTTGTCTTTCTTCTTTGAACCTCTCTTATAGCCATTTTTCTCGTTTTGATATTTTCGAAAGTTGTTTCGGACTACTGTAATTCGGATTATCAGGATTGAAGTGAATTTATGAATTTCATATAATCTATAAAATTCAACCAATTTATTAAACCAAATTATTTTACTAAAAAAAACGTCAAATCATCATTCATTTAATAATCAATTTACAGCTGCTGAAAGTCAACAATAGCCAATTTTCCTAAAACCTACTAATAATCTAACAATAATCTAATTAGTTACAATTAACACCCATTAAACTCAATCAATTTATTCAATAAAATTATTTAATTATAACAACTTCTACTTATTCATTTAGTAAGCAAATTACAGCTATAAAATTCTGCTGAACATCAACAATAAAAAATTTCTCTAAAACCTGCTAATGATCTAATTTAGTTAAAATTAACCCCAAGAGATCACGTACCAGCCATTGGGAGCATTCCCTTATGTTTATGTTCTACCATTTCTCTCAGATTAGCATTGACGTACATTTATGATTTGTTTTCCAGTGTATTGTGCATATTCTAGGTTAAATATTTGCTACTATTTGGACAATAAATGCTACACTGAGTACATAGTCACCATTCTTTTGTGCCAGAAGTCTATAGGTTTTCCCATGTATTTACAGATGCTTTCGAAGTTTGTGCGGTAGTTTATAATGAATAGGGGATTGAATAATGGAGAAATTCTTTTGTGTCCAAAGTCTTTGGTTTTCCCATGTGTTTACAGATCGTTTCAAAGTTTGTGCAGTATTCTACAATGAAATAAACAATATTTTATGGGCATGACTCTTTACTGCTGCCTGATATATAAATTAGACTTGTAGGTATAATTTAGTAAATAAATATAAATTTTCATTAGTAAAATTACTAAAATTAATTTTAAAAATCATAATATTGTTAGACTGTAAAAATGCAAATTTTAAAAAAAGTCATTAAAGAGCAACTAAATAAAAACTTTAGGTAAAATTTATATATCGTATTTACAACATGGTAATAATCTAGAATTAACCTAACAGTTCAATCAAGCCCTTTTTTTCATGATCAAATTCTTTTTTAATTCCTTCTATAAGCTCTCCTGTTATTTTCATGTTATAAAATCTTGTTTGGTATTAACAAAAACTTTAATTCCATTAAACACTTTTAATTAAAAAACAAGAATCCAGTGCTTGGGCTACTTTCTTAAATTCCAACAAGTGATAAATGTGTTTTAAGTTATACTTTTACAAAATAAAGTTAGAGTAAAACATATTTTTTTTAAATAGCAGATTTGACATTTTTTGATTATAATTAATTTTAATGAAAATAATAATCAAGAATAAATATATAAACAATAATAATTCATGTACAGCTTTCCTTTACGAAAAACGATAAAAAAATAGAAAGAGGTAGAATTAGGTGTCAGTATTAAACAAACTTTTGAGGTTTCTCTTGATGCAATGCATAAAGGTCTACTGCAAATACTACTTGCTAGAGTTGGGAAGGAGTTCAGAAAAAAAGGAAGTGGCTACAATCCTTTGTTGTCACCAGCAAAAGATATTTCCAATGACTACATACTAAAGCAATCTGAAGTCAACATAGAAAGGACAAAAGCTGCATTATGCTAGAAACAGGGAGACTTAGTGTATTGAAAATTTCTTTTTTCAAGCATTATAAATTGTGATCGGATTTGACATTTATATTAATCTTAAATACACAAAATCCTTGTTTTAGGTGAAAATGATGAAAAACTTTATAAAAGTCAAGCATTTGCTTGAATTCTTACTTGAGCAAAGTGAGAGAAATGTTGTAGTTGGTACATTTTCCCCTTGATAAGTGTTTAAATTTTTATCGAAAAGAAGTGTCCTCACTTCATAGAACCTTCCATGATCCAAGCCTTTTATTGTGGTAGAGAGATCATCTTGAGAGAAGTCTTTTACTGAATCATAAGCTAACATGTAATAAAAACTGTCATGAATGATCCATTCATTCATCCCAGCCTCCTGAAAATTGTTGATTAAATTAAAAATTAAGAGATAAAAGGATGTAAAAAATTGATATAGTTATAATATTAAATGTAAAGAAAATTTAAATAGTTATAGACTCATAAAACAAACTAGAAATTTTTCAGATTTAGTGCTGCTTTATAAATGAAGGACACACTGTGAGAACATAATTCGAGCCATCCCTAAATTACGTAACGCTAAAATGGATGATTTTTAACCCTCACTCTCCCCTCCATAACAACATGGTAATGGCAGTACCAACCCCCCTATAATTACTTAATGTTGTGTTGTCCTCCTTCTTTACTGATTGTTTTGAATGCTGAATTTGTAGGACAATAAAGAAGTACATTAAATGTGCCAATATATATTATGGTATTATGATTTTTAAAAAATTTTAATAAATAAAACAGTAATAAGAAACAATTTTGTTAAATATGTCACCTCATGAGTACTGAAAAACAAACAGAAATTATAAAATCAAAATAAACTTTAGGTTATGTATCATAGTCAAGACAATATTAATTTCAACATAAATTGAAAATACTGTATTGTTTTACTAAATGTGACTTGAATTTAAATGCAGGGTGATCTACTTATTTGTAACATTGTCTAAAGTCCATTCATCTTCCCATAGAGTAGTCATTAATGCCGCGACAGACAACACTGGTGCTCCGAGCTTCAGAAAAAGATATGTATACATAAAAAGCCTAATTTTTAAAAACTTCTGACAATGTTTACAAATATGTACAATAAACTTCAAGTATTTACAGACAATTTAGTTTCATGTCATGTTCAGCCAGGGAACTCAGAAGTCCATCAAACTCAGTCATATGCAATACGGCGTAATACAAATTTTCTACCTCTCATGATGAGTTATGACCGAGTGTGACCAAGTTTTGGTGTACTTCTGAGTTCACTCATTCAGCCTTAACAGATGTTGACATCAAATTTTTAAAAAAATTGTTTCGTTAAAAACTGTAATTGAAAGGTAACAGCTAATACCTGAGACTGCAGTACATGTCTGTACAGGCCGTCTGATTGTTGTACTTTGGCAATACCTTGCTCGAGGTTACAGTGCCTCACATTTTTCTCTAATATTATACATAAATAGGAAGTTTAATAGAGTACTTTATATACAATTTTTTTTTGTAAATAGATTTTGTTTGAGTTCATTAATAATATTATGTATATTTTAGTTACTCAAAAGTTTAAATGGAGCCAGTTTATTTATTAAATAAAAAGAGATTTTAATGTAGTCAAAACTAAAATTTCAAGTTGCCTAATGCTATCCCGTCCTTCTTCCGTAAGGATGTGTAACGATAGATGTAACCCTCCTCCCCACAATCTAATTTCGGGATGGCCCCTTTAGTACAAATTTTTTAAAATTCTTTCAACATATTCTGATGGCCTATCAAGAGTACTACAAACTTTTTACTTTCCTCTGAAAAATGTGCTCAGTCTCATAGATATTTGTGTTTTAAATTTCCACAGTCTCTTTCCCCCACTTAAAGAATGTATTCAGTCCATTATTCTGGCTATAGAACATGCAAGTCAGTTCAGTTTGCTACTGATGATGTGTATAGCAACAGAGGTTAGGAGTTATTGTGAGTGTGATTTTATTAAGCAAATAAACACTAGATACATATTTAATAAGTAATGTTTTTTTAATATTATTTATAACTTGTTTGCCCTTCAAAAAAGCTGAGTACAATGACCTCCAAATTCTGAAGAGATTCTGTGCAGAATAGGCTTGAAAGTACTACACACAACATCCATTTGTAGAGAGTCTAAAGATAACTACAGAAATTCCAAAGGAATTTTGAAAGAATAAAAGAAAAGTGAAAATAATGGCATTTTAGAAACAAATTTATTATGTTACTAAAGTTATTGTTCATTCAATCATATTTTTTCATTGTGTTTTTACTTTGTTAATAAATAAATTTTTTTAGTAGTAGGCTGACATTCCATTGTTTGCGTTAAGTCAGTAGACTTGAGACTTTTTTTGTATTATTTGATTCCATCTTCACTTGTGCTACTAGTTTTCACTAAAACCACTTGAATATACTAATATATGTTTAAGTGTTTTTATTTTCTATGTGTCTAAAAAGTGCAATGTGTTTCACTTTTATTTTTTGATAAATAAATTTTAATTGAAATAAGATTTAAAATACAGTAACATTTAATGATATTACATTTAGCATGACATATTTTTTTTCAATCAATCTCCAGTATCTACAGTTTTAGTTATGAATTGTAGAAATACTAAATTTCATGAACATTCTTTGAAATGACTGAGGACAATTTTCCATGTGGTCTTCAAGTAACTACAAGGGGTACCCAAAAAATAAATAAACGCATTGCCAGTTCAGTGCTGCCTGAGTTATCAGCCTGGCTTATTCTCTTCGCCTGCAGAAATTGTTTTTGCTGTTTTGTTCATGTTTTGTTTTCTATGATGGCAAGTTTAAGTAAACAATGTGGAGCTGTGTAATTTTGTTTTCTACTCACTGAAAATGCCGTTGAAAGAGTTTAAATGTTGAAAACAGCTTACAAAGACGACAATTGAGAAAAACACAAATGCACAAGTGATTTGCCCAGTTTAGAAATGACAACATGTCGATTGATGACAAACCTTGTTCTTGACATCTATCAACTGCCCAAATTGACAAAAATATCAAAATAATCCAAGAGCTTTTGTTCACAGACTGCCGAAAAATGTTTGATTAGCTGTCAGAGAGTAGTGGGTTACCTTAGAGCTCTGTTCAACAAATTTCAAATGAAGATTTGAGAATGAAAAGGGTTGCTACCGAGTTTGTTCCTAGTTGAAACATGTCATGCTCTGAAACAACAGCTTGAAACTGATCCAGATTTTTTGTCAACGGTTATTACTGGTGAAGTGTTGTGGAGTTATGGTTACAATGCAAAAACAAAGCAACAATCAATTTAATAGAAGACATCATCGTCACCCCGTTAAAAAAATGTAATCATATCAAACATCAAAACAATCCTGATACCAAGAGCATATTGCACATTCAAAGTTCGTTCCCTCAGGTCAGACCATCAATCAAATCTTTTATTTGCAAGTTTTAAAAGGATTGTGCAACAGGCTTTGTCAAAAAGGACCTGATTTTTCGTTTTCAAGAGACTAGTCCCCCTCCTGACAATGCATCTACATACATAGCCATCTCTGTGATACAGTTTTTGGCTCAAAATGACATGGATAAACTTCCCCATGCACTTTACTCCCCTGATTTGGTTCCGTGCAATTCTGTCTTGTTTCTGTGTATGAAAAGGGGCTTAAAAGGACACCGATTTAACAACATTGGAGAGGTCAAGAAAAAATGAGGGATGGGCTGTCAGCCATTTCTAAAGGTGAATACAAAACATGTTTTGAACAGTAGATGCACTGGTTCAGTAGACACATTCAAACTGTATTAGTTTTAATAATGACTATTTTGAAGGGGATAAATTTGTTCTTGTAAAAAAATTGAAAATGAATAGCTTTTTAAAAAAATCTGTGAATTTTTCATTACCCCTTATACATTAGAAATTCTACAAGCTGTTTATAATTCAAGTATATGTCTCAGTGATGCTTGAATGTTAAATTTTAATCAGCCAACCTACTTTACACAGCCTGATTCAAACCTCGCTTTACATTCTATTTAGTAAACCTATTCGAGAGTGTTGATTGTACATTATTATTGACTAGACTGTTCATTAAATTGAAGTAATCTGTGAAGAATTTTACCAATACAACATAGTTGGGTATAAACTTATAAGAAGTTGTACCCAGTTTTTGTTATTTACTTGTATCCCTATAAATATGGGTCATGTCTCATGTAAATAATACCAGCAGTTGATACAAACCAGAGTAGAGGGTCGGCTTTGTAAATGAAACAATTGTTTCTAAACATGTCAGCAAGTAAATTCAAAAGCATTTACTTAGTTTTGTAATTATTATTTAAAGTAATTTTTTTGATTTGTGTATTTGATATTAATTTGTTTTTCTTTAACTGCTGTAAAATATACCGTTGTCCAACTCCTATTCTGTGATTGGTTGAAGGAAGAAATGTCAAGTTTGGCTGAAAATGGATCTTATTCGGAGATGAAATATTAAACAATGGAAGTAGTGATAGTGACAATAAACTTAGTTGTAGTAATTTTGTGTAATTTAGGGTCCAACACACGTCCTTTAACCACCTTCAGAATATAACTTCAATGTTTCATTCCAAAACAAGTGCTTTATATAGTTGACGTAAAATGAGAAAACATAATATTCTTTGAAAGGTGAACTAATCTAGTAAAATAGCTATATACAGTAGAGTATCAATAATTCGAGATAGATGGGACCAAGACCCCCATGGATTACCAAAAACTCGGATTACACGGAAATACGTTCCGCTGTATCCGAAAGAATAGGAGTTTTAATGAACCCTATTTCGATAGGTAATTAAAATTGCCCTAAATAAGTTTATAGAATATTTCTAGGAAGCTCGACTCTTTACCTTTGCATACAGTATTAATTAAACATTTCTTGGAAGGTCGATTCATCTTTTCTTTTCAAAATGGTAAAATAGACTCAAATAGTAATTGGCTTGAATTTAACGAAAGTTCGAAATGTCATTACTCCGAATTTCAAGATTACTATAAATTTATTATACTGTTAGTAATATTTAAGGCTAATAAAATATTTTAAATTTAATATAAATCACCTGTAATTTTAAAAAAATGTAATAAATATAACACACAACATAATCTGAAAGTTTAATTAAAATTGGTTATTTTTTATTTACTTTTAATATGATTATGTAAAAATACAAAACTATAAATTAATGCTTATATAGGGAATTTTTGTTACAAGAAGCATTAAATTATAGCTTTTGAACAAATCAATACATCTGTATACTATTAAAATACAGAATTAAACATTATCTATAAAACACTCCAAATAAAAAACTCCATTTTTTTAAAAACATGTTTTTAAAACCAATTTAACCAACAATACTAACCCTGTATTGTATCTGATACATTGAAGGAATACTTTTGCCACCAGATACTATTAACCTCGGTGATACTTCAACTTGGCCATACGACCGAATGGAAACTTCAGGTGGACTTTCAACCACAGGATAAGCTAAAGACAAAGAAACAATATAAAGTTGAAGAGAAAATTAGTAGTCGAAAGCTTTGTATCTTTATAAAGACAGATAGATGTTGAGTACAACTTTTAGATAAAATTTAAAAAATTGCCATTGTCTCTTTTGATATATTATTTGCTTTAATTTTAAATAATTAGTAACATTAATAAGATTTCAGTTTTTAAAAACTCACCTATGCTTTCTGCAATTTAAAGAAATTAATATTTTTTATTTTTTTTTAATTTCACAAAGAAAATTGTACATAGAAAATGTTAAAATGTTTATATTAAAATTTAAGTAAAGCAAAGCATACAATTACAGAGTGAAAAAGCCAACATTTAATAGTCAGTAATAAAAAATTGTAATTAATGAATAAATTTGACCAACTGGGAGTGTAGTGCCGACAATTAAATGAAATAAAATAACTAAAAAATACTAACTGGTGAACCAAACCACCTACAACTACCATTGACATTTCTAAATAACGAGTTAAGTGTAAAAAACTAAATAGTGCAATAATAAACCTTAAAACTTTATTAGGACAAAAGTTAGAGTGAAATTAAATAAAATGGACATTTAGAAATTAAAAGAACGATAAGGGGCCTTCAGGCATGTTAAATCATGCAGCCGAGTAACAAATTTCGACAAGAAGACATGCCGATAAAATCGTAAGACCCAGCAGCTGGAGGGGGAAGTTATGAGCAGAAATATAAACGTTAACACACGGGGTTGTCAGGAAGTCCAAAAAAATAATTTTAAGAAGTCCCGAAGGAAACTATGCCAGTTTGCAGCTAGGCAAAACAGTCAATAGGCCAGATTGCGGCTACAGAAACTTTTCTATCGTAATTTTTATAATGCCAGTTATAAAGCTGGATTCGCTATTTTATTTTAGTTCAACTTACCAAGGCGCTGTCCTAGAACTCGAAAGGATTCAGGGAGAAAAAAGAAGACATCCGCCTCAACAAGATCCAAGGACCAGGAACCAGGGATGACAGGAAGTAACGATTTTTGCAATTCATTTTTTTAATGTTAAATTTATCAGTTAAAATTTTAATCAACTTTTCAGAAATATCTAAGTTAAATTTTTATTAATAACAAAATAATCAATGGCTTCCCTCTTAATAAACTAGTTAAATAATATCTAAAAAAGTCAAACATTTTTCTAATGTCTAATATGTCATATTTGAATTGTGTAAAGTAGTTAAATTAAATGAATTAAGACAGTTTCCAAAAGGGAAAAATCTTACTTATAAATTGTTCAAAGTTCATTTTAGAGTCTCTAGACCAGCTTCATCAGAAAGGATCCTGTGTAAATAAATAAATAAATAAAAACTTAAAGTTTTTCCCAACTATCAAATTAAATTTTGCGAAGTTAAATATCAAGTCTGGTTAAATTCATACAGTAACTTCAATAAAATAAAGCCTAATGTTACAACAGGAGAGTTACTCATGAAAGTAAAATATTTTAAATATTTGTGCTGTATCAAAAGATAGTTGGTTTTTAAATCAAAGTCTAGGGACATGTACCACTTGCAGATGCTGCTTACGTGTAACTCAGGAGCCTATAAAAAGGTAAAATTAAGCAGGATCATATTTTGCACGGGCCAACCTCAACCACCTGTTAATAAAAGCACATGGTAAGATATAATGTATATGATGATTGTTAATGCTAATATGTATCTTTTCAGCTGATAAAATACTGACATATATGACTATATAGCCCTCACACTATTAATCAACAGTGGGAAGTTTTTAAGAACAACTAGTCAGGTCGGCGTGTCATTGCATGCGTGTAAGTGCATATTAAACAGTAGGCGGGTGGTTAAGCATTAAGTGGGGTAAAGGCATGTAGCGACGCTGTTGGGGAGGGGGGTTGTTGCAACATACACACACACACTCCCTTTACGCAAATCTCTCCAGGATTATTCTCTATAATTTACACTAAAATGAAAAATAATTTTGTAATAGGTGATATATGTGGCATAAATAACAAAGGAAAATTTATATTTGACATTCATTTTAGGTACATATCTTAGCAGAGGAAATTGGCCACAAAATACCCTGCACTTCTAATATTGTTTCACAGAATAAAGATTTACCAATGTTTTCTAAATGCAATTTAGAAATATGTGACATTGTTTTTCATTAAATAAGAAGATCTATATTATGTTGTACTATTATATTATTTTCATCCACACGACATTGTTTGTATTAAGATTTTTGATAGTTTCATTTGTTTGTTAATTTGTTATGAAGTTAAATAAAAAGTAACATGTACTTAGATCTTTTACTTATTGTCTTACACTTAATTTTAAATATATTATTCATTGTACACAGAAATAAGACAGTGGCCAAATTTGTAAAATCTTTCTCCTTTTGTAATCAGAAAATGTTGCCAAACTTTGAACCAATTTATTACAAAACTTCACAATACAATTATGACATTTGCAGCTCTGTAATTTCATTTAATTATTCTTGTCACAATACCGAATTATAGAGAATTACTTTTAATGCACGTTTATTAAACTTGTGGTTTTACTTTTTTAACATGCATCACATTTTTTAAAATAATAAATAAGTTTAGTAATGTTTACTAAGATAATTATTTATCTAGCTATAATAATATTTAAAATCTGTAAATTAAAAGATAAACTTACTTTCTTTGCAAAAAGGAGGAGCATATCCACTGTCACAGGTAGCACAATGCCCTGTGTAGATGTCACAAGCACTCTGGTTTTTACAGTTACCACATACTTGTTTACAGTCATTCCCATAATATCCTTGATGACACTCTGCAAAGAACCTTTATAAATGGCTCAAAAATTGATTAAACTATGTTTAGTAATAGAATTACAATAGGAAAAGTTTATCTACCCATTTCGTTTACGGACTAGGTTGGCTAGTCACGACAATTTATTTGTAGCGGGTTTAAATACTAGCTCAGCTCGTTATTAATGTTGTCATTGTTTGATTGATTTGTTTGTTTCAAGAGAGTTTATTTTGTGATATGCCATGCACAAGACTAGAAGTCTAAAATAAAATTCTAAATTTAAAAAAACTATTTATTATAAATATATATAAATATTTTTTATAATTATTGTATTCTTGTGTACATACAAAATGAAAAGTGATAGTGGGAGCCTAGAATCTAGAGAAACTTCAAGCCGTAAGTGACTTTTAAATTGTTTTTACTATTATTATGATTAAAGATTCTTTGAAATTTAACATGTTTAAACAATTTGAGATACCATTTACTTAACCCAGGATCGGTCCTGCTATTAGGTTGAATCTAACAATTTTAGTATTTTTTAAAATAAAACCGTTATGTTTTGGGCTAGGATTTTGTAATTCTAGTTGTTCTCCTAGGTTGTTTCTGTCACAAGTGGACAGAAATTCCTAAGTGAAAGCTGGAGGTCCCACAGTCGGCGGGGAAGGGGGGTGGTTGAGTCCAATTTAGCTGCGGGATCGATTGTGTCACTGCTAATGTTAGATTCGTTCTAGACTTATAGGGTGTGGCTTATTTTGAGAAATTGTTTTCCATTATTTCAGTAAATGTAAGTTTTTAGTTGTTTTATAGTGTTTTGTAAGGTTGTATTGTTTGGATTTTTTGTTATATTTCATTGTAATAATATTACAATAATATATTTTATTGTAATAATAATAATTGTAGCTTATTTACCACATTATGGAAAAGTATTTAAAGATTTTGTCGTGGCTTGCTGAAAGTGATGAAGAAAATTTTAGTGGTTTACAAGACGCCACATCAGAACAATCTTATGATTCCAGTGAAAATTTTTGTGACTACAGATTTGATTTAGAGAAAGACGGTCATGAAGTATATGTGGAAACAGAGGAATTACGGCATCCAGTCCTTGTTTATACATGTAACTGTTACCTTTGACTATGTCTTGTGGATTGTTGAATTTAGTATAAATAATGCTAAAAAAATCTTCTGCTCAAACACTAATAATAGAAACACTTTTATTATTCAACTAGAGAAACAATAACTCCTTATCTAGTGATGCGAGCACCTATCAACAGTCTACCAATATTCTAAAAACAGAAGATAAAAGGTATCACTGGAATTGAATCTCAACTACTCATCAAGTGAGACCTGCTGATGAGAAGGTTAGCTGTAAGTACTGTCCTGTAAGAAAAACCCGATTCATCCAGACCTGTTGCAACAAATGCGGCAACACAGTATGCAAGGAGCACACTGCTTCAGTCACAGTGGTTTGTGGTGAATAACAAACTTTATGAATGGACACAAATGAGTAAATATACTAGAAACTGCTTTTATTTGTAACATTTTTACAAGTGGGAAAAATATTCACGAATATGATTAAAAATGTATTGTTTATTATAGGTATTACTAGTTTTGTTATGAGATTTATTTTAGCAAAACTATAATTGCATCATTATATTTCCAATTAGTAGTTTTGTATTACCTCCTTTAAAACATCTTAAGCTATCTTTGTTGATTGTAATTGCTAAAACCTATCGCATAAAACGGAATCAAAAGTAAATGACTTAGTTACTATTTATTTTTTTTATAACAGTAATGACCTATTTTTTTTTAATGAAGAATATACTTCAAAAAATTTGTAAAACATTATAGAAATTGGGATATTAAAACACTTACCCTCTTCACAACTAACACCAGAATATCCTGGAGCACATTGGCAGCCTATGGCAGGAGTGCAAAGAAGTAGGCCTTGACATTCGTATGAGTGTATTTGAAGCGACTGGCGCTTAGCTAAAATGAGAAGAAAGCGAGGTTCGAGAAAGATCCGAAATAATACAATAGAGATGTTCAGTAACAATAATAAGCTGCGGCAAAGTGCCTTACTTCAATCGCTGAGCACGCAATTACGAAAGTTTGAAAGCCATAATGGGCTCCGTACAAGCACATTTAATAACAGAATAATTCGCACTGAATTTACACATAAATGAATTATAAGTACTTAAGCTTATGCAGCACTTACCCTCGTGAAGCAAGAAAGGGCAAAATTGAAGTGGTCGTAGATCTCGTAGCTGTAGAAGTCCTGGGTACCCAGTTTGTAGGAATCCTAGCCAGGCGAGGTCCAACTAGAACTTAAACGAGGAGTCAATAAGCTGCATTTAAAATCCTAAAGTCATTTATAACTATGGCGCGTAACGGCACAAAGGATCTTACAAAACGGCGATTGTAAATTAAAGTCAATAATCCGCAAATAACGTATATAATAACGCGTTCACACGAACACACATTAAGACGAACAGTTTTAACACTTGTACGAGGTTTTCACGGTCAAAAACGGCACTTTGCACATGTGGTGCAACTTTACGCAACGAGGTACTTTACTAAGGCTTGTTAACCGTACGAAGGTTCAGAGACAACGGGCGACTAACTTACGGAAATGCGAGCTAAGGGAGGGGGATCAGAGAAGCCACAGAAATCAATACTCAAATCCATACATCGATTGGCAGATCAGACATCACGTGACCATCACTGTACAGGCCAGCTGAGCGTTTGAATATAGGCCGCGGTAACACGTTCAAACTTCGAGCGCTGACTCGAACATACCGCCCACCAAAACGAATGTTTTTAATCCGCCAGGTGGGTAGAGGGCGAAGAACTATTTAAGCACCGGAAACCGAGGGTGCCGAAGAAATAGCAGGGGAACACGAAGGAAAGAGAAGAAAAACAAAAAAGGGGCAAGAGTGCCGAAGAAACCAAAGGTGAAACTCAATGCTGCAGCGGAAAACCAACAAGCTTGTGGACAGGTCGCTTCAGCTGGCCGTGCGAGGTTTTGACAGTAGCTACACGGGATACTTGGTCGTGTCCAGGATGTAGATGTATGATCCGACCCATAGGCCAATGAAGGGGGCTCGGATGCTCTCCAGTGATGAAGACGAGTTGATCCTCCTGAAGCGGTGAGGAGTTCTTGTGCCACTTGCGGCGTTGAATCTGCGAATGCAGGTACTGAGTAGACCAAGTCTTCCAGAAACGGTTGGTCATTTGCTGAATCATGGACCAACGAGATTTAAGAGGCGGTTCGGGGTAACATCTCTCCGGAAGTGCAAGGAGCGGACGTCCAATAAGAAAATGTCCGGGAGTGAGGAAAGACGATCCTTCGCTGGGGTCGGGCGAAACCTCGAAAATAGGGCGACTGTTAAGAATAGCCTCTATCCGGGTAAACAACGTAGACAATTCCTCAGGGTTTAATACCGTATTACCAATCGTGCGGTGCATAAGTCCTTTAGCGGATTTGACGGCAGCCTCCCAGAGTCCGCCGAAATGTGGTGCGGCTGGAGGGTTGAAGTGCCATGCAATGCGTTGGTCGGCGAGTTTGCGCTTGATAAGCGATTTCGAGTGGTCAAGCAGTTGATAGACCTCACTCAGGCGGTTCGCGGCTCCAACAAAATTCGTGCCGTTGTCAGAATAAATATCAGAGGGTAGCCCTCGTCTTGACGTGAAACGGTGTAAAGCTGCGAGAAAGGCATCGGTGGATAGGTCGGATACCATCTCCAAGTGCACAGCCTTAGTAGCCATGCAGACAAATAGACAAAGATAAGATTTTAAAAGCTTCGAGGTACGCAAATGATTTGCCTTTGTGTCAAAGGGTCCAGCGAAATCAATTCCCACCCTGCAGAAAGGCGGCGATGGAGTGACTCTAGATGATGGTAAAGCAGCCATCATAGGTGGACGAGGCTTAGATTGCATACGGAAACACCGCATGCACGCATGAATGCGTTGTCGAAGTAAGGAGCGTAACGCAATAATCCAAAATTCGCCGTTAATCAGCGCTTGAGTGGTGCGCGGTCCGGCATGTAAGGCTAACTTGTGGTAATGATCGCAGATCAAGTTGACGTACTGATGATGTTTAGGAAGCAGAAGGGGGTGCTTAGATTCATACGACATCTCAGAATGATTAAGTCTTCCGCCCACCCTGAGTAAGCCCTGGGCGTCGACAAATGGCGTTAGGCTGCGGAGCGGATCGATGATTTGAGCGCCACGACGGAGCCGTTGCAATGTTGCGCTGAAGGCCAGCTCTTGTATGAGCTTGACGCAGAGATCTCTGGCGTTACTTAACTCCTGCACCGAAGGCGTAGTAAATGAAGTTTTACTCAAGGCGACTTTGGCCTTGTAGCGGGTGTTATGACCGTGGTTAGTAGTCTGGCCTTTACGACGGCAATTATTCACAAACCGCAGGACGTAAGCGAAAACATGGTGAAGAGTAATTAAGTTCGAATGTCGTTCTATAGTTGTCAATAGTCGATTAGGCTCTTGAACGGCCGTACATAGCAGTCTAGGTTCAGATTTATGTTCGGTCTGGTCCGGGTTAAGGCCGGTCGGCTTAGACAAATGCCACGCAGTAGGACATTGTAGCGCCCATGGTGGGCCGTGCCACCACAGCGGATGTTCAGCAAGCTGGTTAGGTAGACACCCACGGGAAGCAACGTCCGCGGGGTTATCAGCAGTCGAGACATGGAACCAACGGTCCATGGAGGTATTTGAAACGATTTCAGTGACGCGGTTGGCAGTAAAAGTCTTCAATAAATAAGGCGGGGTGTTGATCCAATACAACACAATTTCAGAATCGGTGAAGAAAAACGTCTCGGAGTCAGACACAAAATTCAAAACGGGCTGAACGGACTTGTAGAGTTTGGCTAGCAAGACTGCGCCACAAAGCTCCATGTGAGGTATGGTGATCGGTTTAACTGGAGCTACCCTGCTCTTAGCCTTCAGAATGCTAACGGTAACGACTCCATTCCATTCGGTTCTCAAATATATAGCTGCTGCGTATCCAGCTTCGGAAGCATCGCAAAACCCTAACAGGTGATGCTTGGCAGCTCGTGTGCCAACGTGTCGAGGTATTTGGATAGAAGACAAACTGGCGAATTGAACAATGAAGCTGTCCCATTGATTTAGAAGCGCGGTTGGCAAAGGTTCATCCCATGATAACCTTTCGAGCCACAAACGTTTGAGAAAGCATTTGATCCAGAAAGTAATAGGCGTTAAGAAGCCAAGCGGGTCGAAAGTCCGAGCGACATAAGATAGTATGGTGCGTTTCGTAGGCACCGAAACGAAATTCTGACTCTGGTAGGAGAACGAGTCCGAGGTAGGATTCCATTGCAGTCCCAGTATTTTGATGGCGGTAGAATCGTCCTGGAACAGTAGCGGGTTCTCCAGATGAGCGGAAGGTAGCGTTGACAATAGTGCAGGATCACTTGATGACCATTTCCTGAGTTCCAGGCCGGTGAGTGCGAAAATGTTAATGAGCTGCTGTATCAATTCCTTGGCATCTTCGGGTGTATCGGCGCCAGTGACAACATCATCAACATAAGTCTGCTGAAGTATTGCTTGCGACGCGGCAGGGTATCGGCTACCTTCGTCCTTTACGAGTTGTTCAAGCGTCCGCAACGCTAAATACGCAGACGGGGTTAGTCCGTACGTGACAGTAGCTAACTCGTATTCCACAAGCGGAGATTGAGGCGTCGGTCGGTATAGTATGTGCTGGTGACAGCGATCAGCTGGGCGCACGGCAATTTGTCGGTACATCATTTTAAGATCAGCACAAACGGCGTGAACATACAGGCGAAAGGAAATGATGACGTTAGACAGGTCCTTCTGAAGTTTAGGACCGGAAAGCAATTGCTGATTTAAAGAATTCGCGTTACAATCACGCGAGGATGCGTTGAATACTACTCGTAACTTAGTAGTAGAACTGGTGGTCTTAAAAACACAATGATGCGGGATCAAATAGTTAGAAGTATTAAGCGTGGGGTACATATGACCCAGAGTCATATATTCTGTCATGAATTGATGATATTGCCGAGCTACCTCCGGCTGACGACTTAAACGTCGTTCTAAAGCATGATAACTAGCGAGGACAACGTTGCGGTTTGACTTAAGTGTTACAGCGTCAGGTTTGAAGGGGAGGGCGACAACATATCTCCCGACTTCATCGCGTTCAGTAGTTGTAGTAAACAGGCTTTCACAAAGCTGTTCGTCAGGGCTCAAAGATTTAGCCTCAGTTACTTCTTCGACTTCCCAAAACCGTCGAATATTGTCATCAATAGACTGTAGCGAGGTAATGAAAACTCTAGGTTGATGGGGCATACTATACGGTATGGATCCCATAATGACCCAACCTAAACGAGTGTTAAGCGCGGAGGGCTGGCCATGAATGATGGTGCAAGGCCCATTAGTGAGTATTTGGGTGAAAACATCTGCCCCTAGTATAATGTCAACACCGGCAGGCGAGTCGAAATGAGGGTCAGCTAAAGGTAGATGCTGGTATTGAGCACTTATTTGAGAGGCTAACCTAGTAGCCGGCAGCGGGTCAGTAATGTGGTTAAGCACGGCGGCTTCAGTAGTTAGCATTACACCAGGGTCATGCCTCGAGAATAAAATCAACGTAACGTACTCGTGGATACGTGTGGTCTTGGCGGCGACACCAATCAAAGACATATTTGAACTCCGAGTAGGTAGGCTCAACAGGACGCTTGCTTTCTTAGTAATGGCAGATATCTGACTGCCGGGGTCAATAATAGCTCTAAAGGAACGAGGTTGACCGTAATGGTCTTGGATGACGATTTGTGCGGTGCCTAACAAGGCGAGAGATTCCTGAATATTACATGACAGCGAACGAGGTTGAGCTTGAGTATCGGTTGCGCGTCTAGTTGCTGGCCTCGGGTGTCGCGGTGTGACTAGTCACTGTTGTGACGGCGGGTTGTTATGTAACAAAGTATGGCGTGCCTCGTTGCACTGCTTGCAGCGTTGGCTGGACTTACATTTAGCTTGGAAATGTGAGCCAAGACAATTGAAGCACCGTTGTAGTTTCATGATGGCATCCTGGCGTGCCACAGAAGGCAGTTCGAGAAAGGATTGCCAGTCAATGATGCGATGTCCTTCTCCGCAATAATAACACATGCCTGCGTGTGTCGTAGAAACATGGGATTGATTCATGTGAAGCGGTGGTAATCGGTGACGGAATACTGACATCCTAGGAGTGTTCATAACAGGAGGTATATTTACGGGGCGCGGCCCGTTGAATGGCCGTGTAGGGCCTGACGCAGCACGTCTGGGCTCGTATACATATTGCGTAGCCTTAGGTGTAATAGAATTGTCGGGCGAAACCGAAGGCTGGACAATTGTACTATGTGCCGTGTTAAGGTTAGGTTCCAGTCGGTCAAAATTTAAATCACGGGCCCCTTGCGAATCAGACTCATTCGCTGACGACACCAGTATGCGGGGTTGTTGAGCAGCTCTCGCGTTAGTAGAAGCGGTGGCAGGCGGTTGATCCAACAACTCTAGAGCCCTGGCCTGTTCCGTTATAAAATCATTCAACAGTTTGTACGTAGGCATACGATTTGTGCCTAGCCTCGTTTCAAAATTTAATCTAGTCTGGGGGTCCAAGTTATTAATGGACATCTGAAAAAGCAGGAAATCAGCCAAATCATCTAGCTGGATAACCTTCAACGCACACACAGCGTTTGAATGCGCGGTCAAGAAGCGGTTCAGTTCAGTTTGCGAAGCATTCTTAATTTGTTTAAAGTCTTGAATAATTTTAAAATAGTGGTCAGCCAAACGGCGTGGGTTAGCGTACCGATTGCGCAAAGCTCGATATGCAATGCTGTAATTTTGTTCAGATATTATCAAGCCTGTGACAATTGCTAAAGCGTTTTCAGATATTGGAATTTCTGTATATTACTAAGACTGTCGTTGCAATGGACCATTGAATCGTACATTGTTATAAAGTCCGTCCAGTCACTGTTGTTTCCTGAAAAAATAGGCAACGCAATACTAGGGAGGTTAGGTGAACCTACAGCTGATTTGACGGGCGAGGTTGATGTCACCTCTGCCTTGATAAGGTTAGGGTATTTTGCTAACATGGGCAAATACACGTCCTGAAATTGTCTTTTGATATTAAACGCACTTTCAGCTAAACTTGCCACCTGGGTGGCGAACGTTTGTTCTAATATCTCATAAGTATCCACGAAATTGGCCTGAATGCGTCTTATTTCTCGAGCGATGCCTTCCGGCATCTCTTTATCGTCAAGAAGGGTTTGTACTTGTTCCAAATCATTTAATATATTTTTTAATTTAGCGAGGTAATATTCAGTATTAATTGCCATCATAAATAATTTAATAAAGTTCACAAATAAAACGCAACACAAATTAATTTCACAAATTTTTTAAATAGCGGTAAGTGGACTGTATAGTTTAATAAACGTAAAATATTTCCTCATCACAAAGCAAATCAAAATCAAGTGACGTATACCTATGACGTCACGTATGACTAACTTCCCGCGCGTGTAACTCGCACAAAGGAAATCAGAAATCAAAGGTTGCGCAACACTTGGTAAGATTGCATGAATCATATAAATCAAATGAATTTGAATTTAATCTATCCGGCTCGAAGAGGACCAAATGAAGCGACTGGCGCTTAGCTAAAATGAGAAGAAAGCGAGGTTCGAGAAAGATCCGAAATAATACAATAGAGATGTTCAGTAACAATAATAAGCTGCGGCAAAGTGCCTTACTTCAATCGCTGAGCATGCAATTACGAAAGTTTGAAAGCCATAATGGGCTCCGTACAAGCACATTTAATAACAGAATAATTCGCACTGAATTTACACATAAATGAATTATAAGTACTTAAGCTTATGCAGCACTTACCCTCGTGAAGCAAGAAAGGGCAAAATTGAAGTGGTCGTAGATCTCGTAGCTGTAGAAGTCCTGGGTACCCAGTTTGTAGGAATCCTAGCCAGGCGAGGTCCAACTAGAACTTAAACGAGGAGTCAATAAGCTGCATTTAAAATCCTAAAGTCATTTATAACTATGGCGCGTAACGGCACAAAGGATCTTACAAAACGGCGATTGTAAATTAAAGTCAATAATCCGCAAATAACGTATATAATAACGCGTTCACACGAACACACATTAAGACGAACAGTTTTAACACTTGTACGAGGTTTTCACGGTCAAAAACGGCACTTTGCACATGTGGTGCAACTTTACGCAACGAGGTACTTTACTAAGGCTTGTTAACCGTACGAAGGTTCAGAGACAACGGGCGACTAACTTACGGAAATGCGAGCTAAGGGAGGGGGATCAGAGAAGCCACAGAAATCAATACTCAAATCCATACATCGATTGGCAGATCAGACATCACGTGACCATCACTGTACAGGCCAGCTGAGCGTTTGAATATAGGCCGCGGTAACACGTTCAAACTTCGAGCGCTGACTCGAACAGTATTGAACACACTCCTTTACAATCGCCTCCAAATCTGTTACGGCCACAAGCTGAATAAAAACCAAAATCTATTTAGTCATTACATAATTATTAAAAATTTTATGTAAAAATAATTAAAAGCAAAATGAAGAACAATTCTAAAACATTTATTGAATTTGTCCGGTTTATAGTACGGTTGTAAATTTTTTCAGGTTATCCTTACCTAATATAAGTTAGAATTTAAACATAACCTAACAAATTGTTACTTCTTCTAATTAAGATACTGTCAAGAGTTCAATGTCAATTTCAGAAAAATATACCGAAATATACTGAAAGCTCAAATTACATAGACAAGTTTTATGCCTGGTTTTACGGAATTGAACCAGGAAAAGTGTGTGAGTGATTATAATAAACAAGTAACTAAAGATTTAAAAATAAGTGTATTTTTGTTTCATTCATGATGGGACTATAAAACTTGTGGTCTTGAGATTGAGATAGTGGGAGCCATCATAAGAAGTTGTGCCAGATCTAATCAAAAGGAGACTTCAAAATCACATACACATTAGAGCATCCAGAATGCAAGAAATATTATAGCAACACTATATTTTTAAAATTCCACCTCTTTTTCCAGAAATCTATTCACTGGATAAATACATAGTAGGAATGATAAGGAATTCCCTGTTTCAGAACAATAATTATGAACAATCACTATTTTTGAACTGTGTTAAATTTAAAATAAATAACAAAAAACACACTCTCTAAGTATAACAATTTTTTATTAGGCTTATCCACATTTCAGTTGCAAATCAACCATCCCTCAGTCATCAAAAACTAAATAATTTTGTTAAAACTGAAGTGTACATAAAGCTAATAACAAAAATGTTCATTTCAAACTTACTTACAACCCGTCTAATTATATCTTTTTTTTTATTAACTAAGTTTGTACACCAAAATCTAATTATTTTACGCATCTGTTATAGGAAAGTTACAAGAATTAACAGTAATACACTAACAACAAGTCTATTGACATATTGTATTCCCAGTTCTTATAATTTATGAAATGTAAAGTGTTAATTAAAGACTGGACATGGTTTGTATATATCTAGAGAAACTTTTAAATTGGAAATTGTTTTTCATTATTGATAAACATAAATAATTATCACTAAACAAAAATGCAATTTATATGTAAGTAAAATATAATATTACTAAGAAAGATCATTTTACCTCTTTTGCATTCCCAATCAGCAAATCCAGGTGGACAAGCAAAGCTGAAGTTTCTTTGATAGCCTCCATTAAACGTTTTTGAAATTTGGGAGTATGGCTCATACTGGAAGAAGCGTTCATATCTGGACCACAAATGTTTATCTGTAAATACAAATTAAACAAACATTTTTTAAAAAGAATAAAGGATTTAGATTAGCATTAATTCTATTATTAAATCAATAACTAATAAATTTATATTTCGAAATCTTGTTGCTGTTCATGACAAGCTGGTTGTTAATCAAAGAGTAATAAGTAAATTTATATAATAAATATTGCATCATATTATTTTGAATAAGAAATAGTTTTCTACAGTTTGTCACAGAAACGTGAAATGGTACACAATCTTGTTGATAAAGATCTTGACTTATCACATCCTTCCTTTCATCATAGAAATTTGAAACTTGTATAAGAATATTTATTGCTTAGTGGTTATCCTTATCCATTTATTAAATTTCATATTAATAAAGGAATATTTTCAAAACTTAACTCTTTTCCGTCTTATGATAGTGTCAGAGGTAAATGAGATGAGGTTAACACCTATGTTTGGCTTCCTTATGGAAAGGGTTTCTTTGAGAATGTTTCTAAAAAGCTAAGAAGATATAATGTGGAGGAGGCTGAGGAAGTTGTAAGACAAAAATGTTCCTCCAGGTGTAAGTTAACAATTCAACGACTTTTAGTTAACAAAAAGTCTGGTCACAAGTAATAGCAAAAGTGTAATAAGATACAATGCTTTCAGTGTTCCGCTTATTTCTAATAATTTGTCTGGTATTGTTAGAAGAGGTAAGAATAAGACTGATATTTTGAATAGGAATAATGTTGTATATAGGGTTAATTGTAATGACTGATGGTTCCTATATTGGGGAAGCTAAATGTGAATTGTATATTCGTCTTTTAGGACATGAAAAAAGAGTAAAAAAGAAGATTTTCATCTCTCCTCAGGAGTGGACTATCACATTTTATTGTGTATTTTTTTATTATTTAATTTATTTGTGTTGTTGTTTTGTTAATGTATTTGTATTATTAAGTCTTTGTAATTTGTTTGATTGTATGTTAATTTTGTTGTGAATTTGTATGATGAAGATGTTAATTCTCTCTATTATACTTGTAGGCCTGAATGAGGACGACAATTTAGTCGTCCAAATGTTGCCAGATTCTTAATAAATCAGGTTTCTTTAACCCACCCATCAACCGTATTTTTGCTTAACAAAACTTTATGAGTGGACACCTCATCATAAAACAATAGCCGTTATAATTTAAAATTAGATGCACAATTAAATTGCAAGTTCAACAATTTTAAACACAATATGAAACATACAAGCACTGGATAAAAGTTAGTCAATAGCAATCAGTGCTTACACTTTCACGTTCATACTAATACCAACTTTCTTTTAATTCTAATTAACTTTTTTTTAATTAAACTCTGATTTACACTTTAATTTTTTAACCCTCTGTTTTTACAAACTAGGTCAGCTAGTCACGACTATTTATTAATAGCAGTTATAAAAACTAGCCCAGCTAGTCATGAATGTAGTCCTTGTTTGATTCAAGAGAGTTTAGTTTCAGATATGAATGTGCTTTCATATGGATATTTATCGACTTTTGAAACTTACAGCACAAATAAGGAAAGGTATTTATGGCCCATTGAACTTCTGTTATACATCTAAACCTAATAGAACACATCAGCAGTTTTCGTGTCAACTGGAGTGAGAAGCTCAGTTTAGGTTTTACTAAGGTGTATGTCAGTACATTAATTACTGTATTCTTCTATACATACGAAGTAGTTTTACTCAGTGTATGTCACTACATTAATTAGTGTACTCTTCTGTACATACAAAGTAGTTTTACTCGGTGTATATCAATACATTAATTACTGTACTCTTGTGTACATACGAAGAGAACAATAATAGTGGAAGCCTAGAATCTTATGTAAACTTGAAGTAACTTTTAATTTGTTTTAACTAATTATGATTACATATAATAATCAATTAATAAATAATTAAAAAAAGAAATATTGCCCTTATATAAAATTTAGGGCGTTATAAGTGAGAATATTTTTGCAGCGAAATAGAACTCAACTGACACAATCAATTAACTAGTACCCGCTAGTGTCCTCTGCAGGCACGTAATTAGATCAGTAATGGGTTAATGTACTTATTATCCTCAGGAGGTAACATGTACTGGACTAAGATGCTATAGATAGCACGTTCCACCCCACAATACTCCACACTATTTAATATGTAGGTAAAATATTTTAAAAAATGGTAAACTGAATAAATTTTTTTAAAGTAAAAGATTTGTCAGTTAAGTTGTAGATTTGATCTGGCCAAACTTATACAACAAGAAATTTAATTTCTTAGAAAATTCCATTTCTTTGGATACTCCATGTATATCTTCTAATATAAACCAGAATTACCCTTGTCAAGGACTATCTTATTTGTTCAACCAGTCAGCAGAGATGATACCCTGTTAACATAACCCTAAAGAAAACCCATGGCGCTGGTAACACAGAAGTATAATATACACTCATTCATTTTTTTAATTGTCAAAAAAATAAATTTGCTGTAACAAGACAATGAATATATATATATATATATATATATATATATATATATATATATATATATATATATATATATATATATGAAGTTAATATATTACTATTGTAAGTAATTTTATCCACCATTAAGTGCAATGATTTCACCTTGAGTGATGAGGCGCCTTTCGGTCACTTGACCATGGTCAAATCACTCTGTGATCCTTGAGTGATTTGACAATGGTCAAGTGACCGAAAGGCGCCTCATCATTCAAGGTAAAATCATTGCACTTAATGGTGGATAAAATTACTTACAATAGTAATATATTAACTTCATGAAGTCAGTGCAACGGAAAAACAATGGATAACGTAAAATATCAAGAATATATATATATATATATATATATATATATATATATATATATATATATAGATTTTTTGGACTAGGAGACTGACAGACTTACCTTGGTAAGAGTCCACTCTGTAGTCTTGAAATAGAAACACATAAAAGCACTTAAACGCACTTAAACAAAACACATAAAAGCACTTAACCAATGATATATTTCAACCACACAGTGGTCTTTGTCAATCAAAGAGAAAACACAAAAAGATATATGAGAGTATGAAATAAAAGAAATAAGATGAAAAATATGAGAGATTTTATTTCATTCTCTCATATTTCTTTTTGTGTTTTCTCTTATATTGACAAAGACCACTGTGTGGTTGAAATATATCATTGGTTAAGTGCTTTTATATGTTTCTATTTCAAGACTACAGAGTGGACTCTTACCAAGGTAAGTCTGTCAGTTTCCTAGTCCAAAAAATCTAAATAATCTTTACCAACCTAAATATATATATATATATATATATATATATATATATATATATATACACGAATATATATATATGAATTTTTGGACTAGATAGGAGACTGACAGGCTTACCTAGTGGCAATAGTCCAAAACTGCAATCTCTTATAAATAAATAGGCCTTACCACGGATGGTCTGAGCATCAGAATGAATGGCCACAGACATGAACCATGAACATATTCAGGCCAACTGCTCAACATGCTGCTAGTCACAACATCATATCTTTCAATGATTGTTATAACACTGACTGCAACCCCTCAGAATTGAGAAGATGGGAGTTGTCATACCAGTAGTACACTAAATCTAGAGAACCTCTTAACCTTAACATCAGATAAAACTCCTTTTACCTTCCCCCTAACTTCTACCTTTTTTAACAACTCCATTTACCTTCCTTCTGACAGTCTATTGATATTTAGTTTCAAATAATCGATATTTATACAAATAACATATAGTACTATATCATAAACTATAAATCTGTGCATCTGTGACATTTGGATATTTATACGCATCTGTGATTCACTTCAGTCTTTTCTTTTTCTCTTTTTTGATTGATAAAGATGATTATGTGATCGAAATATTTCAATAGTGTGATATGTTGTTATATGTGTCTATTTATTTATTTATAAGAGATTGCAGTTTTGGGCTATTGCCACTAGGTAAGTCTGTCAGTCTCCTATCTAGTTCAAAAATTCCTAAATAAGCTTTAAGCTCTACTATAACTAATCTAATATATATATATATATATATATATATATATATATATATATATATATATATATATATATATATATATATAAAGAACAAAAGTCAAAATACAAATACAAGAATTATATTTGAATTTACAATTCTTGTATTTGTATTTTGACTTTTGTTCTTTATTAATATACAAGAAAACATATTGCGATATATATATATATATATATATATATATATATATATATATATATATATATTCAATTATTATTTAATTAGTTGCTTTAACAAGTATTCTTACCAGCACTGTTGCTACGACTGTTTACATCATATGCTATTTTTGAAATTTCTTCTTTAAAATCCAACACAGCAATGTCGCTTCTTTCTATAGTTTAAACAAATTAATTTGAAAAAAATCAGAGAAACTAATTTCTAATAATCTAAGAAAATTACAATTAAGAATTTACAAGAGAAACATGAGGTTGATTGTTATAGTAAACAGTATTGTGATAAAAAGTATTGTAGACGTTACTGAACGGCAAAACATAGGTAGGAGAAACATCAGATGTAGTACATTTATTTTAGTGGTTTGAAAACAAAACTAAATAAATAAATTAACAAAATATTGATTTTTATTCTGAAGAACTAATGGCTGAAGTGTAATATAAGATAGGAAACTAATAATTTGTTTCGAAAAATATAACAGCTAAACGTGGAACTGGTTGAAACTCAGGTTAATTCTTGCAGTTTTTGTGTTGTACATCTTGATGTTTTTAAATAAGTACTTTTAGAATAACATGGAAAAACACTACTTACTGATATTTTTCAGCAGATGCTTTTTACACTAAATCAGTACATTGTTCAATGCTGTGAGTCACGGACAAGACTGTTGCTCAGGTGTGTTGAATTGGTGTGGGTCTGTGGTGTATTGGTGTTCTGTGGTATATTATTGTTCAAAATATTATTAATTTCTAATAATCTAATAAAATTACAATTGAGAATTTGCAAGAGAAACATGAGGTTGATTGTTATAGTAAATGGATAAAAGTATTGTAGACGTTACTAAACGACAAAACATAGGTAGGAGAAACATCAGAGGTAGTACATTTATTTTAGAGGTTTGAAAACAAAACTAAATAAATAAATTAACAAAATATTGATTTTTATTCTGAAGAACTAATGGCTGAAGTGTAATATAAGATAGGAAACTAATCATTTGTTTCAAAAAATATGATAGCTAAACGTAGAACTGGTTGAAACTCAGGTTAATTCTTGCAGTTTTTGTGTTGTACATCTTGATGTTTTTAAATAAGTACTTTTAGAATAACATGGAAAAAAACACTACTTACTGATATTTTTCAGCATGATGCTTTTTACACTAAATCAGTACATTGTTCAATGCTGTGAGTCACGGACAAGACTGTTGCTCAGGTGTGTTGAATTGGTGTGGGTCTGTGGTGTATTGGTGTTCTGTGGTATATTATTGTTCAAAGAGTAGTTGTTAATTATATATTCAAATATAGTATTTGATTTTGAATGTGTTTTATCGTTTAGAATGTATTGTGAATGTTTTTTGTGGTGTTTATATATATCGTAGTTTTCTGTTGTGTTTAGTTTGTTGCTTTTTTGATGTAATGTAGTATTTATAGGTTAGTCTCTATATATGTGTATGTGTGTTGTGTGTTCTGTATATGTATGGTGAAGTTTGATTTGGGTTGTGTGTTTTTTATGGTTTTTATGAGTTCCTAGTATCATGGGGTAAAGTTTCTCCCGGTTTGACCTATGTAAGAGCTGGGGCAGTCATTGCAAGTGATCTTGTATACTCCCGCCCTGTCGTGTTTTCTGGTGTGTTTTTGTATATAAAGAACATTTATCCCAATTGAAATATAATAAACCAGAAAAATCAGCTGTGGGAAAGCACTGTTTAGAGCAGAACCATGTATTAGAAGTGACGATGTGACCCTTATAAAGAATATAACAAAGTTTAAATAATTAGATGCTTGGGAAGCCTTATTTATAAACAGATTTAAAAATAAACACAAGAAACATACACAACTCACAATTACAACACCTTAATTTCATATGCGTTACAATGACTTATGTCGTCGTTGTCAGTAATGCTACCACAAACATAAAACTTTAATTAAAGAAAAAATCAAAGTTATATATTTATTCTAATTTTTAATTTAAAATATTTCAATAAATATGTTTTTATACATATTGTTTTTCTTTAAAGTTATATGTTTGTGGCAGCATCACTGATGATTATGGCGTTAGTCATTGAAACGTATAAGAAAACAAAAAGTGTTATAATTGTGAGTTGTGTATATTTCTTATGTTTATAACCTTAACTCCCAGCCCCGCTCGATTGTTAATCTGGTTACGCCCATATCCAGTTCTAACCTTTATGTATAAGTAAGACATGGTATGTACCACTTGTTTAGTTGCAGTTCTAGATTTGTAGTAGTGTATTTTTAATAGATTTGATAATTGAAAAGTGTTTGATATTAAAATATATTGTTTTGTGAGTTCGTGTGAAGCTATTTATTTTCTTATGACTTTCATATCAAAACTAGCTAAACTCATACTCCACCTGTTACGATTACTAGACTCCTGTCAGACATGGTGATGTAACCATTAACAATGAATTAATTCTAATCAAAACTTTTCTAGTAAGTTGAATTAGTTATTGATTTTTGCAATTATTGCTCTAGTAGTAGTTTTTGCAGTTGTTGTTCTAGAGTGATGTATTATTAATAAATTCTAGAAATTTATGGTATTTTTCACTTAAAATGTGTGATACGATTTCATAAAAACAGCTGATTTTATGCTATAGGACATGTGCTAAAACAGCTATTTTAAGGCATAGCTAATGCTACTTTATTTATGTTAATTGTAATTATTTTATCAAAAGTAACTAAAATAAAATTTTCTTTATTGACCTAAGAAGAAATTGACTTTAAAAAATCGTTGTTTATATAAATTGTTTTTATTTTGTTTATAATTTTTGTCCTAATAATATTTTTGTATTTATTATGGGCTTCAGTAATTTTGGATAGGACTGAGTACATTAAACTAAGAGAAAAGCTGAAATGTTGACAGGAACTGTCATGAAGCAAAAGAAAAGTGACAGTATAGAAATAAATAAGAGTCAGAATAATGTCAAATACTATATAAATAAAAATAAAAATAAAAATTAAATTGATCGTTATAGTACAGATTATTAGTTATCATTACAAAGCACAACAGTTTAAAAAATTGAATGTTAAAATATATAAAAGGCTAACTGTAAAATTGTTTGCTAAAAGTAATTAAATCAGAATGATTTTTAGAACAAGTAGATAAGTTCAACCTTGAGCTGTGTACATAGCCAGGCTACTTCAGATATGTGTTGACTTTTAATAATTGAATAATATATTCCAATTTCTATGTTTAAATATTATTATATTTAACCCTAGATTCATAATCTACGTTTCTTGGTTACACTAATCATAATCTTTCGTCTGTGATACTGCCTGGAAAAAAATTAAAGTATATACATATTTTTCAAAACTATTTAATTCAATGTAATATTACCTTAGTTATAATTAAGTTGTTACAGAGTTGAAATTTTCATTTTTGTCGTCTATGAACAGTCTGTACACATTTTTGCTTGATGTTCAAGACAGTAAAACGTTTTGTAGCTGAAGGAAGAGGATTTAGTCATCTTCCTTTTTCTAGATGGACGAAATGCACATATTTTCCTTCCAGCATGTTTTTGAGGTTCAGAGTCATTTAGTAATGTCTCTTCTCCTAGTATCTTTTGTATTTTAACCTTTAGATTCTTTTGTAGAGTTGGTATTTGTATTCTCTTCTGTAGGTGCAGTTTTGGTAGTTGTTCACACACTTGTTTGGTAAATTCTCTTTGGCAGATAAGTTTTTTCACTTCCTTAACCTTATTGTGAACATATATCACGTAGGAATTCACTAATGTACAGTTTTTATAATACGAAAAAAAAAAAAAAAATGCAGAGATGCCATTTCTGTGTTTTTTGGCTACATGACATATTCGAAAACACTTTGTCAAAACCTTCAACTGCCCCTTTAATTGATTTATAGAACTCAACCATTTTTGCTTTCCCTGTAATCTATGCTACTCTGCCATACTCATGAGTAGTAGAGACCAGGTATACCATCGTAGATTTTTTGGTTTTGTATGAAACTAATATAGGTTCATTGTCAGAGGTGAATAATACTGAATCAGTCTTCCTTGTAATCAGTTCCTTCATTTCTGGAGGGATTTCTATTTTATCACTTCGTAGAGTACTTACAGCTGTTGATTGATGGTTTCTCAACAAGCCTTTTGTTAATGGGTTTGGATGTAAAACAATTATCCATTGTTACATTTCTATTTGTGCCATGCTTAGATTTCATCAGTTCTATTGTAAAATAGGCCTGATGGCAGGCCAGTTGTGTTCAAAGACTTCTCAAAGTATGGCATACCGCCAAATAGATTCTTTGTTTTACGTCACATAGCATAACTATTTTTAGTTTGTATTTACTTTGTTTGAAAGGTAAATACATCCTAAATGAGCATCAGCCTCTGGGAAAAAAACACTCATCTCTCAGACGACTACGCAAAGAAAACGTAACATAATCTCATAACAAAACTTACTGTCAAATGGCTGCGTGGGATGACAGTGAAACTAGAAGGTTGAGAGGAGAAGGAGACACCCTTCTCACTCTCCTCCATCATATCAAAGTACGAATTCCTGAAATCTTGCCTTGTCTAACAGACGAATGCTTATGGATCTAGTGTTAAATTTAGACTTGGAAAATTTCGCTTATTTAAATTAATTTAATTAGTGATATGATATATTTATAATCAATATGGTTACAACAACCAACTTTAATTATATTAGTATAATTTGGGACAACTTTTTAAAAAAAGAAATCAAATTAATTAAATGGAGTGAAGATGGAATCAAATTATATTAAATGGATATTTTCTAGGGATCAAACCTGGCATAAAATATTCATAAAATTCTGGAAGTAGGTTTAATATGTAGACATTCATACATAAGTTGTCCAAATTAAATATGATTAATGAATTAATAATGATCAGAAATAACTTCAGATTTAATGTAGGTTGTAATCATCTTGAATTCTCTGAATAAATCATAAGTAATTATTGAGTAACTAAATGAAAGTTTACTTGCTGACGCATTTCGAAACAATAGTTTCATTGATGAAGCCAATCCACTACTGTCGGCGATCGCTCAAGATTGCAGGAATATGATCTTAGAGTGTGGAGGGGTGTGTGATTTAAGTGGGATGCTTACTATACAATATAATGGAATCGGGCGATAGATTCAAAGTGTATGAGGTTGTATAAGATATGTTGTTTTTGTGTAGTGACGTTTGAATATTTCAAATTTTTCTGTAGAGATTAGTTTTCTATTATGGATTAATGTGTGGAGAATATTTAAACTAGTATGAATGTTTGTCTATGTGTTAGTGCTTTGTATAGTGTTGCGTAGATGGATCTCAGATTTATGTTTTTTATATTGTTGATGGGTTCTTTGGATCTTTTGTTAAGAGATCTGCCGGTTTGGTCAATGTAGAAGCTGGGGCAGTTATTACATGTTATTTTGTATACGCCGGATAGATTGTATTTGTCTGTTTGATGTTGAAAGGGTTGTATGTATTTCTTAAAATGTTCATTGTATTGTATGGTATTTGGTAATTGAGTTTTCTGAATGTGGAAGCAATTTTGTGTGTTTGTTTTATTTGTTGTGAGGATATGAATTTATTGTTTTTTGTGTGGCTATTTGATTGTGTTGTTAATGTTTAATTGTTTTCAGTATGTTATCTATAAGTGTATGTTGGTATAAGTTTTGCTGAGTGATGTATTTTATTGTATTAAGTTTTTAATCAATGTCTTTTTGTAGCATAGTTTTAATGATTTGGTGGTGAAACAGATTAAATGCAGCGGGTTTGTGTTGTGTGGTGTGATTAGATGTGTTGTGTATGATAGTATCAGTGGATGTTGGTTTCCTGTATATTTTGAAATTGTGTTTGTTTTCAAGTTTGGTGATTTAAAGGTCAAAGAAATCTATTTTAATATTGCCTTTGTATTCGAAGGTATATGTTAGGTTTTGTTGTATGGTGTTGATGTTATTGTGTAGTTGTTGATCTGTCATTTGTTACCATTGTATGTTAGTATTATGTCATCTACATATCTATGGTATTATATTATTTTATATATATATTATGAGATGTGGGAACCTATTTGCGGGTCATCATTTTGTGTGTAGAATTTGTGTTGGTATATGAATGCTTTTTACTTAAATTTGCAATTGTTTATATTTTCAATTTTTTTTGTATGTTAAACCACAATTCACTTTAAATTATTACAGTAAACTCCCGATTATCCGTAGGCAGATTAACCGGTTTGCGGATTATCCGGGGTCTGCCATTGTTTTACAAATATCCAATTTTTATTCCAGTCAGATTCATGTGTTTAAATTTCCAAATGGTGAATTACGACGTAAATACATATAAGGCTTAATAGAGGTTAAGATGAAGGGAATAGATATGTAAATATGTACGTACTAATTTTTACATATAAAGGGAAGCATCCCGACGCGGGGCAGCGAAATAAAAGGGGCGAGCAGACTACTGTATATAAGAGACAATGACAAAATGCTTGGACGACCGAAAACCTAATGTGTATCATAAGATTGTAAACAAATGTCAGCTAATCTCGACTATAAATAGTCTAGGACGTGACATATGCATGCATTATCCATGTCTCTGTCATATACATTATCGATCTTTATGGCTTTGAGACACACGTGGCCCAAAATGGTTTTCAAGAAACTTAGATCTCACATTAAAGCTAAATCAATGCTCACAAAAAAACAGACGAAAGTGACAGATTTTTTTTTTTTTAAGTGAAAGTATTATGTGTAAAGGAAATTACATATGTACATACATCCTTACTTTTGACATATACTTATGTACGTATTGTAATAGTTAGACATATAAATGTACATGTTATAATCCGTCAAATACATCGACATTTTAAATTATTTTCTGTATTTATTTTGTCCTCTGAAGATTATTTGTGAATTGCATTAACCGGGGTCATTATTTGTGTAACTTATGGTATAATAATCGAATATTTATCGATCGTTTTGCGTATTATTCGTTATCCGGCGTTGCCGGGCCACCCTATTCCACGGATAATCAGGAGTTTACTGTATAAAATTTACCAAAATTTAATGTCGATTAAATTTTTAAAACTTTACAAAAATGACTGGCTATTGAAATGTGTACAGTTAAGCAAGCTAATATATGATGTAAGATACAAAAACTATTATTTACCATGTATGTTTGTCTTTATTTACTATCTTTTAATGGGTAATGTCATTGCTATTACAGTCAAGAAAAATATGTTACTGGTCAATATGCAGTTTGTTACTGGTACAGTTATTCTTATTCAAAATTTAAGGTGAAAATGGATTTTTTTAAAAAAAATGTAGGTGGGGATTTCTAATAGATGGGAGACGCATTACATTTTTAGAAAATTAATATATCTATTGCCATGTTCTGCACAAATGCAGCTGCACTACATGCCATCAATTGCTAATAAATACTAAATGATAATCCCCACAAAGCAACATTTAAAACTAATAAACTAGTAAATTTTTATTTTATGTTTACCTTTGCCATTGCAACTAGAAATTCTTTGAATGGTAATGGGAGACATATCATCATCATGGACTGACAAAATTAGGCGAATTCTATCTTCCTTCAAATGTTTAGGTAATGAAGTTATCAAATTAAATACTGTTCCAGGCTGTAAGAAATATTAAAGAATTACATTTAAATATATCTCAACAAATTATATACAGACAAAATGTATGTGTTATTAATATTATTAATGAATTTTATTTTTTTTTAACACACACACACTTTTTGTGTATTTGAATTATTTGGTAGCGTACAACATTGTCAACTTTAGATAAAATAACTCTACTATACTATTTGCTAAAGCATTATAACATACGCCATAAAAAACTGATATTGTAGATTAGGGATAGCCAACTAGCAGCCCAGGGGCGGCTTGCGACCCATGACCTGGTTTTATGTGGCCCCAGATGAACTTTAAAAACATTAGATTATTGAAGTATGAATAAAACTAGAATATGAAAATATAGGTTGCTATAGGCTATGGGATATAGGTTGAACATTGCACTTAAGAGCTCGGTTTAAGTAAGAGCTCTGTGATTTGCAAAGTGGCCCATTTTTCAGACAAGGTCGGAAACTAGCACTGCATTTTGGAGTCAAATGCCTGAGGAAAGATCTTTGGAGGCAAACTACGTGTCTTCGGTAGGAAAATAATTTCAATGTTTGGAGGCACATACCTTTGTAAGTGTACCTTTTCAACAACGATATGTATAAAATCAACTCACCGCAACAGACTCACACCAATCTTCGAGATCTGTTAAAGGTTGCTACCAGTTCTATTCAGATTGATTTTGATGAACTGTTGAACGATTGTGTTCTCACTAAGCAAAGTAAGTAGGCCTAAATACTTATGGATTGTTCTAAGTTTAAATAAATTAGAGTGATATCCAATACTGTGATCTGATAAGTGTAAACATGATTTATTAACCACTAAAATTTTAATATTATACTAATTTTGATCCTTTATACATTGAGCTTGATATTAAATGTACTATATACACAATTTGTTGCTTAACGTTTATTGATTCATATTATTAATTATACGACTCATACTATATGATATACACACATTTATGCTTATTAATTTATGTTTGGAGTTAGTTCTGTGGCCCTCGAATTCACAGAAAATATTGAAGTGGCCTTTAAGATAAATAAATGAAACCTCTCAACCACAAATAACTTTCTTCTTTTATTTAAAACCTTATGTACATTTTGATTGCATAGCATTCACCCTCAAAGATAATTTACAATGAAAAAATATAGGTATTTTCATTGTAAATTACCTCTGAGGATGATTGCTATGCAATTGTAATATACATAAGGTTTTAAATAAAAGAAGAAAGTTATTTGTGGTTGAGAGGTTTCATTTATTTATGTTAAACACTACACCACAGTTGTTTTATACAGTTATGGCCTTTAAGAGTTAAGAAGTTGGCCATCCATGTTGTAGACTTTCATTTTCATGTATAATACATTTATTTAGGACCTTCTATTTCTCTACAAAATGATATGTAAAATACGAGTATTGATGTTCAGTGAATCTGTATGAGTTGCATATTGTGGCATCTGCTTAGAGACGGAAAACGCTGTGTTTTAAAAATACTCTGAGAAGGTATACTTTAGGTTTACAGAAAGGGTTGGCATCACGTTTATTATCCATTCCTACAGAGAAAATTGCCTGAAGACAATTTTTGGATATAGCATTTGTTCTTTATTTTCATTCACTTTCAAAAATTGTTTTATATTGTATGGCTTGTCACACTAGCTTTTGAATAATTTGGAATTTTTGTTTTACTTCTGAGAGTTCTAGGGGTCCTTATCTGGAAAATGTTTTTAACCTAACGTTTTTACATTCATATCCGAGTCAAAATAATTGTCACACTTAGACCTCTCTTTATATATGTTTATGCAAGTAGTTGACCACTTTTCTAATTTTTGAAAACATCCTTTTAATAAGGACTGGGAAAATAATACACTTGTTGCTAATACTTAAACTATGTACTTTATTTTTCATTTACATAAAAAGTTAGAAAATGTCTTTAGAACTTTAAGTAAATAAATCTTAGCGTTTTGTCCAATTCTTTAGTCAGATATTGAGTTTCTTAAATATTTCAAGAAAGAAAAATTTCTGCTGTGCAAGTTGTTACTGTTAAAGTGGCCAAAATGTGTAAAAGTTTATTTAGCAGAAGAATAGATAGCTTTATTACACAACTTTACAGATTTAACTGTATTGTTAGACAAGTAAGATTTTTTTATCATTTTTAAGATTGTATGATCTGTTTTTACCTATTTCCATTAATTTCTGGTGCCCAATTTTTATTTTTTTTTCAATATGGTCTCTAAAAAAGACTTTCAAGTCACTCAAGTAAGTGGTATATAAATATGTGTACTGCCCTTGAAACATGATCATAAGCAGACGTACTTGTATTTGTATTTGTAACAGTATTTGAAAGCAAGAAACTAAACTCTTTAGCGGATGAAATAAATAAAACCACTAAACATTTATCGTTGGAAAACAATTTTTACTTTAATTTATATTCTTGCTAGAATGAAATACTTATAGGTAAGGCAGGATAACATCGGTCAGGTCAGCTACCATGTTTATAAATACTAAATTAAGTTTAATTAAAGTTAACACGATATCCACAGTCGTCTGGCAGTACAATATTCACCGTGTCAGTTAAGCAAATCATAAATAATACTCATATAGCTAGATTAAAAAAATTATAGTAACTTTTCTATTACCTCATAAAACTCAATAAAATTGTCCAGTGTATATATTTCTTGTGCTATATTCTCGGCAGTAATGTTTATTTCAGCCCTTCCAGTCCCATTTACAACAATAGCTAAACACAATGCATCCATATCAGCTGCGAACCAAGGACTTATTAGAGGGAAGGGGTTTGTAATGTTTGACTCCAATGCTGAAATCAAATCAATCGCATGGTTCTGCATTATTCATATGGTCCAAAGGTATAACAATCCAATGTAACTAATTTAAATATTAAAATATTTCCCACTAACATTACAAGTCATAGCTTCTCACATTGTTAGTTCAAGTGTAACAATCCTAAGCTAGTTGTTAGATTTAAAGTTTTTCCTACTTAGTATTAAGACAGATTCCTTTTTTTACAATATTTTTTTATTTAAATAAATAAAATTATACTTGAATTTGTGTACTTATTTCTTATTTCTCCAGTTTAATGTGATAGTCCTAAGGTGAAAAACACACTCTATGTTGATTATTTTATTACTGAATAATAAAAATAATTATTAGAAAAGTATATAAATACCGAACAAAACTATTTAAATAAATGAACAAATACCACAAATGATTTTTTCTTTTATTTAAAACCTTATGTACGTTTTAATTGCATACCAATCATCCTCAGAGGTAATTTACAATAAAAATACATTGGACCAACATTTTTTACTAAATATAGTATATACAACGGTAACTACTAAATAAAATAAATGTTGCTTTTTTGTATATTATTATTGTAAATTACCTCTGAGGATGATTGCTACGCAATTGAAATGTACATAAGGTTTTAAATAAAAGAAAAAGTCATTTGTGGTATAGAGGTTTCATTTATTTAAATTAAACATTACACCACAGTTGTTTTTTACAATTTGAACAAAACTAGTTTACAAAATTTGATGAATGAGGTTTAGTGGCTTTGATTTAATCTGTCACCACTAGGGTGGGAACATATGTAACAAATTTGATTGAAAACAATATTTATTGTTGTAAACATGTTTATATCTCATATATTAAGGAAGACGAACACATTTTAAAGAAAATCATACAGCTATTGAGTTAAAAGTTGTTAAAATTGAAATAGCCAAGAAAATTCTGTAATTTATAGCGGCTCTAATTGCTGCTGACAAAAAATGATGGTTAATCATATGTTGCAAATTTAAATGGAAATGAAGTAAAATGTTTTTACGTCTGTAAGGGGTAAAAATATAAAAAGAAAATATATTTTTTCAAATTTACCTTGAATTTGTTGGTCAATAGATGTTCCTTTTTTATTGTGCATTTAGCATTTACTCTTAATAATTAGCTAACCTTTATAAACTAAGACTACCTGATACACCAGAAACTACATAAAGACTTATTATTTTGTGGCATAAATTATAAGGCATTATACAGTGAAACCTGTCTTAGACGGACTCTGTGTTAGGCGGAATCCCGTCTATCGCATAAAACTTTAAAAGTCCCGACTGTCGTCTATTTAATTTACCTGGTTAATAACCTTCATAAGCCGGAAACTGTCTAACGCGGAAGCGGAATAAGCAAAAGGATGAGTGATACTTATTTACTACGTCTTAGTTCTGCATAAATCTGATCATATACGTGCTGTAAAATATAAAGTTACAATTACTTCTGTTTAGATAAAATACAGTTTATAATATATTTTTTTACCATAACAAAATTCACAGATTGCTGATATGCACAAGATAACGCAATGGTATACAAACATCCATAATTTACGATAGGCTATATGTCAGCACTCGTTTCCTTCAAGAAAATGCAATGAATGGTTTACAAACATCCACGACCAGACATATTGATAGACATATTGAAAGGCGAGAGACCGCTTCATTCTAAAAGGCAAAAAACATGCGCAAATAGAAGAAAAAGAAGAAATTGAAGACGGACCAGTCGTAGAAAACAAAATAAAAACATTTGGCGAGCTTTAATGAAAATTTGTGAGTTAGAAGATTTTGCGGTACGTATTAACAGCCCGGAAATGTGTCGCCATTTGTTACAAATAAAAACAATAACTGAAACACAAGCGAGTAAAAAAACGAAAGTGAAGTGTTATCTCTGTAGGAATTAAACAGTCAGTACTTAATCGGAAATAAATAATTAAATTAAATACTGTATTAGAACAAATGTAGACACGATGACAATTAATTGTCCGTTATCTATGTGGTGTTGGTACAGCGCCATACAGCTGATTAGTAGAAATAATAGTCTTATAGCTAAGAATACCTGCGGCATACCCTCACCCCAACACTAAAAATAGACTCGGCAAACGTTTTGTGATGTTACCATCATACAGTACACTACTACTGTATAAGCCGAAAACCTGTCTTAAACGGAAAAAAATGCCGGCTTAAACAGGTTTCACTGTACTATAAAAAATACAATTTACCATGATAGAATGCTACACTATTACTGCTCAACATTGCTAAATTACATTTAAATATCTAAATAATTATGTACCTTGACTTGTAACACAGTTTGCTTCTAAATTATATGAATTTGCTTGTGAATAAGACATTGTAAAATATTTTGCATCTAATAGTTCATTCGATGGAGAAGGTTTCCAACTGAACACGTGTTCGTGGAACTTTATCTGCAATGCTTCATGTGAAAAATCCAGGTAAATATTGTTAATAGCACTTTCATCATTACCTATACAACTCCAAAAGTCCTAAAAAAACAATTATTACTTTAACTTGTATAAATGCTAAAAAAACAAATAATTTGGAGATAATCAGCAGTGCTGTAACCACAAATTTGAATCCCTTTCCTCAAAACTCAACCATGATGACCTTATTCTAGCCTTTTAAGGCATAAGTTACCTCCCTAAAAACTTCTAAGTACTAGAAGTTATTCAAAATTTTGAGATAGCATCAATATGTTTTATCAATATAAAACATAGGTAAGAAAAATAATTGCTTTATATTTTTTCTGTATTCAGAATTTTAACTTGTCTGATTAATCAGAATGCAATTTCATTTTTTTTTTTTTTGTAATATACATGTATGTATGTATGTATGTACAATAAATGATAATTTATTTTATTTCATTCTCTCATATTTCTTTTTGTGTTTTCTCTTCGATTGACAAAGACCACTGTGTGGTTGAAATATATCATTGTTTAAGTGCTTTTATGTGTTTTTATTTCAAGACTACAGAGTGGACTCTTACCAAGGTAAGTCTGTCAGTCTCCTAGTCCAAAAAATCTATATATATATATATATATATATATATATATATATATATATATATATATATATATATATATATATATATATATATATTAGGGATGGGCCGATTCTGATTCTCGATTCCAGGAATCGTCGATTCTAGGTGGTATCGAGGAATCGTCGATACTCGATTCTTTATCATAAAAGTGTCGATTCCGATTCCTATTTTGTTAACTATTAAGATATGTATGTGGAGTAATTTATTGGAAAAATAATTAATTACCAACTATATCTTATTTATGTATTGGTTGATTTGAATGAATTAAATGATTAAAGTAAACGAAAATATAACGAAAATATTATTATTTATGAAGCAACAGCGATCAAGATCGTAACCATTTCTGGTCGTTTGACATCGCTCGTCTCTCTCTCTCTCACTAGAGCGGGTTCGATACTCTCTCTCTCCCCCCCCACGTGTCTTACTGCCACTGATTTATAGATGTCAGAACAAAACACAAAAAAGTACAGTAAAAACTCGATTAACCGTGGCCATGATGGTTGAGCGAATAGACGGATAACAGAAACACCGTATTATTCCTCCGAAACTTAACCTCAATAAATTATATTATAGACAGATATCACTCTCACGGTAATGTAATATATTTTGGAGCGAAAAGAAAATAAACACGATTGTAATAGCAAATGAAACTATTTATTACATAATAAACAGATCCGCACAGTAGCTAAAAATGTAGTAAAATAATGTACAGTAATATAAACTTACAGGTGAAATAGTTCGTGTAGTTTAACAAACAAAGCGAACGCGTCACTGTTCCTTAATACTTTAGCTACCGGCCATAATATCGCGTTTTCATAGAGAATTGCCAAAATATTTTAAGCTCATTTTTAAATCATGTGTTCTTATACTTTGTTCCCCTATCATATCTAAGTATGAATATACGTTTTTCATCATAATATTTATAAAAATACGTGTCAGACCAACTGGCCCAACATAGTTTTTTTCCTACCGTAAATGAAACGTAAATAAACTCTGTCGGACCAATTTACCCGACATTGTTTTTGATTTAATTAAATTTTATTATCTGTGCAACACTGTTTTGATATTTTTTGTGTTTTGTGTTAGCAAGAAACAACAAAACCATAATTTCATGTCTCGGCTACCCAAATAATAAACTGACTGGTGATAAAAGTGTTTTTGCGCCTATCACTAAGACACGTAAACGTGTCACATGTGATTGATTTGTGAGTTTATAAATATTTTGAATATAGAACTAAAGTGTAATATATTCTTTCACTGATAAGTAATGCTTTAGGTCCAGTAAATACTATCCAAGATTCATATTAAGTAAAAGTTTTGACACCAAATAATTTACTTGTTAAGGAATTTACGTTATAATTTATTTCCTAGTAAGGATGAGTTTATCTAAGTGTATCAATGTTTGTACTTAACTTTCACAAAGTCCGTTTTTAAGGATTATTTTACAACTAAATATTTAGTCAATATTTCCGACTTACTTTTAAGGTTTCGTGAAATTTTGAAAACAGTAGTGAAAATCATTACAATACGTTATAACAAATATGTGTGTCGGCCCGTAACTACGGACAAAAAGCTCTTAGAATAACATCATGTTTTTAATCCCGTCGGCGTTTATCTATCAAACAAAAACCATCGTAAATACATCTGTAAGTAGTGTGAAGCTTGTTGTTAATTACTGTGCCTTAATTTTTCCAAAAGTAGCAACACCAGCTGAGTAGTACTAATAAACATAAAGCGTTAAGAGGCCCGATGGTATTCGGTTCAGGGTACTGGCCGTCGCGTCAATTTGATGACGGTTAACAGAAACTGGCGGTGGAAAACCACATAATATATCAAATATGAAAAAGCACTTAAACAACATTCATTTTGCCCAAATTTATCAACAAAAATCTATACTTGAAGAAACTTTATCCTCAGACACAGGACCTACAAGTGATAGTCGGTTAAAAATCAACTGGGATTGAGTAATAAATACAAAATAGGCCTGAATCAGTTGCACTTGTTCCAGACACCTGCAGAATAAAAGGTCCCACCAGATGTGGAGAAGGTATGCCCCACTAATCCAGAGTGTTGGGGAAGAAGGTACCCCAGGGGAATTGACAGTAGAAGAAGAAGTAAACAATTGTCTGGGGGTACCATTAGCCAGTCCAGATTGTGATGTTGGGAAGTATTTGGCAGTACAAAGTGCCAAATACCCTCATTTAAATGCAATGGCAATAAAATACCTGTCTGCCCACTCGCGACAGTGTTTTCTGAAAAACCTTTCTCAACTTCAGGAGCTATATGTGACTAGCGATGAAACTAGCTTCACCCACAACGTTTTCAAATGCTTGTGTTTTTGAACAGAAATGTACATTACCTGCCAAACTTTTAAATATTAAAAACTATCCTATTTGTATTAATTGTTTACTTTTTATGTTGTTCGTTTGTTTTTAATTTTTGTTTTGTTTGGGAGACAATGTAAATAGGCTTAGGAATTTTTTAAACATCATAAAATAAGTAAAGTTAACATTTTTAACTTTAAAATATGTTATTACTTTAATCTGATATGTTTTTATGTTTAAAAAAATTCCTATTGATAAATCAAGGTTGAAGTTTTTGTGTAGCCTATTACATTAAAACAGAACTTTTATAAGGTTTTGCCATATGACCAAGATGTTAACTAAATTAATTATTAGACAACTAGAATGTAAGATAATATAACTTGAAAGAATCGAGAATCGAGAATCGACTAAAGAATCGAGAATCGAACCGAAAATTTTAGAATCGGAATCGAAAATTTTAGGAATCGGCCCATCCCTAATATATATATATATATATATATATATTTATATATATATATATATATATATATATTCTTGATATTTTACGTTATCCATTGTTTTTCTGTTGCACTGACTTTATGAAGTTAATATATTACTATTGTAAGTAATTTTATCCACCATTAAGTGCAATGATTTTACCTTGTGTGATGAGGCACCTTTCGGTCACTTGACTATTCACTGATATTTTTCTGGTCACTGCCCCGACCAGAAAAATATCAGTGATTCGACAATGGTCAAGTGACCGAAAGGTGCCTCATCACACAAGGTAAAATCATTGCACTTAATGGTGGTTATATTACTTACAATAGTAATATATTAACTTCATATATATATATATATATATATATATCGCAATATGTATTCTTCTGTATCAATAAAGAACCAAGTCAAAATACAAATACAAGAATTATAATTGAATTTACAATTCAAAGCTTTTTGTTGGCTAACAGTACCAACATCATCAGGATTTCCTGATGATGTTTTTACTGTTAGCCAATGAAAAGCTTTGAATTGTAAATTCAATTATAATTCTTGTATTTGTATTTTGACTTGGTTCTTTATATATATATATATATATATATATATATATATATATATATATATATATATATATATATATATATATACTTACAACTTTTTTTAAAAAAATGTTTTAACTTGCCTATAGTAGCACTTACTTTTTTTGTGTTGAGGACGGCCGTTTCGGGAGATGTGTCCCTTTGTCAACTCAGACCGTGACAAAGAGACACATCTCCCGAAACGGCCGTCCTCAACACAAAAAAAGTAAGTGCTACTATAGGCAAGTTAAAACATTTTTTTAAAAAAAGTTGTAAGTGATTACTAGTAGCTCACGCGAAGATGGAATCAACAAATATATATATATATAAATAACGCAATAATCACAACAATAATCCAAAAATTCCAATAATAAATGGACTTATTAAATTACACAAAATTGAGAAACCAATTAGACCATTAGTAAATTTTATAAATGCCAGTTCTTATAAAATATCTAAAATCATAACATCTATTCTTAAAGATAAAATGAAACTAAATAATAATCATACCATAATTAATTCTATTAACCGTATTGAAAAATTAAAAATAATTAATATTGATAATAAATCAAAATTAATATCATTAGATAAAAAAATATGTACACAAATATTCCTATAAAAGAGACTCTCAATATTATAAAATATAGATTAGAGCAAAATGAAAAAGATAGAAAATTAATATTAGAAATTATAAATACATAAAAATAATATTAAATCAAAATTATTTTTCATATAATATAAAAATTTACAAACATTAAGATGCTCTTGCCATGGGTTCTCCCTTATGGAATATAGTATCTAAAATATTTTTACAATATATAGATGATAAAATAAATAAAATTTTACAGACATTTGATAAAAACGTTTATTGGTTTAGATATGTAGATGACGGTTTTTATATATCTAATAATAATGGTATAAACTTAATAACTATTTTAGATAAAATAAATGAGATAAATAAAATTATTAATTTTACTTATGAAATGGAGAGAAATAATTAGATCAACTTTCTAGATATAACAATTATAAGACATAATAATGAATTTGAATTTAACATATATCGTAAACCGACACAAACTAACAAAATTATACCTAATAATTCTAACCATCAGTATAATCAAAAAATGGCTGCATTATACAAATTATTATATAGGTTACCTAAAGTACCTATGAATAATGAAAACATAATAAGAGAGAAAAACATTATCTATCAAATTGCAATTGAGAATAGCTATAAAAAGAAAACTGTTGATAATTATAATATTTTAAAGAAACAAAATAATAATCTAATTTACAAAAATAATGATGAAAATGTCATATGGACTTCATTTACATTTTTTGGTAATGAAATAAAAAATATCACAAAATTGTTTAAAGGTAGCAACATAAAATTCGTATATAATACTAATAATAAATTAATAAATATAATGAATAATAATAATATTATTAATATGCAAGAGAAAAACGGTGTATATAAATTAGAATGTGAATTTTGTAATAAAGTTTATATAGGACAAACTAAGAAAAAACTTGAAGATAGATATAAAGAGCATTTTAATGCATATAAAAAGCCAGAAATTTATAAATCAAATTTTGCTAGTCTTGTATTAATAATAATCACATATTTCCTAATATAGATAATATGATACTTATAAAAGAAATTAACAAAGGCCTGAGAATGAATATTTATGAAGCTTTAGAAATACATAAATATAATACTAATAATGAGTTGATAAACGAACAAATACAATTAAAATCTAAATTTGATAATATATTCAGTGTTTGTAATGTTAGGGCAGCAAAATAACAGTTTAACAACATTGTAATTGATTTGGCATAGCTATTTATTTGATCTAATTTGCACATATGTTAATTTTAATTGTTTAATATTCCTGATGATGTTGGTACTGTTAGCCAAGGAAAAGCTTTGAATTGTAAATTCAATTATAATTCTTGTATTTGTATTTTGACTTAGTTCCTTCTATATATATATATATATATATATATATATATATATATATATATATATATATATATATATATATATATATATATATATATATATATATGAAGTTGATATATTACTATTGTAAATACTTTTATCCACCACTAAGTGCAATAATTTTACCTTGTTACCTGACCATTGTCGAATCACTGATTATTTTTCTGGTGTAGATGTTCGGTCCGTGATGTTGGTATTTGTTGATGTTACACGCATTTTCTCTTGATCTGCGTTTATGAATTTTTATATAGTATGTCTTCTGTATATGTGGTCTGTAGGTTCATTAAATTGTTGTGTGTGTTTTAATAAATGTGGTATTTTTCTAGTGAGTTTAATTCTATTGGGTTATTATTTATTTCAAGTATGGTTAGGTTATTTTCGTAGTTAGTTATTTCATGTTTATGTGATATTAGGTGTGCTGCAACATTTGATACTTTTGTATTTTTATTTTTGAATGCTCTGTAATGGTCTTCAAATCTTATTTTAAATGATCTGGTCGTTTTCCCTATGTAAAATCGTTACATGTAATTTTGTAAACTCCTGATAGGTTATGTTTTTCTGTATTTGTTTTGTGGTTTGTGTTATTAAGATATTTTATTATTTTGTTGTTTGGTTTGTATGTTGGAGTGTAGTATTCTTTGTTGTATATATTTGTTAGTTCTTCTATTTTGTTATTGGTGTATTTATATTTTAGGTAGATTTTTTTATTTTTATTATTTTTGTGTTCAGGTTGTAGTGTTGTGTTGAGGTTAGGTTTTTTTGTATGTATATATATATATATATATATATATATATACATATATATAAGGGAGAACACAAAAATAACCAGAATTTGTTTTTTCTTTTATCTTTAATATTTAATTTTGGACAATGTCGTTTTTATCTCTTTCAAAGTACTCCCCATTAGACAAGATGCATATATCTAATATATCTAGGTGCTTTTCCACTTCTGAAAGCAGCTCTGGAACTCTCCTAACCTATTGCCTTTCAATGCTTCTGTCACTTTCCTTTACTTCTTCTATGCTATCAAAACGTTTTCCTTAAAGCTCCCATTTCATTCATGGTAACAAAAGAAATCGCAGGGAACAAGACTTGATGAATATCCGGGGCGGGGGATAAAGGTCATGCTACGTTTGGTCAGAAATCATCATAATGTAATAGTGGTGTGGGCGGGCACAATGTTGTGATGAAGTGTCCTCTTCCCACTCCTCCACAAATCAGGGCGCTTGTACCGCACTGCATCACACAAGTGTCTCAGAACACCGAAATACAGTTCTTGATCTATGGTTTGACCTTGAGGATACCAACTCAGGATAAATAATCCCGTTAATGTCAAAGAAACACATGAGCAATGTTTTCACATTTGATCACACTTGTCTTGCTTTTTTGGGTGATTGAGATGATGGTGAATTTCTTGGGTGCTGCTTAATTTCTACGATGTACCCATAGGACGCGATGAATGAACTTAGCCCCTACCTGATACATTTGTAATTCTTCAGTGAGAATTTTTAACACAAATTCCAAGAAATGGTAGTTAAGTCAACAAATTCATCAATTGCAGTTCTCTAGTATATCAAAATCAACTCCCAAACTTTTGTAACTGAAACGGCCGATTGCAATAATGAAAAAAATAAGTGCTACTATAGGCAAGTGTAACATACTAACATAGGTTCAAGTGTTTTTAGTTACAAATCATTTGATATAATATTAGTTAGCTTGCTCTTCTCATATGACAATGTACCCTAAATTACCCAAAATTCATAGCAAGCAAACAATTATATAATTGCAAATTCAACCATTAGTTGTAGTGACCCAATTAATAGCATCAGTCTTTCTTGTTAAATTAATCTACCTTGTGTTAATTGTTATAATGTACTGAATTAAAATTTAACTAAATTAGTTACAAACTCAATGTAAAATTAGACTTACCCCAATCTGAGCAATGTTATAGCAGTTAACATCAGATAGCATTCCTTCAATGTCTCCAATATGTGATGGAGAAATTCCTTTCTTGCAGTACTGTAAATAACTGTAGCGATTCCTGCAGTACAATGAAATCATGTAGAATCCAGGAAGATCTCTTAGGAGTGTCTTGTTTGGGAGTAATGCAATATAGATATTCGAACCACGGTAGAAATATCCTTTAAACTCAACTTTCATCTTTCTTGGCAATTTATCAACTTGAAAAAACTTCTCATTTAATCTGAATCCTTTTACTGTAGAATCACCTGAAAAATAAACTTTGCTATTCATGATGGAGAATAAAATCAACCTAATATCTTTATAGAATTCTCAATATTTCATTTAGTTTAGTTAGATGTCACATGCACGCATGCACACCCACCTACACACACCCACACACACACTGAGACGGTCAAAATGGTTGCTTAAGTTGAGAAATTAATAATTTCAAATTTTTTAATAACAAATTTAATAATTAAATAATAAGGTTTTAATTTATTGTATAATGAAACGTTGTAAAGAGTGAAGAAGCCAGTAAAATCTTGAATAATTATTATTAAGGCAAATTAAAAAGTAAAATAAAATAAAACTGTAATAACTAACTAAATTTGATAAATGGGAGTGCAGTAAAAATTTTCTAAGTGCCGAAAAAAATGCTAACTTAAGAACTAGGCCACGTAGAACTATTACTGACATTTTAAAATGACCAGCAAAATCCAAAAAGAACAATAGTGAAAACCAAATCTAAAAAATTTAAATAACAAAAAAGTTACAGCCATTTTAAAGAAATAGACTTTTTTTAGTATTCCAAAACCGATAACAGAATTATGCAGGTTTAATCGAATACGTTGTCCAACCCGCCCGTACAAGAAAAAAGCACGGAGATAACAACCAGCTAAGAGCGGGGGGAAGGGTAACATAGCCGCAATAAATACAGGAACTTAAGGACCTGTAAGGCAGTCTGTGAAAAATTTTTAATATGAGGTGCTAACGGTCATTATGAGTGTCCGGGCCTAGGACAACCACCAATGGCCACCCGATGGAACCAAACCGCCACGTTTCTGACATTTAATTCGATCCACGGACGAGGGCTTCAGACTCAGCCTCCGGGACGTGAAGATCAGAGGAGAATGGAGAAGGACTTCCATCGACTTACCAGGGATGGCTACTTCCAATGTCCAGGGACCTGGAATCAAGACGAGAGGACTCTAGGACCGGCAGGGAAATTCTTGGCAAGTCATTTTCTCTATTATATAAAAATAACGTCAAATTTAGTCAGTTAAAAATATTAGATTCAAAATTTTCAATAAAAATTAAACAATGACTTCACTCTAAGTAGAAATTTTAAATAAATGTTAAATGCAATAAAAATAATTTGTATGACAAAACTGCTTAAGTAATAAATAATAAATATTAAATTCATAAAGTGGGTTTGGCCATAAGCCAATCATTTTCAGGAAGACCAGATTTATAAATTATACAAATTTTAAAATTATTTGTTATAAAACGTATAATTTACCAATTCAATCTCAAAATCAAAGGATAAAAAATTTTATTATGTTGAATTAGGAAAGATTTTTTATTTAAATATGTAAATGTAATTAATGGATTATATATAAAATGTAGAAATTAAATATATAAAATATAAGAAAAATTTAAACAATTATTTGTGATTATAAGGAAAACTAAGAAATAGTAAAGAGAGAGTCAAATGTATTTTAGTTGAAAATATATTTATTTTTATTTTAAAAACAAGTAATTAAATGTATAATAAAAACTTTTGGTATATAAATCTATTCTGTGTTGAACAACAAATAAAACTTTTAGTTTTTCCAACTAGTAAATAATGATTGTTAAATCAAATTACAATTTTAATTAAATTTCATTAATTAATAAATATATAAAATTCAGAGCCTAATGTTTCTTCAAACGAGTTCTCTCCTGAGGACAAATTTATTGTAAAATAAATAAGCTATTCGGAAAATTAGTTGGATTTTTATAATGAAGTCCAGAGACGAGATCTACTGGCAGATCATGTTTAAAGAACACAGGAGGCTTTAAAGAAGGTAACTTAAACATGATCATATTTTGCACATCCCCTTGCTGTGCCTGCAGATCTTCTAAGATGGTAAGATTCTTTGGAAATTTTGTGTGTTCATGTTAATAGTGTTTCTTTCCAGCTGACTACTTTACTGACAAGTATGACTATTTAAAGACCCGACAAAACATGTTAACCAATTTGGGGGGGGTCATACAAACTTTAAGGTAGGAATCAGCGGGAAGTGGCTTGCGTTTAGGCGTGGCAAATAACGAGTGAACACAAGACAAATTTCAAGAACGCTCGAGGCTACACGAGTATGAGAGCGAAATGGAGATAAGCAGGCACGAATAAAAATAATAAAAAGTAACAACTCCGTAACACTATTAACGTTACGATAAGTAAACAGAAAAGAGAAGAAGACGGGGGGAATGTTGCAACACACAGACACTCAACAAAGATACAATTTTTATGAATAATGTTTGTAATAATATTACATCAACACTTAAATATAAGATAGGATATTAAAAATGTGATTTAGACAATACAGATAGAATATAATAATAATGTTTATTATATAAAATGGCAATATTTAACAGTTGTTTTTATGGTAATATTTAACAGTTGTTTTTTATCAATATTTTTACAGATTTTAAACCCGTTTAAGATTATATAAGGGAGCTCACGGAATATATTAATAAAATTTATGCTCCAAGAAAGTTTAATATCTTACTAACTTGAATAAAACTATTAGTAAGGTGTGAAATAGGAAAAAATTATAATCAATGTAAAATGTATCAAGAATTTATAAGTATATTTCTCACCAGGTGGAGGTTATATGAATATTATTACATAGACATCTGAATTAGAACAGCTAAGTTCAGAAACAGTATTGTTGTTTTAATTACAGTAGTTTTTAATATTAAGATTGTTAGAAAAATAAAAACTTTATAGTTGTGACAACTCATTAACACTGTTCTTAACTCATACAACATAGTTAGAGATTCAATAATACTAATCAGCTGTTACAAATACAACTTATTGGTAAAAGCTGTTTCAGTCAGTGTTGAACTGTTGGTTTAAAACTTATTATATTATGAAGCAGCTTGCTACTTATTATATTTCAATGGTGGCAAACAGGTAACTGATTTTTTTTTAATGTTATGAAGATAGTGAAATAGACCAAAAGCTTGTTAACTTCAAATGAAGTTATTCTTTAATACCTGAACTGAAATGTAAAATAGTTTGCACAATATTCATATAACTTATGCATTTGGATAACTAGTGGTTTTAAACTAAACAAAACTGATACTGAAAATGTAAAATTAAAAGGATAAATTTATCACTTTACACAAACATTTACCTGTGGGGAAAAAGTGTTCCTCATATTTTAAATTCCATCCCTCTGTTGTCCAAGGGCAAAGATTTTCTTTAGTGTTCCAATTCCCCCCAAACTGACATGTAGGGAAGTATCTTCCTATCACAGAATCATCTAAGCAAATAATAAAAATTTTTAATTAATTTAAAAGGTGTTTAATTTTGACAATATTGATTTAGACAAAAATAATAATAATAAATAAATCGTGTTAAATAAATAAATATAGACAAATATTAAACAAAAACCATGATACCAAGAGTATATATGTATGTACACACCTATATATCACTTACACTTTAATGTACTTAAACAAGAATTTTACTTGGTATATATGTGAGTCAGTTTTTTAGAGTCTTCTAAAAAATTTAAAAATGAGAGCACATAATTAATAGTTCTGGAAAGTAGAGTCACAAATATACCAAGTAAGTATATATACTTTTACTTCTTTGCACAGACATCCAGCTTCAAGAGTAGCCAATAGCCCGATGTCTATGGTATATTATCCTTGCAAGCCCCAATGCTTCTTGTTTATGAAAACATCTTGCCCTGTTGCTACTTCGGCTCTCAGGAAGTCCCTCATTGGTATGGGGTAGGTGAGGTTCAGAGGTGAGGAATTATCCCTTCTCGTCAGTCAACCGGTTGGGGGCGGTAGAAATAACTGCTCTGACTGGGGAGACTGAGGTAGTTGGGAATTAAGTCCTCACAATGCTACTCTCACCTCCCAGGTGAACCAAGGGCAATGCGACAGTGAAGTATGGGCGGGAAACTACCCTAACAACACAGTTGTAAAAAAGAGAGTAAAGCAGGCTGTTCGCTTCATGAGCAACAGTTAATAATGCCCTGAATTTGGGGTGTGCTTCAAGGTCAGTGACTGAATACCCAATCCAAGGTGGAAGGCATCGTGCCGAAGGATGAATGGCTGCAGGGTATAAAATGCAGTTGCACACGATCCCCTTGAGGAACCAGACAAAACCTCATTGTATGTTGTCTTGCCAGGGCAGTGGGGGCTCTGCTCTGGTCGACCGTTATTTCCCCCATACTCGTGGGACGTTAGTGGACCAAGTAAGTAAAAGAATTGATTTCGAGACTGCACAGACAGCGGGAGCCAATGAGACGGCAAACCGTGAGTCTGTAGCAGATGTGTCAATGGCAACCATCACTGGGGGTGCGGGGGCGGCTGTCAAGCTGCCGACTGCAGAAACCGGTGAAGTAGCTGTAGAGTTGAGCACGCTGTCTAGTCCTGGGGCTGCTCTGCGGACCCAGGCGACTGCAAATTAAGCAGAACATGATCAAGATCCTCCAAGTGAACCTACAGCATAGCAGGGCGGCGAGTGCTGTCGTGTGTAGGATGCTGGACAGGGGAGAGGTGGACTTGGTTCTCATCCAGGAGCTATGGATTTCTGGAGGACGAATATACGGGCTGGCGACATCTGGAGGTAAGTTGTTGTACGATAAGGACTCCGGTGTTCCCAGGACGTGTATCCTGGTTAGGAGGGGGTTGAGTGCTTTTGTACTAACGGACTTCTGCTGCAGGGACTTAATAGCAGTGACGGTGGAGCTGCGGGCGAAGGGGAGGATGAAGAGGCTGAACCTTGCCACGGCATATCTCCCCTTTGACTACGCGGGGGCTCTACCAACACAAGAGCTGAGGAGGCTGGTCGAGCACTGCGGGGCTGTAGATGAGGAGCTGCTGGTGGGGATGGATGCTAACTCCCATCACATTTCGTGGGGAAGTACAGGTACCAACACTAGAGGTGAGGAACTTTTAGCTTATCTTAGCTCTAAGAATTTACTAGTCTTAAATCAGGGGGAAGAGCCGACGTTTGTCACTAGGGCCAGACAGGAGGTCCTGGACATTACGGTGGCATCGAACCAGACGGCTAGGTATGTACTAAACTGGCATGTGTCGGATGAACCATCTTCTTCTGACTACAGACATATTAGGTATGATATCTCTCTAAATCCAGCCATGCTTCGGCCAACCAGGGATCCAAGAAGAACAGGCTGGGACTCCTACAGGAGGGACCTGGGAGTTCGGATTGAGGAGGTTGGATTGGAGTATGGTGGGAGGAGAGAACTAGAAGACTCTGCCGCATTGGTTGGCGAGGCTATAGTAGAATCCTTTACTGATAACTGCCCTCTTAGTGAGGGGAGAAAAGTAGGGGATCCGTCATGATGGAACAAGAAGCTAGCCAAACTTCGGAAGACCACCAGGAGACTCTTTAATAGAGCAAAAAAGAACGGGGAGTGGGACCAGTATAGGAAAACACTAACCGAATACAACAGGGCAATTAGAGAAGCACGCAGGAAGTCCTGGAAGGAGTTTTGTCAAGAGATTGACAAAACTCGGGAAGGGGCACGAATGCATAAAGTGCTCTCTAAGGACCCAGTTAACCCGGTGGGGATGCTAAGAACCCCATTGGGAAATATAACAAAAACTGCAGGGGAAACTGTGGAAGAATTAATCAGAACACATTTCCCTTCCAGTACTCTGAGGAAACTTGGGGGAGCAGACACTGAACCAGTTGCCAAACTCTCCACAAGTCGTGGTAAGAGGGAGGACTGGGAAGTGGCAAGGAGGATAGTAACTCCACAAAGGGTAAGATGGGCTATTGGCACATTTAAACCCTACAAATCTCCAGGTCCAGATGGGATCTATCCTGTGCTGCTGCAGCAGGGAATGGATTTGCTGGTACTGGTACTTACTAAATTATACAGGCTAAGCATTGCTTTAGGGCATGTGCCGGCAGCCTGGAAAGCTAGTAAGGTGGTCTTTATACCTAAGCCCACCGGTAACCAATCGGAAGGGAAAGGATACAGACCTATTACACTCATGTCCTTTGTTCTTAAGGGTCTTGAAAAACTGGTTGATAGGCATATTAGGGGGGGGTGCTTTGGCCATAAAACCACTGCATTGGAACCAGTATGCTTATCAACTGGGGAAATCCTGCGAGGGAGCTCTCCATCAAGTGGTTGGTAGGATTGAGCAAATGATTGCCAAGAAAGGTTGTGCCATAGGTGCCTTCCTCGACATTAAAGGGGGTTTCAATAACCCCTCAGTGGAGACGATGGTAAGTGGTGCAAGACGTCATGGAGTGGATGCAACCACTTGTGGTTGGATAAGTTCCATGTTAACAAACAGAAGCGTTTCTGTAGAGGTGGCAGGGGAGGTCAGAAGGGCGGAGACAAGTCTGGGCTGTGCACAGGGGGGGGGGGTCTCTCTCCTCTGTTGTGGTGCCTAGTGGTTGACAACCTTATTGAACTCCTGAATGAACAGGGGTACTTCTGTCTAGGATATGCGGACGACATAGTTGTTCTGATCCTGGGCACATTCCCTGATACAGTCCTTGAGGTAATCAGAAATCCTCTACGACTGATTGAAGAGTGGTGTAAAAAGGAGAACCTTAGGGTAAATCCAAAAAAGACTGCTCTCATTAACTTCACCAGACAGCGAAAAGATCTGACGACCAGGATGCCCCGCTTGTTTGGTGAATACCTTGAGTTTGTGGGGGAGGTGAAGTACCTGGGAGTTACTCTGGACAGAAAACTCACCTGGAACCCACATCTTGAGAGGACAGTTAACAGGGCCAAAAGGGCACTGATGACTGTGAGAAGAATGGTGGGTAAGAAATGGGGACTGAAGCCATCAATGATGCACTGGATGTCAACTACACCAGGTGCAGCAATGGAAGTAATACTTAACCTCCCTCCCCTTGAGCTTGTCCTTAGGGGAGAGGCGAGGCTGGCGGCATGGAGATTGCGCAACTCGAGCAACTGGGCTAACCTCCCAGATGTCTCGGGACATATGAGTATCGAGTGCGTGGTCAAAGAACCCGTCTTGGAAATGGGCAGCGACCACATTACTCGAATGTTTGCACCTGACCAGGTCCACCAAACTATGATGGAATGGTCAGGGACATTAACATCGGGAGCTCAGATCTGGTACACAGATGGCTCCAGGATGGACTTCGGCACTGGAGCGGGGGTGTATTGTAAAAACCCAAGGGTAGAACTAGTTTTTTCCTTGGGGAGGCATAGCTCTGTCTTTCAGGCCGAAGTATATGCTATAAATGCCTGTCTGGGAGAGATATCGAGAAGGGAAACACACGGGACCCGGATTGCTATTTTCTCTGACAGTCAGGCAGCAATTAAGGCACTAAACGGACACGTGGTCACCTCGGCCATAGTCAGGGAGTGCCTAATTAACCTACAAGCTCTGGCAAGGCACAATCAAATCAAGATAGGTTGGGTGCCAGGGCATAGGGGGATACTTGGAAATGAAGCCGCAGATGCGCTGGATAGGGAGGGGTCTTCGACTCCCCTGATTGGACCGGAGCCTGCGGTAGGTATTTCCAAATCCATGGTCAAGATGACAGTGCGAAGGTGGATGGCTGAAGGACACTGTGAGCACTGGATCAGGGCCGAAGGGATGAGACACAGTAAGCTAACCCTTAGGAAACCTTCATTGGGGCTGCAGAAGAGTCTCATCTATCTGTCTAGGCAGGAATTGAGGATAGCCACAGGTCTACTCACAGGACACTGTGGACTAAGGAAACATTTGCATAAAATGGGTATCTACAAAGATGAACCAGTGTGCAGATTATGCGGGCAGGAACTGGAGACTGCCACACACATTATTTACAGATGTGAAGTACTTGCTGAGAGGCGCTTCAACCTCTTTGGTGATGGAACAGCTTTGGTGGATGCTGAAGGTAAAACTCTAGTCAGGAAACTCCTAAACCTGGTAAGAGGGAAGGGGTTATTTGACTAGATCAGGGAGGTAAGTACAATATACCTTAAAGTAGCAGTGCTTCGGGCAATTCAAACCCGCTCCCAAGTAAAAAAAAAAAAAAAAAAAAAAAAATGGGGTACGTGTAGTCGAACAAAATATGCTTTACACTTTCTTCATCTTCATTTTCACAAAATGCACAGATTGGAGAATTCAAAAGATTAAATCTAAATAAATATTCCTCTGTCACTAGATGACCGGATTGTGCTCGAGCTTCAAAAGCTGCAATTGGACATGAAACTTCCCTGAATTTATCCTCACTCAACGGTTCAGGCTGAAATTGAAAATACCTGTGGTCTCTTCTTTCCAAGATTCAGTCCAACATTTATGTAATTATTTATTTGCCAACCTTTTACAATACATGAGTGGATACTTGTCTTTAAATGTTGGGTACATATGGGATGCTGCTTTAGCTGTTTCATTTTCTGGTATTCCACAATGTGCAAGTACCCATTGAAGAGTTATGTCCTTCCCCATGTCCCTCAGGTTACCAAATTTCTTATTTCAGCAATGCGAAAGGAGTAGTCCCCTATGGATAAATTTAAGAGAGTCTGAAGGTTAGATCTGGAGTCAGTGAATATGCATATTTTTTCCTCCTCTGTTTCGAAGCAACTTACCAGCATTTAGTGCCAGAAGCTCTGTGTCCATACTAGAGTGCGAGTTTGCAGCGATGTAAAAGCAGATATCAGTAGATTCGTTGAAAAAACCTGCTCCGGATGTTCTCTTTTGTTGGTCAAGTGTGCCATTAGTGTAAATTATAATATCATTATTATAGCTGGTATGTATCATTTCTAATGTTTCAGTTTTCAGAACTACTGGCTGGTCCTGCTTGCTCCTTCTGCTTGGTAGGTTCAAAGTAATTTTTATTCCTGACCAGGTAGTGGGCGACTAGCGATAAAAAGGAGGTATATGCTGGGGGACATAATTTGGCAACATGGCAGGCAAATCATTTGTTTTGTAACTGAAGGATTGTTTATTTGGGTTCATACCATTTCCTGCATTTTGAAAAGGATGAGCGGGCTGGAGAGTATTTATAGCCAGGAAATTTGACCAGATCGGTTTGTCAAATAAAGAACATGATGGGTATCACACCTAATTCCACCTCCATTTCAGCAATTGGGGTAGTCTTAGTACATCCTAGGCAAAAACGAAGGACTGCTGATTGGATCACTCTGGTCTTGTATAAATGTGTCTTTGCGGTTGATCCCCAGACTTCACAGGCATAGGTAGCTCCAGATCTGACAAAAGCGAGATAAAACGTTCTTAGGGTGGATGTGTCTGCTCCCCATTCCTTGCTAGCAACAACTTTAAGTGTGTTTAATCTTGAAGCACACTTTTCCACAACATACTTTACATGGGGTCCCCACCTAAGTTTTGGGCCCAGCAACACTCCTAACAATTTGGGGTTCAGATTGTGTTTAATAACTCTCCCATTTATGGTGAGTTTAGGGGTATAACTGGCTAGATGATTTTGTCGAGATAAAAATGAACACTCGGTTTTTTACGTTGAAATTCTTAAAGACTACTTTGCACTTCAGTTTGATATGGCAACAAAGGGCTGCTTGAATTCTTTCTCTTGCTTTTTCCTGGTCTTTGGTGGTAATTCATATGGTTTGGTCGTCGGCAATATACATGCCATGGATATCAGGAGTGAGACTGCTGGTCAGATCATGGAAAGCTATGTTGAAGAGACTAGGACAAATAATTCCACCTTGTGGAATTCAGTTTTCAACTGCATACTCTGATGAGACAGCGTCATTAACTAAAATAACTATGCGGCGGTCCAGTAAAAAGTTGGCAACAAATAGCAAAATTTTCCCTCTAATACCAAGCTTTATGCACTGGAGGATGATAGTTGGATGAGATATTCTATCAAATGCAGCTTCAAAGTCAATCATTACTGCTGTAGTAGACCTCTTCTTGTTAAAGCATCACAGATCTCAATTGTGAAGAATAAGAGTGCATCTGTCGTGCTATGTTGGCGTCCGAAGCCAAAGTAATGTTTACATAGCAAATTGTTTGTTTCAAGACTCCATGAAAGCTGATTATTGACTAGACGCTTCATCAGCTTGCCCAGGCATGACATTAAAGAAATGGGGCGGTAAGAGCCAACTGATGATGCAACTTTCCCAGGCTTCAGGGGGGGATCACTTTGGCAGTTTTCCATTTTTTCTGAATGTTACCCAAGGCCCATACTAGGTTGAAGAATGTGAGGATTTTGGTTTTCATTTCCATAGAGCAGTGAGTTAACATCTCAATGTTCCTCCTTTGTTAAATATTTAGGCCAGGATATTCTGCGGCCTGATTTTTTCGAGTAACATTTGCCATATTCTTCAGCTTTATCTTTATCATTCAATAGCATGAGACCATCTTGGCTCTTGATGGTGTTTATCTTTTTTAATCTTTCTCCGTTTGTCACCTTAAACTTCTTCCAAATTGTACTTGAAGGAGTACTAATATTCATAGATCCGATGAACTCTCCCCAGAATTTTTTCTTGACTTTGATGACAGCTCTACGTAGTTTATCGTTGCACTTATTGTACTGAATTCTATTTGAACCTATCCTGGATTTTTTCCAACGCTTCCAATCTTTGATCCTTTTTAAGCGTAGCTCTTGGATTTCATCAGTCCACCAGTTGTTCATATATTTTTGTTTTGTGTTACCAGATTGTTAGGAATAGACTTTTCAGCAGTTGATATGATGGATACTTCAAACATCTCTTCGTTCGGACTCTTCTCGGCACTAATGAGTTCGGTCTCCTTCGTCAAGAGTTTCCAGTTGGCTTTCCCAATCTTGAACTTGTTTTGAACGATGGTGTTGTCCTGAACTAACTTAGTTTTCACTCTCATTTGAAAGAAAACTGGGAAATAGCACTACCCAAATCCTGACCCATATGCCAATTGAAAATTTTTCCCCATAAGAATGCAGAGGCTATAGTTAAGTAAGTATATATAATAATAATAATAATAATAATAAAATATCTATTCTTGCATAGTAATGAAAAATATAAAATTATATTATACAATTCAATAAATTACATATTTCAATAAATTATTCTTGTATTTGTATTTTCACATGCATGGGCACACACACACACACACACACACACACACACACCAGGTATGTGGAATTTCCATTATCACATGGTATACAGGTATTGTTCTATTTTTGTATTCACTGCACTGTGATAAAGTTTTAGTTTGTCTTGGAGTTAATTTTGTCTATTAAGTTGAATAATTTATAGTTTCTTTATATTATTTGTATTTGTTCGTTTATTATATATATTTTTTGTGTTTATAAATTTGTAGCAGTTCCCAGATAATTGTTTTGAGGCCTTTTTGTACTTTTTTTAATAGATGTATATTTTCTTATGTAAGGAATGTATGGTTGTTTATGATAATGTACATGGCTAAGTTTCACTTGTAAATGTGTTGTTTGATGTATGCCTTGAGTGTTTGTTATGTTTGTCTTTTAATTTCTTTTTTGTTTGACCAATGTATAATTTGTTACACTCTGGGTATTTGATTTTATATATTCTGTTATTAAGTGTGGGGCATATTTTTTCCGGTTGGTTTATTTTTTTGATTATGCTTCCTGTATTTTTATGTTATGTTAATATTGTTACATTTCAGTATTTTAGTTATTCCTTTTATGTTGTGTCCTGTGTATGTGAATGTGGTCCTTTTTTTGTTTGTGGTCCATGTTTAAATTGTTTTAATTAAGTAATTATTTTTAATTCTGATTTATCTATTGTTTTTTTTTGTATCCAATTTTGGGGGTTATTTGATATATTATTTGTTTTTCTTTTTCTTAATTTTTTAGTGTTAGTTTTAGCATTATGTATAAGAGTGAGTTGTAAGCAGCGATTTTATGTTGTGGAGGATGGTTATAGTAGTTTGGAACTGTGTTTAGGTTTTGTGTAGATTTCCTAAAAATTGAGTACTCAATGTCTTTGTATTTCTTGTTATTGTTAGGTTTAGATAGTTTATTTTGAGATCTGTAATTCATTGTCAACATATTGTATCCAGTGCCCATTGTGTTTTTATGGTTTGTGTGATTATTTCATCAAGGCTTTGGAGGTAAATTTATATTATACTTGAGATGGATAATTCCTTTGGTAAAGATGGTATAGACAACTTTAATCTACATGTAAGTGAAATCAGTAGTTTTTATGACTATGTGTAATTTTTCTGGGATCATGGATGGCTATCTGACAGAAAAGCCTAGCATAGCAGTTTATTAAAATAAAAATGAAACTTTGTAATCCAAAACTATTCCTAAAGTCTGACCCCATGAAGAGTAAAAGCACCTAAACTATCTTTTTTCAAAAAGATAGTTCTGCACCAACAATTACTTACCTACTTCCCATCCACCGTAATTAATCGGCAAGCCTTTTGCATTGGTCCTTAAGTGAACTTCAACCCTATTTTCTGAAATCAAAGTTCAAGTGCTGATCAATATTTCTTATGTTTAAGTGATTTATTAATATATATTTATAAAATGAAAAAGACTTTATCTAATTTTAATAAATTATTCAATTTAAATACATTCCAAATTCTTAACATTCTGAAACTATGATTCACATATGAGACTTTCAAGGTTACACAACTCAAACAGTTGATAGCTTTAGGCCCGTGATTCCTCTGGTCACATTTTATCAATATATGCTTAAAAAATTAAACAAAATTTTAATCTCAAAACCTCTTATATTACCATGTTTCCTAAAAACATGACTTTATATATTCGCTTACTCCATGACTAATATTTGGAGGTAATGCATGACTAATCCCTTTTCCTCTGGAGTCCATCCAAATAGTTTAAGTTGTCCAACTCATCTAAATCTCTTTTCATTCATGCTAAATATTTATAGAAATCCGTCAATTTAACCTTTTTTCGGTTAGTTCCCACAATAACAAAATATTTTTTAAAAAACAGATTTTGATCCTTTGAACCTAGGTCGCCGTTACTAGACAACAACAATGTCTATCAGTCTTAGAAATAAAGGCCATGTTCATTTTTGTAGAAAAGTTGTAAAACATATTTAAAATATCCAGACAGTTCTCTTCTCCTATACATTGTAGACGTTTCCTCACACACCTACAAATAACCTGCTGGGACACATTGAGTTTTGTTAAAAGGGCACAAGTTAACTTTATAAATAACTGACTAGACCATTCCTATTAACTCATGCCCTTTTAACAAAAATTAACCATTGACTTGAACAAAAAGCAAAAACTTCATTTATTTTTCTTGCCTCAATGGATAGATAAAGAGGTGCCGTTTTAATCTAAATTAATGTGTCTTGATGTCCTCACAAGAAATACAATAAAACTCAATTTTGAAAAAAATTGACTTGCTCCGTTTTAACAAAAAGCGATTCAATTATGAGTGTAACAGAGTTTAATTTTTGCTTTTCCTTTCTTTTACCTTAAAACCTACTTTTGAATTACCATAATTCCTAAAAATAAAAACATCCTACAACATATAAAGATTACAAATAATAGAATTTAAATAAAATTATTTATGGTAACATAGAGATAATAATCTGTAACCGTTGAATACCAGAGTAAATATTCATGGTGGAAATAATAAACATCTTTTTATTATTGAAATTTGTTGACAATTCCCAGGGTTTCAGGATTTTAAAAACATCTTGGGCCCATTTACATAGAAGCTGTTTTACATGAGGTTTCAAAATGTTTGCAATAAATTTTTTTATACAACTTTTTTTAATGATTTCACAAAAGGTAATGACCCAAATTTGTTTGCAACATGGGAGGAGTTAAAGGGGACAAGGAGGTGTATTGCCCCCCCCCAAACTTTCTGGACAGGTGTATTATTTTTTATAATCAAAAGCTTACAATGAACTCATTCAAATACTATAAAAATAATAATAGTGGTGACAAGAAATATACTTGGCAGTATTAGTTGTTATTTTGATTGTATGTGAGTTATTTTCTAAATACGACTGTAAGTTCAAAATAAAATATGAACTTTATATTAATCTTACAATTCATGATATTCAAGACGCAATTTTAGGATTTATTTCAGACAAAGTTTGGTATTCAACATTATGTTTCTCATAGAAATAAAATCAGGTCTATTTTTGGACTTGTGAAACATTTCGAATTTTGCAAAGCTATAAGTCTAAGAGCGCTTTTGCGTTCTATGATAAACATATAATTAAATACGAAACCCTAAATTACCAAAAAAAGTGGTTTAAAACATGGACCTTATAATGTAAGTTTTTGGATGCAGGCTCAATGTCAACAAGATTTTAAATTGTTTCTATTTTTGGGGGGGGGGTACTCTCCCGGATCCCATTTGAAACATTCGGGCATTCTTGTGCCCCCCCCAAACCAAGACTTACAACTGTTTAAATAAACAAACAAAACACAGAATGAAATAA